>OU015492.1:220916466-221050847 GCA_907164885.2 Dolomedes plantarius | reverse complement strand
AACCAATCATAGGCGTTAAAAATTTCATTGCTAATCGTTTGGAGGCATATGATTGGTTTATTTTCGTCTCAACGTCATCTTTTCCTTAACGCAACGCAACGGACTCCTATGTGAACAGGCCCTAACAGTTACTTGCTTTGTAAAGACTAATCACATTTCTCATTCAGTAACGATGGCCGAATTGTCAACTAGGCACGCGATCTACTGTCATGCACTAAAAGATCAATGAAACTAAACTTATGCCCCCCCCCACACTAAAAAAATCTACGATTGACTAAAAATATGACATTTATGTTTAATCACTAATGCTTTTAATTAAACATACGAAATTGAAAAACAAATTTGCTAGAACATCACTCACCAATAAATGCTCATCCAAAATTTGCAAAACTCTATCAAGAAAAAAACTTTGTTATTTGTAATACATACGATTACAGTCTTACAATTTCAATTTCTGAATACAATATCAATTACTTTCTTTTTTTCTCGATTGAAATTTGTTTAAAAAGAAAATTGAACGTATTCATTCACTTCAATTTCCCGTTTAAAAAAAAATTCCTGTTTAATCACCTTATATTTAAGGACAACTATTTTATTAATACGCACTACTCTTATAAGTTTCTCATGTACTCTGTCTAATTTCTTGAGAGGAGAATCTCCAAAAATATTTAATCAAACATAAAATTAGGGAGAATCTTGTCATAGATTTGTACTAGCCTTGTATTCATTCACTTCAATTTCCTGTTTAAAAAAAATTCCTGTTTAATTACCTTATATTTAAGGACAACTATTTTATTAATACGCACTACTCTATAAGTTTCTCATTTACTCTGTCTAATTTCTTGAGAGGAGAATCTCCAAAAATTTTTAATCAAACATAAAATTAGGGAGAATCTTGTCATAGATTTGTACTAGCCTTGTATTCATTCACTTCAATTTCCTGTTTAAAAAAAATTCCTGTTTAATTACCTTATATTTAAGGACAACTATTTTATTAATACGCACTACTCTTATAAGTTTCTCATTTACTCTGTCTAATTTCTTGAGAGGAGAATCTCCAAAAATTTTTAATCAAACATAAAATTAGGGAGAATCTTGTCATAGATTTGTACTAGCCTTGTATTCATTCACTTCAATTTCCTGTTTAAAAAAAATTCCTGTTTAATTACCTTATATTTAAGGACAACTATTTAATTAATATGCACTACTCGTATAAGTTTCTAATTTACTCTGTCTGATTTCTTGAGGGGAGTATCTCCAAAAATATTTAATCAAACATAAAATTAGGGAGAATCTTGTCGTAGATTTGTACTAGCCTTGTATTCATTCACTTCAATTTCCCGTTTTAAAAAAATCCTGTTTAATCACCTTATATTTAAGGACAACTATTTAATTAATATGCACTACTCGTATAAGTTTCTAATTTACTCTGTCTGATTTCTTGAGGGGAGTATCTCCAAAAATATTTAATCAAACATAAAATTAGGGAGAATCTTGTCATAGATGGAGTGTGAAAATACGATAACGAACGGTGCGATCGATCTCTGCCATTCCTGTTCTACTGTGGACAGACATCCATCCTGCCAACGAGATACTCTTCACAATACAACATTAATATCGATTTCAACTCACTCCCTATTTCCCATGAAAAAAGTAAGTTTCTAAGGAAATATATATTTCATCAAGCTTAATTGTTGTTGGACAAGGTCCAATAAGAAATTACAACTACAGTTCAATAATAAACTAAACTTTATTTTCTACTCGACTCGAGCACTTAAATAACTAAAAAAAGGGGAACATAAATAAACCATTGTAAGGTTTACGCAAGTTTCGATTCACAATAATCGAACTTTTAGGTGAATAAATTAAAGAATCCGCTTTAGATATGCTAATTTCGGCATACGCGTTGGTATAAACACCGAGCAACTAAATTACAGGAAGGAAGGAGCCAGGAAGGGTCGAAAGAAGGGGAAGGAAGAGAGGGGAGGTGAAAGAAGGAGTAGAGCTGAAGAAACAAAGTATCGAGCAGGAGCTAGGCTTAGGCCGTCTGCACACGGGGCAACTCAAAAGAAACTGATAACTGACTCAAATCACAAACCAGTCTGTGATGAGTCGTAACTATTGTAATTGAATTGAGCCACGCACACGGCGCAACCGGTTACAAACCCGTCGGACGGGTGCAGACGGTCTCCGTGTGCAGACGGCCTTAGAGTCTGGTATAATAATAGTTGAGTTTTGCGAGCAGCCGCTCGAGGCATAGCTAGGTTGCTTCAAATCTACGCGAGTTCTTGCTAGGCCCATAGTTTACGTGGCAGCACTGTTGGTTGACTTTCAAAGTATCTGTGAGTATTGCAAAGTGTATTTTTCTTGAATGAGTAGTTATACAAGTGAATATATTGAATTGTATTTCCCTTGCATGAATGTTATATATATCTCGTACTAGTAGTACGTATGATTTTTGTTGAAACGCAAAATAAAAATTTTTGTCATGTAAGAACTGTGTTTGAATGAAATTATTTAGGGTGCCACTTCAAGTTATACATACCCAAAGTTAGGGTAGAAGTGCAAATTCTCTATACCAGAGGTGGGGAAAGCGCGGCCTCCATGATCTTCTCTTGCGGCCTTCATAAAAGCTAGCACTTGTATTAATTAATATTTAATTATATAGATTACTACAATTTCCAAATCAATAGAATTAAATAAAGGACGGCATGAATGTATGCACAGTGTCGGCAGAAAATAAAGTTGACATTTTGAAATTGTTGTCTAAAGTCGCTACAATTGTATATTTATCCAAATGAGCTTCGTTCACCTTGATTGTATGATACTTTCACTACACTTTATATGTGATTTAATGCTCAGAGTTTCTTAGCAATACTACCAGACATGTTATATGATCTCTACACAAAAACTATTTTCTTACTATTATTGTTGTGACTGACTCCATGTACGTTACAACGTATTATTTTTCTGCAAAAAAAATGATAATTAATGATTAATGTTATAACAAGTTTTTATCCTTATGTGAATACAAAAATATTTTATATTGTAACTTTTTATGTCAAATAATAAATAAATAAGGACTTAATATTTTGTGTTATTTTTCTATATAATGCCCCAAATTGTTAAAACTATGTCTAACTATAATAATTTCATAAAAGTCGCATTTATAGGTTCATCAACTTACGCGGCCTCCTTTATTACTACCTAATTTACATGTGGCCTCTAATGGTAAAAAGGTTCCCCACCTCTGCTCTATACCATGGCCACTAAAAAATGTACTCCTACTCGCGGCGTACTTATAGAATATACTCCTAATAGGAGTCTGCTTAAAAAAATACTCCTGCTTCATGAACAGGGGTTTGGGGTCCCGTACTGAGAGGCAAGTGTCATAAAAAACAAGAACAACGCTCCTGCGGGAAGTCTTCTTATCAAGTACACACTTCAGTGGCGTAGCAAAGGGGGGGCAAGGGGGTCTATCATGCCCCGGGCGCCTCTCGCAGAGGGGCGCCAATGTAAGATCCATATATTATATTACTATATGTGTTCGAGGTGGATGCCAATATAAGGTCTATATATTATATTACTATATGTTTTTCAGGGGAGGGTCCCAATATAAGGTCTATATATTATATTACTATATGTTTTTCGAGGAGGGCGCCAATATAATGTATATATATTATATTACTATATGTTTTTCGGGGAGGCGCCAATATAAGGTATATATATTATATTACTATATTATTTTGTGGGGGGCGCCAATATAAGGTATATATATTATATTACTATATTATTTTGTGGGAGGCGCCAATATAAGGTCTATATATTATATTACTATATGTTTTTAGGGGAGGGCACCAACATAAAGTCTATATATTATGTTACTATATGCTTTTCGGGGGGGAGTGCCAATATAAGGTCTATATATTATGTTATTATATGTTTATCGAGGGCGCCAATATAGGGTCTATGTATTATATTACTATATGTTTTTCCGGAGGGGGCGCCACAAAGGTATCGTGCCCTTGGCGCCAGTTATGCTCGCTACGCCACTGACACACTTACACGAAGTCTGACATAAAATATTCTCCGAAATATTTTTCCGAGACGACTTACAAAATATATTAGGACTCTGGGTTTACTATGTTTAATAAAAGGTTTTAAATTTAATCTTTCTCCCCAATATTTCAATTTGTTCTAGTTTCTTTCGGCCTGCAGTCGCGTATTGTGGGCCAGACGCAACCAAGAGGTAGCGTGTTGGACTTCAGACGGAGGGAGTTCCGTCGAATTCCTTTAAATACCTCCGTGTCTACGCCGGGAATGGGCGCGTTCAATTCGTAGGCTGGAAAGTCCTTCCATGTGATATGTGAGTGGGAAGAGGGTACCAGCCCACCAGATGTTAGTCCTGGGGTTGCTCGTTCAAAATTGTGGTGGCGCCTGGCTAAATCGGAATATAACCCCGCTGGTGCTATTGAAAACTGGTTTCCTCTGCCTGTAGCCATGTATGAACCTGGTGTGGAATCATCCGACTAAGGGACATAGGCCACAGCAACAACATCAGTTCTATACAGCAAAAAGATCCACAATATTAACTGCTATATGATATGTTTCTGCGTCTTCGGGTCCAATAATCTATATATATAAAACAGTTCCGTAACTGACTCATTCATTCACTGACTGACATACAACGCACAGACCAAACCGCTGGACCTAAAGGGCTGAAATTTTGCATGGCGATTCTTCTAATAGTGTAGGGGTGCAATAAGAGATATTTTTCAAAAATTCTTCTTAGATTTTTTTAAATTAAATTTTTAAGCTGTTTTTTAAACTTTTTTTACGTTTGCATCTAAAATAATAATTTGAGGGTTATAAAATTTATATCACGAGAAAGATCATAAAAATTCTTTTAAAATGATATCTTTTTCGAACCTTTACCTCGATTTTCTGATTTTTGGTGAATTTTTAAAGATTCATTTTTAGAATTTAATTTATTAAATGCTGATCACGTGATTTCCTTTTTTGGTACTTTCAATAAATTTATCGTCACGTGCATAACAACTAGATAGACAAAAAAAGCTTTCTTTCTAATTCAGCAGACGAATGGATATTATCCAAAAAATTATCCCTTACGATTTTTTTCTAAATATATATATACTAGCTGAAAACCCGCACTTCGCTACGGAGTACATTCAAAGTAAAAACATCGGTGAATGTATGCAATTAATGCCAATATATATATAATAAATACGACGATCAATGTATATAATTGATGTAAAATATATATATATTTATAAAAAAATCGTAAGGGATATTTTTATAGACAAAATAATGTAGAAGAAGATATTCAAATTAAATCTAATATAAAGAATACTAAAGAATATAGTACAGTTAATATAGTACAGTTTCTAGAATATTTCTTTTACTGTATTTTAATATTTTTTTGGATAATGTCCAATCGTCTGCCGCATTAGCAAGAAAAAAAATATTATTTTTTGTCTATTTAGTTTTTATGCACTTGAAGATAAATTTATTTAAAGTACCAGAAAAAGAAGTCACGTGATCAGCATTTAATAAATTAAATTCTAAAAATTAATCTTTAAAAATTCACCAAAAACCAGGAAATGAAGGTAAAGATTCGAAAAAGATTTCATTTTAAAGGAATTTTTATGATCTTTCTCGTGATATAAATTTTATAACCCTCAAATTATTATTTTAAATGCAAACTTAAAAAAAGTAAAAAAAACAGCTTAAAAATTTAATTTAAAAAAATCTAAGAAGAATTTTTCAAAAATCTTTCTTAGTGCACCCCTACACTATAAGAAGAATCGCCATGCAAAATTTCAGCCCTTTAGGTCCAGCGGTTTGGTCTGTGCGTTGTATGTCAGTCAGTCAGTGAATGAATGAATGAATGAATGAATGAATGAGTCAGTTACGGAACTGTTTTATATATATAGATTTTTTTACATCAATTGTATACATTGATCGTCGCATTTATTATAAATATATACATATTTATTTTTTTGGCATTAATTGCATACATTGACCGTTGTATTTAATTTGAATGTACTCCGTAGCGAAGCGCGGGTTTTCAGCTAGTCTTATAATAAACACAGTAAAGAAATAAATTCTGTTTAAATAATCGCTCCAAAGCTTCATAACTTGGGAATTAAAAAGTGTAGTAACTTACTGGGACAGGATGCAATCTGGAAATCAAGCAAAAAAATATTTTTAAATTTGGCAAAATAGAGCTGCGCAACCACAAGAAGAACTGAAAAGGGTAACCCTCCCTTTTAATTAAACAGAGAAATCCACCAACAAAAGCATTCCAGTTTTTGGACACGAAATACAATTAGAAAGTTCCGTTGATATTCAATGAACTAATTCGCAAAAACGATTTTTAATTGCACCATCGGTGGAATGCTATCTGCATTCACGTAGAAAAACCATCTTCTAAAACCTATCATTTGGTTTCCTACCGTATAAATTCACAGCAAAATAAGAAAAATGTATTTTTCTGTTCTACAGGAAACACTAATCCTTTTTCAGTCTCTATATTCTATTTCTCTTGCTAGCTAATCTGACTTCGCTTTCCCGTTGTAAATTCTTCCAAACTCTTTCGCAAAAATGCGTACTAACCTCTTCCCCCCCCCCTCCCCCAGCCGGTTGCGAAAAGAAAGACATATTTTATTGTTATTAATGAGGTAGGCGTAAACAGAGGTACAAGCCGACAGCGTTAATAATAGAAAAGTCGGAAATGGGTGAAAAGCAGTTTCTCTGCTCCACACGATCGCAAACACGCAACTTCGTGGACGATGTAATCGCTCGCCTAGATCCAGATGGAGTTGCTTAAATAACTAGGGAGATAAGAGCCGAGGAGATGCCACTACAACAACGGAATGGATTTAGAGAATGAAAAACCCCAAGCAAATTAATATATACAGAACAAATCGTTTATAAGAACATCCAGGGGACTTTTAAAACTGGTTCTTATAATCGATAGTTTTTTATATCCGATAGACAACTTAAAAGTACCAAATTCATTGTCACATAATTTCTATTTACACCTGAAACATGACGTTCGAAAAATGGTTAAAAGGTTCATGTTCAATCAAACGTTAGTGTTTGAAAAGCAACGTCCTATCCGGGGTCATCCTATAAAACAGGCCAGTTTCATCAGTGTTGAAGATTTCATGGTCTTCATAGCCTTCTCTTAACGTGGTCCAAACGGTTTTAACCCAGTTATCAGAAACTCCTGGTGTCACGGCCTTCGATTCTCCACTGGTTCTCCCGAACACAATAGAATGCCTCTCAAGAAATCCCTGGATCCACGAAGTTGAACAAACGAAATCATATTTTTTAAAGAGCTTCGCAAATTCATTTGCTTTCGCTTGCAAAATCGGCCCGCTTAGGGGAATGTTGGCACTACTTTGAATCTTAAACCATTGCAAAAGGGCTTCTTCTATGTCACCATGTGGTCTTTTTCAAAGTTTCTGAATATAATCCGATCTTTTTCAAATTCTTCTTTAAATTTTTCTCTCTTCTTAAATATAAATTGAAATCGTGGCATGTGTCACGGATGTCGAGTTGAAAGTCCTTTTTTTTTCAAAGTATCTAGAACCAGCTCTTTTTAAACCATATAGTTTATTATAAAAACAGAGCACAGCACGGACAAGTACAGGAGACAATATAGTATATAACAGTAGGAGAAGAATACTATTTACAGGAACAAATTATTATCATAACCTCAACGCTCTGAAGCAAATACCAGATACGTTCGGAGTCTGCAATCACCTCCGAACTTTTCTCTCTAAAAAAATATCTAAGACACGACCGGAGTTTGCAATCACCTCCGTCGTTCTCCGTGACAGCTGATCAGATACGTCTGGAGTCTGCAATCACCCCCAGCGTTCTCCGTAGTACTCATTACCCTACGATAGGGGGCGTTATTCCTTGTTATAGTGACTCGCCTGTCTCTACAGCATGACTAACCATTAATTCGTTGGCTAATGCTCGGTTTTTTTCACCGTTTTCTAAACTGGAAATTCCGTTCACAATTAACATATTCTTATAAGCGATATATTTTCCCAGAAACCAATTAATTTTAAGTCACTAAAAGCGATATGTTCTTATTAACGATGTTATTATAACCGGATTTTGTATCCATCATTACACATGAGAATTGGCCGGGAACTAATAATTCCGTTCTTTTAAGCGATATGTTTTATAACCGGTGTTCTTATAGGCAGTTTTTACTGTACTTTCTTTCCCACAGTGATTCTTGCAAATTCTCTCGCAGAACTTCATGCAGAGCCCAACCGATACGAAATGAAAGACCTAGCCTTTAGTAATAAATGAACTAGGAGTAAGCAGTAGTGAAAGCCGATGTCATTAAGGCGACAAGGGACCTTCAAATTCGAATTTTCAATTTACAATTTTTAACTCTATATACAAACTAGCTGAAAACCCGCGCTTCGCTACGGAGTACATTCAAATTAAATACAACGGTCAATGTATGCAATTTATGCCAAAAAATAAATATATATATTTATAATAAATGCGATGATCAATGTATACAATTGATGTAAAATATATATCTATCTATATATATATATTTATAAAAAATCGTAAGGGATATGCATTTTTTTTGGATAATATCCAATCGTCTGCTGCATTAGAAAAAGGAAAAATTTTTTTTTGTCTATTTAGTTGTTACGCACGTGACGATAAATTTATTGAAAGTACCAGAAAAAGAAATCACGTGATCAGCATTTAATAAATTAAATTCTAAAAATTAATCATTAAAAATTCACCAAAAATCAGGAAATGGAGGTAAAAATTCGAAAAAAATTTCATTTTGAAGGAATATTTATGATCTTTCTCGTGATATAAATTTTATAACCCTCAATGTATTCTTTTAAATGTAAACGTAAAAAAAAGTTTACAAAAACAGCTAAAAAATTTAATTTTAAAAAATCTAAGAAGAATTTTTGAAAAATCTTTCTTAGTGCACCCCTACACTATTAGAAGAATCGCCATGCAAAATTTCAGCCCTTTAGGTCCAGCGGTTTGGTCTGTGCGTAGTATGTCAGTCAGACAGTCAGTCAGTGAATGAATGAGTCAGTTACGGAACTGTTTTATATATACAGATTGAGAATAATTAATTTTCTATATTACTACATTGAAATCCCTTAAAATTCAAAATAAGGAATTTTTGGTAGAATAATGCATGTTTTTCAAAGAATTTTTCAAAAATGCTAAAGTTTTCCAAAATGAACTATGCGCATACTATAGTAATTAAAATCATTAATTTTTGTATTATAAGTTTACCATATGTATATAAATGTATAAACGTGCATTTATTCTTTTTTGTATGAATCAAAAGTCTTAAATATATATTTTTTTATATTCTGCCTGTTATTTTTTAATGTTTTTATGTTTTTACTTTAACTTATGGTCTATAAATTTGAAAACAATTTGTGATTTCAAAGAATTATGCACAGTTGTATGACAAACACTTCAATTGACAATTCTGAGAAATTTGGAAGATATTAGAAGAAAATGAATACGAGTGGAGTTTTTTGAAAAATTGTAGCATTTTTGAAGAATTTTTTGATAAACAGGATTTATTCCTCCACAAAATACTTAGTTGTGAATTCTAGGTATCTCCAGTATAGTAGAAAAGAATATTAATTATACTTATCCATATATATAAAACAGTTCCGTAACTGACTCATTCATTCACTGACTGACTGACTGACATACAACGCACAGACCATACCGCTGGACCTAAAGGGCTGAAATTTTGCATGGCGATTCTTCTTATAGTGTAGGGGTGCACTAAGAAAGATTTTTCAAAAATTCTTCTTAGATTTTTTTTAATTAACTTTTTTTAAACTTTTTTTACGTTTGCATTTAAAATAATACATTGAGGGTTATAAAATTTATATCACGAGAAAGATCATAAAAATTCCTTTGAAATGAGATCTTTTACGAATCTTTACCTCTATTTTCAGATATTTCGTGAATTTTTAAAGATTTATCTTTAGAATTTAATTTATTAAATGGTGATCACGTGACTTCTTTTTCTGGTACTTTAAATAAATTTATCGTCACGTGCATAACAACTAAATAGACAAAAAAATATTTTTTTCTTGCTAATGCGGCAGACGATTGGACTTTATTTTGGACCGTGTCCTTATTTTTTTTCGAATTTTTACCTCCTTTTCCTGATTTTTGGTGAATTTTTAAAGATTCATTTTTAGAATTTAATTTATTAAATGCCGATCACGTGATTTCTTTTTCTGGTACTTTAAATAAATTTATCGTCACGTGCAAAAAAAAAATTGACAAAAAAATATTTTTTTCTTGCTAATGCGGCAGACGATTGGACTTTATTTTGTCTATAAAAATATCCCTTACGATTTTTTTATAAATATGTTTTTTTACATCAATTGTATACATTGATCGTCGTATTTATTATAAATATATATATATTTATTTTTTTGGGGAATTAATTGCATACATTGACCGTTGTATTTAATTTCAATGTACTCCGTAGCGAAGCGCGGGTTTTCAGCTAGTGGTGTATATAAATTAAAATATTGAAATTTATAGAAGAACGATATTGAAGGTCCCTTGTTCACTTAATAAAAGAAAGAAGAAAATGAGTTATAAGTCGATTCTCTTCTCATGAAGGTCGCAGAAACACAACTTGATCGACAATATAATTGCGCGCCTCGATAAAAGTAGATCAAGCAAGCGCCAAAACATAGCACCAAAATATAGGATATAGGGGAGGAAAAACCTCAAACAATTCAAAGTATATTCGCTTTAAGAAATTCCATGCACGAACTGTAAAAGTTCTTACGCCTCTCTATAAGAACAGAGCAAGAAAACTCTCGCAGTGCTAGCAGACAGGCTGAAAACCCGCCTTTTACTTTTACATTGCCTTTGCTTGCTCTTACATAAGCCGTTACCGCATTTTGAAACTTTGTGAATAGTTTCTTTTTGCTTATTGATTGCATCTTTTTAAGTCTTTTTCTTCCCTAACCAGGCTGAAAATTAGATTTACCTAATATTGTAATCTTCCAATACCAACCTTTATAAAACAGTCTTATTCTGACATAATTACATGAAATAATTATAGTTACACCCTTTAAACTGGAGCTCAGTCATTTTTTTTATGGCAACTCGGCTTTTGTATAACTTGCAAATTCTTGTGAGATCAATTATTAAATTAGGTATTAGGTTAAGTACTTTACACTTAACGTATGATGTTGAATGAATTATATTGACTCTAAAAATTATAGTCTTTAAAGGTCTCCGTGTTATATTAGAATTTGGTAGATAATGTTTTCTTCCGTACATATTTCAAAATGTATTTTTAATGTATTTTTAATTCATCCATATTTCGGAAAAAAAAAACATAAATATCCCGAAAAAACTTATCATTTTGCTTATGGACTTTAAGACGCAACGCCTCCGGACTATTTCTTTGTGACAAATACGAATAATTCACTAAAATGCTCGATATTTTCTTTAATCCGAAATTCATAGAAAATGCGTTTTTCTCAAAATAGAGCTTAGGTTATCTTCTTTCCCCCAAAGAAGAGGAAAATGCACTGCGGTCGTTCAGGGCATAAACATAAAATTTTGTTTCTCTCCTTTTTTTTTCTTTTTTTAGAAAACATAATCTGCATTTCTCCCACGTTAAATGTTCCATTCGTTGTATACTGAAACATTTATTATAATAGTGCGTATACGTGTGTCTATAATTTCAACCCTTTCGGTGTCAAATTGAAGAATTGATAAAAGTATGTGCGTGCATCTATACCGTAGATCAGACCTGTTCATACGGGCAACATACTACTAAATAAGGGCCGCGGACCGCATGCAGCCCTCCAGCATTCATTCTGTGGCCCGCAAAATCTTTTGCAAAGACGCATTTTATAATAAATTTTATAAACACCTTATTAATATTTCTGGATTTATATTATTATGAAAGGAATGCTTAAACAATGAATATAAATGTTGATGTAATTTTTTAAATAATCAGTAATTTATTTTTTCATAGATAAAATAATTTTAGCTGTCCCATGTATCCTATTTTCCTGATGGCCTTTCCGTAAAGTAATATGACCCTCATTCCATTTCGAATTGTTCGGACATGTCGTAGATCCTTTTGTATACGTTTCGTTGCTAAGAAATTTTCCGACTTACACGGTAGATTTATTACATATTCCTGGATTGCATCAATTAACCCCTAACACCAAATAATTTCACTTATGCAAGATTAAATTTGTTTTAAAATACTAATAATCAAAATGTCATCAATTGTGTTTCGTTTCTACTTTAGAATAAATTATTTCCGCCCATTTAACTACGGAATTTTTTAAACGTTTTAGGATGCGACGAATGATGCGATACACGTGACGAATATTTAGGAAGCGATTTATACTCCTTATAAATTTTAGCTCGTTACTGTATGGAAATCGGTATGAGAGATAAAACAATGTAAAAGCAATGTCGAATAAGCTGTATTTGCTAGGAACCTATTTTAGCAAAGCATTGCCGCATTTGACTGTAAAAATCTGTATGCAACTGAATTGCATGGGAAAAATTGCACACTCATGTCCATAAATTAATAAGGATACTTCAGAATCACACGGAAATCGAACTCTAAAGTAAAAATTTCACCTGTAGAATTATCACACACATCAAGAATAATTTGCAAATTACAGGAAGCCACCAGATGACGCCGATAGTACGTCACAATGACGAGAGTGTAAGAGAGGGGTATATAAGGAATGTTGGTAAAGAAGTAAAATTGTTCACAAGCGTTCTCTAAGCCGCTCAGTGCCATAACCGAATAGTTATGACACAAAGGACGCATGTGGATGATTTTTTACGCGGTAGAATTGTCGGCCGCCTGGAATTCAGGCGTACTCAGATGGAAGTATCCGAAGATCTTGGAATTGCCCAAAGTGTCATCTCTAGGCTTTGGCAACGATTCCAATATGATGGAAATGTCAGTACACGTTACAGTACAGGTCGCCCCCGAGTTACAACGCCGAATGAAGACCGGTATTTGGCAGTAACTGCCAAAAAAAGGAGACGGAGCACAGCATCCAACCTGTCTCGTCAGCTATCTGCAGCCACGGGTATGAAACGCATATGAAATTATAGCCAGTAAAATACTCTAAATATTTCACTTTTTTACGAATCTTGAGGGAAAGAAAATTGGTACGAAAAGGGATAAATTAAAAATAATTCCAAATTAATCCAGAAAATACACCCCCAAATCAATGGCTCTCAAGTGCTGTTAAATTTATACATATTCCATATTATGCATGTATCATGAAAAAAATATTAAAATACTTTCTAATGATATCAAACATAATTTATCAACAATATGGGATTGTCATTAGAAAATCAATAACTGCGTTTTATCAATAAGCGCTTTTCCAGGCGAAGTTATATTTGAGTGGGGATTTTCAGTCTACATATATTTTTCATTGTCATCACATTTTTTTATATTTTTAATACTGCAGAGGAACAAATATGTAGGCCAGTTAATAAAATTAATTGTAAAGTATGAATGTACAACATTTGTATTAAGGCATATGCATGTCCCTGTCTGAAACATATATACTATTAATAATTATAAAATTCAGAAAAACTATACTCAAATGAAAATTTCTTTCTAAGATGAAGCCACAACAAAATATCCAAATTAGGAGAAAATAAATTTTCATTGGTCATTCATACTAGTAACTCAGAATTAAAATTATTTACGGATGAACAAATTTTAATTCAACATTTTGCCATTTTCGATAAGTGGATAATACATATAGAAACCCGTTAAATCATTGTAAATAACATATTTAACTATACTAATATAATATATCAATCCATTTTTATGGTGTGTCTTGAGAAGTAGCCATGATACCAGCAAATCCTGAAGCATACCTGTTACAACTTTTTACCAGTGTTGAAATGGAACAGAATAAAGTCATAAACATACGTTGGTAACTTATACTTTAAAGGTAATGAATTAATATTTCTGTTAATTTTCTTTTGGAAAATAATAGTGCATATTTATAGCTTAGATATCTTCCATAACAGATCGATTTTAAAAGCATTTATTTCAAGTTTTATGATTTTACTTAGAAATTTCGAGTCGATTTTTAAGACATTAAATTTTAAAGAAAAAAACTGGTTGCAACGTTGCTCTTTGACGTACGACATTATTGTTTACTCGTCCCTATATAAAAACTTCGAGAACAACGTAGTTGAAGGGAGTAAAATACTATTATCCCTTTGTGAACAATTTGAGTATAACAAAAAATCGCTCTCTAAACTTTAGCTAATTGAAAAGACAAGGCGAACTGAAAGATGTGCAAACTGCGAAGTTGTTTTAGAACTGAAAGTTGATCCCTAGCTGATAAGTCGGGGGAACCTGAACTGCCACTGTTTAATAGAAACTTTAAAGAGTTTCTAGAAAAGAGCAATTTATGTTCTTCCACATATCTTTTTAAACACAGCTTTTGTAAACGAACACGCGCGTGAAACATAAATTCTGTTTAGAAATGTATCCTTTGTTCGTGCTGAATGATATTCGGAAACACGTTTCGAAACACACTCTAAAATTGATTAACTGAACTCCGTTGTTAATATTTAATAACCGCGCCTCAAGCTCTGCTACTTGATAAAATGAAACTTCCGAATAAATCTTTTGTCTGTGAAAGAAAATTAATTTTACTTATCGATAAATTTTTAAAAAAAAAATCTTTATTTATTCAAAATTATCATGCACACGCTGTATGAGAATTTCGTAAAATGAGAAACCTATAAGCTAAAAATATATTCTCATAAACAAATACACAATACTTTAAACTGGGACCAGAAAAAAATCATTTCTTATGATTCGGTATTATTACCATTGAGGCTTTTTTGAACTCATGGCATAAATTACTTGGTTTAGAAAATATTTTTTTTTTAAATATAAGGAGTTAAAGGTTAGAAGGTGTATGAGATATTTTTACGGTCAGCACTATTGTAGTTATACCTAGTTGTCTTCACTTGTCTCAAGGAATATATATTAAACTTATACTGAACTCTTCATTAACAAAACACCCCAATATTTGTGAACTTTGCTTTACATTTCCTCTCAGAAAAAAAAAACTTTTAAAAAAATGTATTGTAACAGAGAGAAGTTTTTTTTTTTTAAAAAATCAACTACTATAAGCCATGTATTATTATTATGAGAGTTACTTAATCATAGATAAGCATAGAAATATCATTGTAAAATATACAATCATATATATTTGCATGTATTTGTATTTATTTATTTTAATATATATAAACTAATATATACATCAGTTTAATGCATTCATAAGCAGAAAAATATGCATATAGTACATGCAAAACATTACCAGATAAATAAACTAAAGGGAAAACAAGGAAGTGAAATACATTTTCTCGAATTTATAACTACAAAACTATTTTTCAATTTTTCAACATTCTCTTTTTTCAATTTTTCGACATTCCAAACGTTTGGATATATTGTAAATATCGAGCATATCTTAATTTTTACTCTGAGAGACCCTTTCTTTTGTTTCCTTTATATAGTTATCTTACATCATACAAATAAATAAGCAAATAAATAAATATATACACGATCTTCTAAATAAGTGAATATTTGCTTCACGGAATATCGTCTGAGTAGATTAAGAGTTACTGAGTTCACCTAATTGACCGGTTAACACTGACACGTCTTTGGGGCACGTCAATTATTTATGGCCTAAGTTGATTTCTTGCACACGGACAGGACTTACGTTGCATGTGTATGCGTGTGTGTGTGCGCTTTATATTCCATCTTCGGAAGTTGTTATTTTTATTAGATTTCTGCTGGTTTGGCAATATTTGCATGCACACACTGAATATATATGCATACACTAAGGTTGAAGCGATGCAGGGTTTCATACTTTATTTTCATTAATCTAGAGAAAATTGATGTTCTAGATCTAGTGTCCGTTTCCATACGTCATTAGAAACATGATACGTCATAAGACGGAAAGTGGTCAAGAGTTGGATAAGGACGGTCGTATGGGTTATCTTTTAAATTGATACTTCTGAGATGAATAAGATGCTTCAGAAAATCGAAGATGTAACGTATTGGGGCCTACTAGATAAAAGTATTTTCATAGTGAGTAAAGCATTACGAGTCATTGCATTCATTTTAATTTTATAAGTTAAATAAATCGTTTTTTTTAAAATAATCACATTTTGTTACGATTTCAAGATATCGTGTGAAAGGTTGCACTATAAAGTAGTAATAAAATAACTTTTAAACGTACGCCGATGAGATATATTTATTGAGAAGTGGCAATACGCAGCAGATCACGTGTTATTTTACTCAAAATATAAGTAAATAAATCTTTAATAGTTGCTTTATATTAATATGCACGTTATGAAATTAACTGGAGCAAAAATAAATGGTTTATTATCTATGCATCAGGAAATATTTTTCAATATTTAGCGATTATTTTTTTAAAATTTAAATGTTCAGGATTTTATCGAAAATTTTAATTTACATTTTAATAAAAAAGAATAAAATTTTATTTGGCTTATTAAATGCATGTAAAATACAATAAAAATTTCATACCTCGATTAACAAAAATAACAGAAAAACTTTTAAAATCACTAATTATCACACTTTTAAAAGGATTCATAATCATTTAAAATCGTTAAGACCATTTTATTCATATACATATTCTATATTTATAATTTAATTTACAATTTTACATTTAAGGAAAGCATGTTTAGAATTTTAAAATATTTGCAGCCAAACTTTCGAAATTCATTCTTGATTAAAAAAGCAGAGCAAAAACTGAGATAAGAATTTATTTTTATCACTATGCAACAAAACTGCAAATTAGCTTAAATTAACTTAAAATGGCTTATCCACACTAATAGTTCAATTCACTGCAATAGTTCAGTCTCAAGTTATATTAAAATAATTCGCCACAATTCTCAGCTAATTCTGAATGTTATATTTTTTAACTAGATGTCAGAATTGTTCTACTTTAATGATACTCAGTAAACATAAATTATCCTGATCAGGTAAAATATTTTCGGTTTCTGAAAAATCAAAGCTACTGAAAAATTTGTTTTTAAAAAATTAGCATTTAGCGGTTTTTTTTACATTCAGAAGTAGCAGGAAATTTTTTACGTGAACAAAAAATTTTTATTTTGCAACCTGCGATTGAGTACCAGACTTTTTACGAGAGGAATTATGATTAAAATTTTTTTATTTGCTCTGCTGATGTCATTTTTATAAATAATTTTATCGTAGAATCATGCTGAATTAATTTTTCTAATCTTTCTGTTAGACGAAAGATTCGAGCTCATTTTTGAATGAATGTGCCACATGAAAAATATATGCATCGTAGAATCAGTTCTTCGAAGTTAGGGAAAAAATATTTTTAAGGGGCCTCTCTACCCTTAAATCTTTGAAACATTCGATTTTTTGAAAAAAATATATGTTAAAGCCTGATCATTTCTGAACAAAATAAAGCAAACTGCATGAAAATATTCCGCTTAGTTCCGGAGATATTGATATTCTAAATATTTAATTACTGATCAAGTTTATAGTAAGAAAAATTTTCAACTCATTTTTCTCAAAATGTAATTTTGCATCATTCCGCAACTGATATCTCAAAAACTACGAAACATAATAATATGAAATTTTTAACCCTGCATAATCATGTCATTTTATTGCGTCTGAACTAGAGTCATAGCAATCATTGCACATTTTGTCACTTTTTCAGGGATAAATTAATGCAAAAATTAAAGGAAATTTTAAGGATATTTGAGCAGTTTTAAAAAAAAAATTGATAAAACATTTTAATGTTGAATGTTTTACGTTCAATTGTATTTTGAATTATTTTTTTAAGGGGATGGTGGACTTTCAAATTACCAAAAATCGAGCAAAAATTGGAATTTTTTTGGGGGTGTATTAATATTTTAAAAACATGTAAATATTGGAATGAAATGCATTTAAAATGTGTAGTGAAAAGAAAAATGAAAAATTGGTGGCTTTAGAGCAGTAAGTATTAAAGGTAGATAAAAATTTTTCTTTTAAATGACTTTTTCTCAAAATGAGAAATTTCCAGATTTGCAAGTGTTTAAAATGCTCCTCGCGTCATAATTTTTGTCGAAATTTTATGAAATTTATAATAAAGATTCCTGTAATACATCAAAATAAAGTTATGTATCCATTTTAGGATTCGAGGTAATTTAGGTTATAAAAGTTTAACGAAAATTCAGAGTACAAGCATAAAAATATTTTCTAAAAATTAACTATTCAACGAAAGTACAAAAAAATACATAACTTTATTCAGAAAATATTTATAAGCAATATAAATGCAAAATTAAGGGGAAAAGTTTAAAATTGAGTCGCAAGGAGCATTTTAAAAAAGGGTAATTTAATTTAAATTTTTTAATTATAAAATATTTTTTTAAAAATATTTATAACATTTTATAAGGTGTTTAATATTGTTATACTTTAATGAATATATATACAAAATTTCATATCTCTGTGGTAAAAATTTCAAAAATCGTTTTGAAAGGTCCACCATCCCCTTAAATATAAAACAGGAATTATACATTGAAGTGTAAAATTAACTTCATAGTTCTGCGCGCAAGCCAATATTCAATAAAAAATACTTAAAAAACAAGGTATATCTAAAGCATTTAAAAAAAATATTTAAAATTATTTTGAGAGTTGAAAATTTGTTTATTAAAATAAATATATCAATTTATCATATACATAAAATTTGGAAAAATTAGGAATAAATTGAAATAGTTACAAAGAGTCAAAAAGTAGGAAAATATGCCTTATTTCGTCGACTTAAGAGTCCCCTTAAAGGCCACTGCAGCTCAGTTTTCTAGATTTTTCCTTCGCCTAAAAATACTAAATGTCAGCTCAGGTTACGTACCAATTAAATTTGAGAACTCTAAATTTCCGGATAGGTGGTCAGTACTATTACAATAACAGGACATTTTATGATCAGTGATAAACTATTCAACGATATACGAAAAAGAAGGATATTATTTACGTTAGGTTCAAATAATTAAAGCAATTCTATTTTTTTCTCTCCCACTCTTTAACATGACCTCACATTTTCTATTCTCCTTAAAAGGAAACTCACCGGCTCCACACTTTTAAGTTAAAACCAGCTACCTTCCAAATCGGTTTGTCTCTATACCATGATACTACCCTGCATAACTATTATCCCGCTAATCCATGACATGATATTCACTTATGAGCTTCCAAACTGGTTTTATATCTGACTAACCAACTTTGCCTGGCTACTCGCAATTAATCTCATTCTCTGCAAATATCCATACTATTCGTGAATGAAGCAAAAATTCTGTATTATATAGATTCTATAATATGAAGCCAATTTCTACCAATGTTAGTATGCAATTATGTATTTTAAATATATTACAGTATTATGTATTTTAAATATAAACATGAATTATACATTTAAGTGTAAAATTAATTTCATAGTTCTGCGCGCAAGCCAATATTCAATAAAAAATACTTAAAAAACAAGGTATATCTAAAGCATTTTTAAAAAAAAAATTATTTAAAATTATTTTGAGAGTTGAAAATTTGTTTATTAGAATAAATACATCAATTTATCATATACATAAAATTTGGAAAAATTGGGAGTAAATTGAAATACAGTCGAACCTCCATATATCGAAGTAGCAAAATGCCGGAAAAAAATTCGATATATAGAATTGATCTTAGTTTTATAATAATTCTCCTAAAACATTGAAATTAAAGCTAATTTCCTTATACGAAACTCCAATTCCAATTTATATGTGAATGAGATTAAATGGCAGTTAATAACTAAAAGATGAATTAATGTGAAAGATTTATTGCGTACTATATACCTTTAAAAACACAATAATCCAGACAGTGGTTACAGTGATCACAGTTACATTCTTTAAAAAAAAACTTCGAATATCTTGCCGAACAGCCAGTTTTGCGGAAAGTCAATCAAAGAAATGTTCGCATTTATTCAGTCCATTAAAAACTTCATCAGGGACATTTTCAACGAATTGAAGTACACGAAATATAGTTTCAAACGCCAAAAATTTGGGAGATTTTATTCTAAAGTAGAATAAAATCTCCCAATATTTCGTGAAAAAAATTTCGATATATAGAGATTTTTTTCGATATATAGAAACAGTTTTTCTATGTAATGAAGATTGAGATTTGCTAAGAGTTCGATATATAGAAAATTTCGATATAGGGAAGTTCGATATATGGAGGTTACAATTAGTCAAAAAGTAGGAAAATATGCCTTATTTCCTCGACTTAAGTGTCGTGAGTCCACTTAAAAAAAAAACTTTGATTATAATAAATTTGAATCGCTTTGATTTGGTCCGCGAAATGAAAGTTCCGTTTATCAACAAGTGTCATCACCCTCGTATTGTAGTGTAACGGGCACTTACCCTCCAGGGGGCACCGGCGAATCTTCCGCTGTCACGTGCCGGAGAACGAAAGCTATCAAAAGGATGCGGAGGAACATGGGGTCGCACAGCTCCATTCTCACGGAAGGGCCAGACACGACTGAAGACTTGCCTCTAGGAGTTTGGACGGCGGCGCTGGCAACAGCGAGGCGGTGACGTCACAACTAGAAGGGGAAAAATAGGGGTTAAAATAGTTGGTATCTCCTCCCCCCCCCCTCTTTTACTCAACATTTTTTTTTTCTTTTAAAAGATGTTGGTGTAAAGTGTCCATCGTAAATATCTTCTTTTTTTTTTGTCCCGGTTTTTTCGGGTAGATATGGAAAGATTTGTGTTTCATGAAAGAACAGAATACTTCTTGGATATCATGTGTTGGTGTGAAGAGGTCTCGTAAATTTCGAAGGTTTTTTTTTTTTAGCACTTATTCAGCATGTATTTATCTAGATTTGAGTAGTTCGTTCTGAGACTAATGAAGTTTAGCGTGCATTTCAGATGCCTACTGGCGTGTTTATCAATGAGTTTGAGTTGTTTAGAATGATTTAAGGGTTAAATATGAGCTTATGAAAGGCGTGAGAAAATAGTCTGCGCTTTATAATAAAACGTATCGAATTTTGATGATTACTTTTTGCGTAAAAATTCGTTTTTAACTGTTATTCGATTAATATTTGGATTGTTTTATATATTTATCACGTTTCTTTTATCGTTATATTTGCAGGTGCGTAAATATCAAACATATTAATTTCGCAGGGAAGTTTATTAATAAATGAACCTGTTACATGTATATTTTATCAATATTTCCAACTAAAGTTGCCCTAAAATGCTTCTTTCTTTAAACAAATTACTTTAAACTACTCTATGAGAAGGTTTCTGCAAAACTGTGATTATTTATCGAACTAATCATTCTGAGACTAATGAAGTTTAGCGTGCATTTCAGATGCCTGCTGGCGTGTTTATCAATGAGTTTGAGTTGTTTAGAATGATTTAAGGGTTAAATATGAGCTTATGAAAGGCGTGAGAAAATACTCTGCGCTTTATAATAAAACGTATCGAATTTTGATGATTATTTTTTGCGTAAAAATTCATTTTTAGCTGTTATTTGATTAATATTTGGATTGTTTTATATATATTTATCACGTTTCTTTTATCGTTATATTTGCAGGTGCGTAAATATCAAACATATAAATTTCGCGGGAAAGTTTATTAATAAATGAACCTGTTACCTGTATATTTTATCAATATTTCCAACTAAAGTTGCCCTAAAATGTTTCTTTCTTTAAACGAATTACTTTAAACTACTCTATGAGAAGGTTTCTGCAAAACTGTGATTATTTATCGAAGTAATAAATAGGAGGTTTATTCGCTGCACTACTTGAGTTTTCAACTTTAAAAGGTATTGCAAATAGCATTTTAATATTACAATCAACACTTACAGTTTTATTGGATGCCTAACAGTGATTCAAACCACTTCCCGGTGTCTAACTTTGTTAATATCAGTACACATACATTATATGATGTGACTGCCTACGCTAAAAATGTCATTTTTTGACTATCATGGTCAATTTCATTTTTTGAAAGAATAGTGTAATTCAATCTTTTTTCTTTTCAAAACTGTTTTGATTTTTATTCTACATCAATTAGAAGCAAAGTTATAGCTATTTAGAAAAACATCGTCTGCTTCAAAATTGAAGTGACAAACAACTTTAAATGCGTTTTAATCAGAATTATGCTTTTTCAACAAAAATCTCTAACGTTATCATGATATCTCCCATAATAATGTATATAATTTGATAAAATTTTCTGGAAATGTTTTAGATGCTATTGTCAATGAAATGAGGTACAATAATTGATGTATAATAAATAGTATTTTTTATTTGGGGATTTTTTTTATAACGAAAGGAATGACGAATCGGGGAAAATTTTCATACTGGAACATGAAATAGTGTGTATTATTTTTGCATTCTTAAATTTCTCTTAGATTATGGGTCATTTTGAAGATAACTGTCGCATGTATCATGTGTGAGAAGGAAATTAAAATAGTGGCGTTAGAATTATGTGCAGAGTGAAAGGCGTTTTACCTAAATTTCATTAAAAATTACTTCAAATTGACCAATTTATAAAAAAGTATGGTATTTGCAGGTAAGTTTTTGGTTCCTTTTTTTACTTTTTTAGTGCTATTTTACCATAAAACACAAAAAAAAATTCTTTGTAAAATGATTCTTAAAAAAAAATGGATCCAAACGTAGGCAGTTCAAAAGACTTTAATTCAGATTTCGATCTTTTTTCGAGTTAAGCTGGATGATAGTTATTTTTTAACTTCTGGTGAGCTTCTTCGATAAAGACTGCCTCTTCAGTACGGCCTATCTCTTTGTTTCGTCGTATCATACTAATTACAAGCTGCCCTCTTTGCAGCTTGCCTCACCTTTTAGTGATTACCATACCTAGTTTTTTTTTCTAGATACATTTTTGGTTGAAAGCTGTACGATGCTTCACGAATAAAATTGCTATAGAATCATTATAGAAATACAAAAATAGGATAAAGGAGTCCAACTGTATTAGTAGTAATTAATATATAGTAAATTTTCCACTAATAATTAATATTTTTTTTCATTTTAATCTATAAAAATTTAGTACTTTTAAATGGGGGAAAGGGACCTTCAACCTCGAATTTTTCAATTTAAAATTTTTAACTCTATATACAGAATGAGAATAAGACAGAATGAGAATAATTCTTTATTACTGCATTGACGACCCTTAGAATCCGAAATAAGGATCTTTTGGCAGAATAATGTCTCTTTTTTTTTCGAAAACTTTTTTCAAAAGTGCTAGCATTATTTAAAATGTTCCGTGGGCATTCAGTATCCTTTAGAAACCTTAATTTTTTAATACTAGTTTACCATATAAACATAAATATAACTGTGAACTGAATATTTTTAGAATGAATATAAAGTCATAAATAACTTGAATCTGCCAGGTATTTTTTTTTTAATGTTTTTGGATGTTTTTATTTCATTTTGTAGTGTATAAATTTGAAAAATATTTGTGGTTTCAAAGAATGATGCACTGTTTTTTCAAAAATACTTCCATTAAGAATCCCGAGAAATTTGGAAGAAATCAGAAGAAAATGAGTGCACATGGAGCATTTTGGAAAATTCTGGAATTTTATAAGAATTTTTGGATAAACAGGCCTTATTCTGTCTCCAAATACTTCTCTGGGAATTCCAAGAGCTTTCATTGAAGTAAAAGCGAATATTAAATATTCACATTTCGTATATAGAGTTATATATTGAAAATTAAAAAAAAAGAAGTTTGAAGGTCCCTTGTTCCTTTAAGAATGAAAACACTTCTCAGGAACAAAGTTCAGGATCATTACTTTCATTTAAGATGAAAAACTAATGAAAAAAATTTTAATAAAGAACCTTAATGAAAAGCAATAAGTAACCAGTTTACAAGTAAACAGAAAATATTAGCAGTTTAAATTTAAAAGTTCATAATATTTTCCTTCTCATACCATCGCGCTGAACTATTTTGAAAATAACATATCCCGATTTCTTAAACTGTAGGTATTAAGTCAATGTTTGTTACAATTTTGAAATTTTATTCTAATACTAGCTGAAAACCTGCACTTCGCTACGGAGTACATTCAAATTAAATACAACGGTCAATGTATGCAATTAATGCCAAAAAATATAAATATACATATATTTATAATAAATACGACGATCAATGTATACAATTGATGTAAAAAAAACATATTTATAAAAAAATCATAAGGGATATTTTTATAGACAAAATAATGTCCAATCGTCTGCCGGATTAGCAAGAAAAAAATATTTTTTTGTCTATTTAGTTTTTATGCACGTGACGATAAATTTATTTAAAGTACCAGAAAAAAGAAATCAAGTGATCAGCATTTAATAAATTAAATTCTAAAAAAATAATCTTTAAAAATTCACTAAAAATCCGAAAAGGGAGGTAAAGATTCGAAAAAGATCTCATTTTGAAGGAATTTTTATGATCTTTCTCGTGATATAAATTTTATAACCCTCAAATTATTATTTTAAATGCAAATTCTTTTTATAGATATTAATAGAAATTCCTTATTCTAAAATTGCTATATTTAATCACAGGCAATGCATTAAGATAAAGAACGTTTTCATTCAGAGATTTCAGAATGAGTATCACATGTTAGAGCGCACGAACCATTTTTTGGCATGTTTTCATTAACTCGCTTCCTTGATTGTTAATGTGTTTGTGTGTTTGCCCAGTTCAAATCTTGTAATCGATTTTTACTAACTTCCCGACTAGGTAGACATTTGAAACTTTTAGAATAGCTCATATCACGATGACAATGCATTATTTTGATACTTTTAGCCATATTTAAACAGAATTGAATTCATTCTCAGTTCATTTTGTTTTGTAGACTGGTGCAGCCATCTATCGACCGGTACGGGAACGAAAAGTTAAAAGCAAGTTAACTTTCAATTAACTTCATTTTCTTTCAAGTTGATGGGATAATTCATCAAAATAATTTTTTAAAGTATTTATTAATACATAGAATTGTCAAGTTTATATGATTCAACAGAAAATTTAAAAACATGGTATATAAAGAGTTCTTTTTAATCTTGTAATTATTAACTACGATGGCCATTTCAAAAGAAATGGACACTAAATTTGTTATTCTATACCTATTTGAGAATTTCTCTCTACAATCCTTCTCTGTAGCCCCCCTGCTAATCAATAAGTGAGTCCCAACATCTAGGAAGATTTTCTATACCTTGCAGCATGCTACTTATGTTGAGTCCTCTAATGATTCGGGTAACGCCTGAAGTAAGCGCTTCTACGGTGGAAAAACGTTGAGTAAGCAGAAGTTCTTTCAACTTGGGAAAAAAAGGTAGAATCATGTCCGGACTGTATAGTGGATGAGGCAACACTTCCCAATTGTGTTTCGCCGGCAGATCGGTCCCAAATTTTCCCACTTGTGACCGTGCGTTATCATGCAGGATGAGCAACCCATAAGGAAGCAATTCACATCGGTTTTTGCGCATCTTCCGACGCAATTTTTGCATCCATTCACCATAATACGCCGCAGTCACACTTGTGCCACGGAGGAACTCAATCAGTCATGATCATTCCTCGCTGGTAGCAAGCAAAGATCATCCCTTTCTTCACTTTTGATTGGGCTCGTCGAAATTGTCTGGGTCGCGGAGAAGATAGCGACCATACGAGACAAAAATTGCTGTCTTTCAACGTCAAATTCGTTATTTGAACAACAGTGCAAAGTCCATGCGTTTCTGTTTTTGTTCAGATGTCAAGCAGCGAGGAACCCACCGAGAACAAACTTTCAATCTTGATGCATGACTTTTGAACTTCTACACTGGGGCCCAGGGTTGCCCAATTTGGTCGGCAGATCTGTACCGTCTGTCCGACGCCCAGGACTATATGAAACATATACCGAACACGGGAATACAACCTTCGGCTCAGTTTGCGGGAATTGCTACGCCGCTCCTGCGTACAAGAAAGCGGAGGGGGCCGAGGTGTTCAGACGAATTGAACATCTACCCTCACAGTACCCGAGACACCTGCAAACACCATTTTAAAAATTTGTCCCTTCAAAACAAAAGGCGTTAGAAAAATTTAAAACACATATACAGTCGAACCTCCATATATCGAAGTAGCAAAATTTCGGAAAAAAAATTCGATATATAGAAATTTCGATATATAGAATTGATCTTAGTTTTATCATAATTCTCCTAAAACATTAAAACTAAAGCTAATTTCCGTATACGTAACTCCATTTCCAATTTATATGCGAATCACATTAAATGAAAGTCAATAACTAAAAATGAATTAATGCGAAAGATTTATTGAGTACTATATGCCTTTTAAAAAAGCAATAATCCAGACAGTGGTTACAGTGATCACAGTTACATTCTTTTAAAAAAATCTACGAATATCTTGCTGAACAGCCAGTTTTGCGGAAAGTTCATCGAAGAAATGCTCGCATTTATTCAGTCCATTAAAAACTTGATCAGGGACATTTTCCACGAATTGAAGTCCACGAAATATTGTTTCAAACGCCAAAAATTGGGAGATTTTATTCTAAAGTAGAATAATAACTCCCAATACGTCGTGAAACGAATTTCGATATATAGAGATTTTTTCGATATATAGAAACAGTTTTTCTATGTAATGAACATGGAGATTTGCTAAGAGTTCGATATATAGAAAATTTCGATATAGGGAAGTTCGATATATGGAGGTTCGACTGTATATATTCCTCTAGTCTTCAACTGCAAATGGCAAAAGTAATTTTCTGACCGTATTATCCAGTGCGAAATGGCGCCATCTTGTGCATTACTTTTGAAATGGCCCTCGTATTACGAATTATTGACATACAGGTGGCCTTAAAGTCACTAGATCACTGTAGAATGTAGCAACTCTTTTCCGAATTATTTTTTTTTAAATATTCTTTTTTAGATTACACATCTGTAAACCTTGTAAATGTGCAATAATTATGGAGACATTCATGGCAGAACAACGATTAAAAATAATCTAATTTTACATAGGAAAGAAACCACCCGAAGAACCAACATTCGTTATTTTGGGGTCATCTAAACAAGCGATACGCGAGTTATTCCGACGGTTTCAAGAACAGGGTGTTATGAAAGATAAAGTATATCGTAACAAACCTCGAACCATCCAGAAATTAAAGGGTAACATTCATGAAGAAACTCATTGGCATAGCAAAGGGGGGGGGGGGCAAGGAGGTCTATCATGCCCCGGGCGCCACTCGCAGGGGGGTGCCAATGTAAGATCCATATATTATATTACTATGTGTTTTCGAGGTGGATGCCAATATAAGGTCTATATATTATATTACTATATGTTTTTCAGGGGAGGGCCCCAATATAAAGTCTATATATTATATTACTATATGTTTTTCGGGGAAGGCGCCAATATAAGGTATATATATTATATTACTATATTATTTTGTAGGGGGCGCCAATATAAGGTCTATATATTATATTACTAAATGTTTTTCAGGGCAGGGCCCCAATATAAGGTCTATATATTATATTACTATATGTTTTTCGGGGAGGGCGTCAATATAAGGTATATATATTATATTACTATATTATTTTGTAGGGGGCGCCAATATAAGGTATATATATTATATTACTATATGTTTTTCAGGGGAGGGCCCCAATATAAGGTCTATATATTATATTACTATATGTTTTTCGGGGAGGGCGCCAATATAAGGTATATATATTATATTACTATATTATTTTGTGGGGGGCGCCAATATAAGGTCTATATATTATATTACTGTATGTTTTTAGGGGAGGGCACCAACATAAGGTCTATATATTATGTTATTATATGCTTTTCGGGGGGGGAGTGCCAATATAAGGTCTATATATTATGTTGTTATATGTTTATCGAGGGCGCCAATATAGGGTCTATATATTATATTACTATATGTTTTTCAGTGGGGGGGGCGTCACAAAGGTATCGTGCCCCGGGCGCCAGTTATGCTCGCTACGCCACTGAAGAAACTTTACGACAGGTGATGAAGCACTCCTTAGAAAAAGACCGCCATTGTCAAGAACAAAATGGCGGTTATTTGAAAGTCGTAAATTCCAAAGCTGGAAGAAATCTGTCTTGGTGGACATTATAAAGCGATTTTTGAAAATCTTACCTCAGAGATCCAAAATTTTGCATATATATTCATTAAAGTATAACAATATTAAACAGCTTTATAAGTCTTTAAAAATATTATAAATATTTAATTTTATAAATACTTTTTTAAAGAAATTATGTTTTAAAAATTAAATTTTTTAAATGCTCCTTGCGATCGAATTTTTTACTTTCCCCCCTTATGTTTGCATTTATATTGCTTTTAAATACATTTTGAACAGAGTTATGTATTACTTTGTACTTTCGTTGAATAGTTAATTTTTAGGAAATATTTTTGTGCTTGTACTCTGAATTTAGAAACCTAAAATGGTTACATAACTTTATTTTGATATATTAGAGGAGTCTTTATTACAAATTTTATAAAATTTCGTCAAAAATTGTGACGCAAGGAGCATTTAAAAGACTTCCAAATCTGGAAATGACGCATTTTGAGAAAAAGCCATTTACAAGATGCTTTCTCACCTACCTTTAATACTTGATTTTTTAAAGTCACCAAGTTTTCACTTTCATTTTCGCTACATATTTTAATGAATTTTAGTTTAATATTTACATATTTTTAAAATATTAATACACCAAAAAATTTCTAATGTTTGTTCGTTTTTTGGTAACTTGAAAGTCCACCATCCCCTTAAAAAGGATTTCCAACAAGTGTATTTATTGATAAAAAAAGAATAAATGTGAATTTTTAATAAATAAAGGAATTATATGGTCTCGTGACATCTGGGTCACCCAGTATAAGGAAAAAAAATTAACACTTTATTTTTAAGATACTACTAAGAAATGTAATAATGAGACTTCTGGGTCACCCGGTATAAGGAAAAAATTAACATATAATTTTTAAGATACTACTAAGAAATGTAATAATGAGACTTCTGGGTCACCCAGTATAAGGAAAAAATTAACATATAATTTTTAAGATACTACTAAGAAATGTAATAATGAGACTTCTGGGTCACCCAGTATAAGGAAAAAAATTAACATATAATTTTTAAGATATTACTAAGAAATGTAATAATGAGACTTCTGGGTCACCCAGTATAAGGAAAAAAATTAACATATAATTTTTAAGATACTACTAAGAAATGTAATAATGAGACTTCTGGGTCACCCAGTATAAGGAAAAAAATTAACATATAATTTTTAAGATATTACTAAGAAATGTAATAATGAGACTTCTGGGTCACCCAGTATAAGGAAAAAAATTAACATATAATTTTTAAGATACTACTAAGAAATGAAATAATGAGACTTCTGGGTCACCCAGTATAAGGAAAAAATTAACATATAATTTTTAAGATACTACTAAGAAATGTAATAATGAGACTTCTGGGTCACCCAGTATAAGGAAAAAATTAACATATAATTTTTAAGATACTACTAAGAAATGTAATAATGAGACTTCTGGGTCACCCAGTATAAGGAAAAAAATTAACATATAATTTTTAAGATACTACTAAGAAATGTAATAATGAGACTTCTGGGTCACCCAGTATAAGGAAAAAAATTAACATATAATTTTTAAGATACTACTAAGAAATGTAATAATGAGACTTGTGGGTCACCCAGAATTAGGAAAAAAAATTAACACACAATTTTTAAGATACTACAAAGAAATGTAATTATGATCACCACCCAATTTATACACGAAAATAGTACATTGGAAATTAAAATGAAATACATTAGACTCCCATATAACGAGAGTTCATACAACGCGTTCAAACAGTGCGACGACTTTATTCGTATAACACGATTCCCATATAACGAACGCGCTGTAGAATAAAATGCGGGAATTTCCCTTTTAAACACTGTACTCGTACATGCATTAATATTCATGTACACAGGGTTTTGAATATTTTGACGAAGTAGCTAACGTATGCAAGTTAGATATCGTGATAAAAACGAAATTTAAAAGGAATATATCTGTATATCTATATCAATCTCTTTCTCTCTCTCACTCTTTCACGCTCTCTCAATATATATATATATATATATATATATATATATATATATATATATATATATATATATATATATATATATATATATATATATATATATATATATATATATTGATTGATTGATTGATAACTGTCACTCTAATAGTTTCAACATCATTCGCGTTAGACGGGTGTCTACTGTACTACAACTCTCCGATGGAGGATTTATATTTTAGAAAGACCAGAAATGTCTTTCAACAAATAAATCATAAATCAACCGTATTTACCATAATTTGATCACAGGATCAAATAGATTAGGCAGTTAAAAGACAATCACTCCTAATTTTTAGTGAAAACAAAGACGTAATTATTATTCAGAAGATTGAAAAAAGGGACTGAAAAAAAAAGAGAAATGAGAAGCAATTGAGGTTAAAGACAATCAGTGAACTTACAGATGAACGCCCAAATGAGAGTTAATTAGCGCAATCTGATCGATAGATAAACAATAAGTTTAATAAATTACAATTCCTTGTTATTTTTCAGAATCTTTAATGAGTTTAGATTCAAATGATAAATATGAAGAATTAATTATTTTGCCTTTCTCTCTCATATTTTTCCTCAAAAGTGTAATTTAAAGAATAATTTAAAACATTGTATATACAGTAACCACCACTTATAGTGATCAGTGGTTATAAGAATCAACCGTTTATAAGACTCAATATATAATATGTATATATATATATATATATATACAGTAACCACCGCTTATAGTGATCAGTGGTTATAAGAATCAACCGTTTATAAGAATCAATATCGAGAAAACAAAAACAAATGTATTATTTCCATGTTAAAATTTTCGCTTTAAAGAATCAATCCACCGGTTTTAAGAATCAGTCTACACTCTTCGCTTTCCTTTCATTTTTCCAAAAAAGCCACTTAAACCCTCAAAAGGCACGAAATTCTTTCTTTCTTTCTTGTTTTTTTTTAAAGGAAGATTGATAAGATGGGATGGAATATAGTCGTAAAATTCATCCCTTTCTTTGTTAGACATAACATAAGTTTCCCCTTAAACGCTTTAGCACAACACTGTTCTATTAGCTTGACCCAGGGGCATCTTTACCCGTCCGGGTCCGAATTCACTTTTCTCCACTGACAGACAAAGACAGGGACCCTTTTTTCCCCACCTTCCACATCCTGGTTGCGGCATCCTGGACCCTGAAACGCATAAATCTTCGGCGAAGTGTCCACTACCACTTAGGCAAATTTGACATTAGTAGTATTCAGCACGTTATCAAACCATGAAACGTAAGCTAGAAGGTGAATCTTAGTCTGAGACTATTAGCATTGAAAGAGGTATAAACAGCCTCCTAAAAACTACATTTCGTCAAACTACCATAGAAAACATTCTCTTGCTCCCTTCCTGTAGTTGAAATATTAAAACTGTTAAGCAGGTATGTGGTTACAAATATTGCATTTTTTTCTTCTCTTACTATAATCATGTGTATCTACTTATAGGTCTAGAAATTAAGTTGTATTTTTAAAATTATAAAAAATAATTTTAAGAAAAGATAATTAACGTAAATTAAAGAGTATTTTATGGTAAATTATCTAATATATGTATATATAGGCGTGTGTGTGCCTGTCCAAAAACCTAAATTTCGGCTATAAGAATCAAAAACAAACGTAATAACAAACGTGATTCTTATAAGCGGAAATCACTGTATATATATATATATATATATATATATATATATATATATATATATATATATATATATATATATATATATATATATATATATGTATATATATATATATATATATATATATATATATATATATATATATATATATATATATATATATATATATATATATATTTATATATATATATGTATATATATACATATATATATATATACATATATATTTATATATATATATATATATATATATATATATATATATATACATATATATATATATATATATATATATATACATATATATTTATATATATATATATATATATATATATATACATATATATTTATATATATATATATATACATATATATTTATATATATATACATATATATTTATATATATATATATATATATATATATATATATATACATATATATACATATATACATATATATTTATATATATATATATATATATACATATATATACATATATACATATATATTTATATATAATATATATATATATATATAATATATATATATATATATATAAATATATATATATATATATATATATATATATATGTAGGCGCGGTGGCCTAGTTGGCAAGAGCAGCGGCCCAGTAATCTGAACGTCCCTTTTCCGAGGACTCGTCGCTGCAAATCCACCGTCGTGTACACTAATGGTTGCCGGTGCACGTAAAATAGGGCGTGACAGCAATGTCCCCCAGGTTCTCAAATTTACCTTTAGAGGTGCGGGGTCAAATGTTCCTGTCTCGTCACTTGACTCGGTTCAAAATTGAGGGACTTGTCATTTAGTCAAGTCGGACTCCGACCCTTTTGGTGCTAATTCAAAATAAGAGCCGCACTTTCATCGCCCATAGCCTACGGGACTTGATCTGATGTTGCTGTCGGTCAGTGTCATAAGCAACAACAGCATATATATATATATATATATATATATATATTAGGAAATACAGGTAAAAAGAGATAGAAATAAGTGTACGATGGTAAATTGTGATATCATTATTAGAGATTAATAAATGCATAGAGTTCGCACTCACTGCTGGGAGAATCCAATTGCAAAACCATACCTCTGCATCGTACCAGGTAGTCTTGGACATAGGTCATTGACTGTACTCAATAGTCATACCTTCCCCAGGAGCTCTAAGGAAGGGTGAAGCCTAGGCCCAAAGTTACGTGGTTCACTATACAGTGGAATCTATACAGTGGTTCACTATACAGTGGGTATATACAGTGGAATCTCGATCGATCGTTTTCGGATCCATCGTTTTTCCGTATGTGTCGTTCATTTTATACAGTCCCAACGACCATATTGCTTTGTTATGTTTCCGCATCTATGGTTTTCCTGCATTTATCGTTCATTTCAATCGGTCCCTTGAAAAACGATAGATCGAGATTCCACTGTATTATATTACTATATGTTTTTCTTGGGACGGCCCCAATATAAGGTCTATATATTATATTACTATATGTTTTTCGGGGAGGGCGCCAATATAAGGTATATATATATTATATTTCTATATTATTTTGTGGGGGGCGCCAATATAAGGTCTATATATTATATTACTATATGTTTTTAGGGGAGGGCACCCACATAAGGTCTATATATTATGTTACTGTATGCTTTTCGTATGCGATCGTATTGCTTTGTTATGTTTCCGCATCTATCGTTTTCCTGCATTTATCATTCATTTCAATCGGTCCCTTGAAAAACGATAGATCAAGATTCCACTGTATTATATTACTATATGTTTTTCTTGGGAGGGCCCCAATATAAGGTCTATATATTATATTACTATATGTTTTTCGGGGAGGGCGCCAATATAAGGTATATATATTATATTTCTAGATCGAGATTCCACTGTAATTATAAGAAACTGAAAGATCTACAAAAAATCATAATGGAAGTCAAAAAAGCATTTTCACGTATGAATAGACAATTTTTATGGAGGAAGATAAATATCCAACAATATAAAGAATTAATAAAAAATATATAAATGAACCACTCAATTCCAGTGGTGATTTCTCGACTTAAGAAGTACCCATTAAAGTTGTTATAACTAAGCGAGGGATTGTTACTGATAGGTATGATCTGTGAATAAACATTCGGATTTTATTACAATATTAGAACAATTTGAGGATATTACTATATCATTTTTTTTCATCGATCCACAAGAAAATGATAAATGTTTACTTATTTATTTATTTGTATGATTTTTTCAAATTTACTTGTTGCCTCGAGGTAATAGTTAACAGCATTGATAACAGATTCATTACTTTAGTAAAGATAATTAAGTTATATTTTCAAACAGCTAAATTTCAAACGAATTTTGGATTACAGAAGTAATTTAATAAAGCTCTGCCACTATTATCTGTCAATACTGCAATCAATACTGGACATTGTTTGTTTGTTTTTTGTTTCAAACTTTGGCACTATCTTTTGAAAATGTATTTTTGTTTTTATTAATGCATGTCTTGAAGAAGTGCCACGAACGGACAAGGATGACTCTGTAACTAATTTAACAATCCTTTCCAATGCTTGTGTGTGTCATGGAAAATTATTGAAGTCAATACGTTGACACCCGTGATCAGATTCTTTTGCATCCTTTATAAACTTTGCTTTGAATAATTTGCATATTGTTTGTCACGTTTTTCATTTATAATGCACGAGTAATTCACATACTTGAAAATCAGGAATTCGGTGCTTACAATTGACTGAAAACACGAAGCAATTATAATTCCAGGCATTCTGGAGGTATAATACCTGCATTTGTATTACGTAATCACTCTGGAATCTTTAAAACCTTAATCAAAATGATCAAATTTCGGTTGTTAAAGTTGTATATGATTGATATTTATTTTTATCAAAACTGTCAAATTTCTCATGTGAAAACATCTTAATCGAGAGTTATCGGGATCATAAAGATGCAATATATTGACGTTCACTCATACAGATGTAAACACCCGTATTTGTGTATAATATAGTATAAATTTTACAATATGTACTTCTAAATATACATTATATTAGTTATACAACTTAGGTACAAATATAACTAAAAATAAATAACCCAACAGAGATAAATGACTGAAAACACGAAGCAATTATAATTCCAGGCATTCTGGAGGTATAATACATGTATTTGTATTACGTAATCACTCTGGAATCTTTAAAACCTTTATTTAGCTCTGTTGGGTTATTTATTCAATTCCTACTATTAGTGCACACTCTCTCTATATATATCTTGTTCAAATTTTCAATCGTTAATAAAAGTACTTTTTATTCATCCACTCAAGTTCAAATACATTTTTTTAAACTTGTAGTGGATGACACTTGATGTTAATACAGTTTTTCAAATATTAATTCATTAATTAAATTTAATTAATCGATTTTAGTTTTAGACCTAGAGAGTCTCTTGCTCTTGTATAATAATTTCCCTCTTGTTACTCTGTAAACGGTAGCACTGCTATATCGCGGGCTTCTCCCGTCCTGTAGGGTGCGAGATCGAATCCCCAACCTGACGAACTTTTTCTTTCTCTTCCCCCCCCCCCTCCTAATCTCGCACAGTAGGCAAGGTTCTGGCAGGCAATCCTTTTTTTCAATTCCTACTATTAGTTCACACTCAAATTTTTCTTTGTTGACCTAAGTAGGAATTGACTTTAAATTGTTTTTTATATATTACTTGTTTTTAGTTATATTTGTATATTTTCATTATGAGGATATGAAGCTTCTGCGCTATCTTTTATTGAAAAGTTTTATGTTTTCTTTGCAAGGGTAGGTTTTAAGTTAAATTGTTTTAGCAGTCTATGCTTGCTTTTTAATTCTTGTTTCTTTGATTTGTTTATTTTTTTACAACTTAGTTACCCAATACATTTACATTTTCTCTTAGCTAAAAATATTTCTGCTTAACAAATTCGAAAGAGTGATGTATTAAACAAATACACATATATCCTTTCTATTTTTAGTCGGGATAAACGATAAATGTAGCAATGTACACTCCGCTGAGTTGGCTAACGGGTGCTTGAATTATTTCTAATTTATTATTATTTAGTAAACTATAGCAGTAACAATTCTGATTGCGTATCAGATGAAAATCAGATTCACACTTTTGACGCACAAACTGATAAAAGGAAATTAAATTTGACTTCGATTTTTATTTGAAGCATGTATTTAACGATTCTAATTAACAATCCTAAAAGCAGGCATGTCATTCAGCTTATCGAGAGCTTTTCAACAAATGAAACAATTAGTAAACAGAATTCTGAATTAACTCAGTGCAATTCCATATTATCCTTTCAATTTCCACGATATCAATTATTTCAGAAGCAATCTTTTGAAATCTAACATTACATGATTTTGACAAATAAATAATTAGTTTAATGCTATGTTTCATTAATTCATCTAGAAATAAGTAAAGAAAGACATATATTGTATATTGATGTTTATAAACAATAATTTATCAAGACTTTCCATAATTTATGTAAATTTAATAATTATTTTATTTACAGACAAATGCTTTATACTTTATACAATTAATCTTTTCTTGTATGTGTGCGTGTATTTGGCTCGTCTCATCTTTTATTGTGTTTAATGAATTCCAAAATAGTTTTGCATTTTTCATTGCATATAGCTGACCGATGGAGTTTAGTTTGATTATATAAAATGATTTTTATTACACATATTTCGTCGGAAAAATTATTTTTTTAGAATAATGTTTGAAAATCTAGCATGTTGTATTTTCACAAGTAATGTATTAAATTGATTATGTGTTTCCAAAATCTAGGAGGATCAAAGACGTGAGACACTTGTATAATACGAATTAATGCTAATAACATTCAAATATTAAGTACTCTCACTATTAATGTCAAAGCATTTTATGCATCTTTCGATAGTCGTTTTGGATGATTTATTGCATCATTTCGCATTTTCCTAATGTGAGGTGGGACTGTATTCTATAAAATTCCTTTTAAAATGACACCACGATTTTTGTTACATAATACTGGCATTCAGAACATTTATATGAAACTAGCTAAATACCCGTAATTCGCTATGAAGTACATTTTAGGGTAATTACAGTAGAAAGATAATAAAATTACATTTTAGAGATTTAAATTCTTAATTAATTTGAATTAATTTCTGAAAAACTTCCATCTCAATTTGTCTAGTGGTTAAATTTTATCTTTTACCGTATTACAATATTTTTTTGTCAATTTTTATTTCGTTGTTATGCACGTGACGCAAAATTAATTTAAAGTATCACCAAAAGAAAAGATACCACTTGATCAGCATTTAATAAATTAAATTCTTAAAATGAATCTTTAAAAATCCACCAAAAAACAGACAATGGAGGTAAAGAATCGAAAAAAGATTTCATTTTAAAGGAATTTTTACGATCTTTCTCGCGATATAAATCTCAGATTTATATCACGAGACCCTCAGGTTATTATTTTAAATGCAAACTTTAAAAAGTTACAAAAACAGCGCAAAAGTTTAATTAAAAAAATCTAAGAAGAATTTTTTTAAAATATTTCTTAGTGCACCCCTACTGTATATGAAGAATCACCATGCAAAATTTCAGCCCTTTAGGTCTAGGGGTTAGGTCTGTGCGTTATCTGTCAGTCAGTCAGTCAGTCGGTCAGTCATGGAACTGTTTTATATATATAGATGATTCTTATATGACGAATCCTTTGTCATTCTATTAAAATGGAGAATAAAAAATGGAATTCCTTATATATATATATATATATTGGCACCTATCCTGTTTTCATTTATTCATACTTGGCACGAATATTTTGCACTGACATTTACGACAAGAAGAACAACTATCATACATTAGTATTTGATTTATTTAAAAATTCTTATAAGTTTATTTAAATGATATATTTCAAATGAGAAAACGTTTTTTAACAAGCCAAAAACAGGTCGTTCCCTAACTTTCAAGAAAATTACTGATTGAGTGTGTCTACTGAAAAGTTATTTAATAAACCAACTTTAACAGTCTTTTCTCACCACACTGTAGACAGGATAAGATGAACTAAAAGAACGTTCTACAAAACTACTAAATGCTTTAAGGGGATAGTGGACCTTCAAACCTAACTTTTTTTTGTTTCGAGAGATTTGCTGGACATTTGAATATGTGATTAGTACCATAGATATGTAAAAGTGGTTAAAATTTAAAGATGAAATATTCATAATTTATGAATTATGAATTATTAAATATGTCGAAAATTGGCCTAATTAAGAATGTTCCATGCGCATTTCTTTTGCATATAATATGTTAGTTTTTATTTTCAGGATACCTTATAGAACTAACAACGAAACTTATTGCTTATTTTAAGCATTCATTAAAAATATAAAGAGGAAAAATAATAATAGGGAAAACACCCTTTTTATTACGCAAAATACCTATAAATCCTCTTTTCAAGTACAAAATTTAAAAATTCTGAGCTACGAAGCATAATTTTTTGCTATAAGATTTATTTGATATAGTGTTAAGCATAGAAAACTTAAATTTCAATGCAATACGATAATTAGAAATCCGCCTGGAGCAGTTTGAATATTCGTATGACATGAAAAATTTTATTTTGAGAAAAACACATTTAAAGTTATTGCGATTAGTAACCACACAATATCTAGATTAAATACAAATGCCTATAACTAGGAAAGTAATCACAGAAATTAAAAATTCTTTTTGCAACACATTCCTACTGGTCCGTAGTTTCAAACTTCAATAAAATTAGAAAATCGAATTTTTGGACAAATTTCACAGTTTTGAAAGTCCACTGTTCCCTTAAGAAATACTAATTTGTGTCTAGATAGCGTGTTGTTAAAACTCTTTTTTCTGATGTGATTGGTTGATTTTAGTACAGAAAGGCCGTTTCTGGTTGCTTAGCGGTTAAACAGGAACAGGCGTCATTTTTAAAGAAGATTCGGCGGGGAAAATTCATAGCAACCAAAGTACTTAAGCTAAAGATTCAAGCTAAAAGCTTCCGAATCGAAGATCGATACCATACGCATATATTCTCTCTGATCGGAAGTAGATAACACGCCTAACTTAGCTAACAGAAATAAAAATCGAAGTAACAGCTGAATCTATCTCACAATGGAAAGAAATCCAAGTACTCTCCATGATAGTGCAATTAGAAAGTTTGAATGCGATAAAACTACATGGTATACATCGTTTCAAAGAGGGGGTCACTTATGCAAATATGTGCATATAATATTGCCACCTAATTTATGAGATCGATACAATAGAAAGACTTTTTATCTAATACACAAGAATTTGACTACCATCCTTAAAAATACCTAACATGGTTCCTGTATCTTATACTATGACTTTTGTTCGTTCGATAAGGTTAAACTACTGCATTTCTTAAACATGTTTATTATTTTATAACCTGATAATTGTAATACTAAAAACGATTCTGCTGACTTTTAATGTTATTCAATTTATACTCTTATAAAAAATGTTTAATAACTTATTTCTTAATTTGATTGTAAAAGTAAAAATTTAAATTGAAGATTTATAGCAGTTTTAATACATCATAATTTCGTTTACTCTTTAGTAAATATCACTTCATTAATCTAACATCCTAATCAGTTTATAGCTTCACTTAAAACTAGAATTATTGGTATTTTCTATACTTAGAATATACCAAGTATGCCTGCTTTCATTTGTACAGGATGTCCATAATTAAATTTCCCTACTTCAAAGTTGTCTACAGTCGAAACTATTGTTCAGAGATTTATGAAATTCTGTGTAGGACATATTGAAGGGATGGAAATTTGTTTGAGTGAACAAAAAAATTAGCTCAAAATTTCACCACCAGAGGGATTTTTTGATGAATTACACATTTACGACTGGTTCTTTACTTAATATTTCACCATCTTTTTATCCATAGGTCCTCCTAACACAATACTCATTACATTTACAATCTTTAAAGTGATTGCAAAGTCGATCGGAAACTTGTTCGATAGCTAATTTTCGGACAAAAGATTTGAAAAAAAGAAGAAGAAACAGATATGCAAATTAATTGTTGTCGATGTAGAGCAGAAGCTGTTATAAAACCTAGAAACTTTCATGGAGATTTTGTTTTCAGCGTGCTTGCTATTGCTAATCAGAATGTCATCGTTGCGATTACCAGATCGAGCTTTGCTAGCAAAATTGTTTTACCAAAACGATAATTCACCTCTAGTTGCTCTACGAAACTTCAGGAGTTTCAGGAGATACGAAAAGTTCCATTGACTGTTAAAGGTCTTCTATTAATGGTGGCCAAATTTGAACGACATGTTCACAGCATTTCCCCGGACACACTGCGGTCAACTGTAGAACATGCTATCTTACGATTTCAAATGATAGCTGAAAATGATGGCCGTCATGCTGAACATGCCTTGCTGTAATAAATTTTTTTAACTATAGTAAATGTTGGCTAAATGTGTAATTCATCAAAAAACGCCCTCTGGTGGCGAAATTTTGAACTATTTTTTTTTTTTAATTCTCTCAAACAAATTCCTATCCCTTCAATATGTCCTACACAAAATTTCATAACTTTCTGAACAATAGTTTCGACTTTAGACAACTTTTAACCCTTTGAGGGGCAAGAACCTCCACCTTTTACACGGTACAAATTTTTTCCGGATTTTTTTTAACCTAAATAATCTTGAAAATTTTCCAATTTAAGGTTGCAAAAAGCTTTTACTTCTTTAAACTAATAACAGATGGCAGTACTAACCATTTTTCTGCTCATTTAACTGGAATACATTGAATGGAAGTGAAAAAAGAGACTAGATTTAGGCGTTTGTACTGCGCAAACAGCGCCCCTCAATGGGTTAATTAGGGAAGTTTAATTATGGACACCCTATATATCGACCATAAATTAAATACTCTTCCTTTTACAAACTCAACAATAAGTTTGTTTGCTTTTAGGTAGGGATATATAGTATAACAAATTTAAATTATGATACCATTGTCAGTAGTTTGTGATAATAACTGCAACGCTGAGTGACTTTGGATAGCTGCGAGTAAAAGATAAGAATTAAAAAAAGAAAAATTAACAAAAAGGAGCGAATGAATGAAAACTATTAAGTGATTTTCTCCCACAATTTTGATTATTTATGCATATATAATTCTATAAATAAATTGCTGTATTGAAATATTTTTCCAAGATTAAATGTGAACTATTTCATTGTATGCGTTAAAATTAAAATTGTTTGAAATTCGTATAGCTTCTTTTCATGTTATTTCTCCGTATTTAATTTTCCGTTTGGAATTTTTTTTCTTTTAAATTTTCGTCCAGGGATTTTTTTTTTCCTGTCAAGAAATTTGCCTCTGTAAAAAATAAATGTACTAAATAAATTGAAGTTCGCTTTTTAAGTCGAAAATACAAATTATTCCAAAGTTGCAATGTAAAATATAAAGAATACAAATAAACAAAAATTAAAATTCAAGCATAGACTGCTAAATCACTTTAACATAAAACATATCCTGCAAAGAAAACATAAAACATTATGTAAGGTGAGCCTATACTGTAAGTTGTGTTTGTCTTTTCATTTTCTTTTTGACTTATTGCATCCTTGGGGGACTCGGGGCCTTGGGATGTCTTTTGGGCTTACCTGCATCCTATTCAGAAAGTTCCCCTTAAGGTAACTGATATGGTAAAGCTCCCTGATGACGAGACCTGTGGGTTACCTCTGTTGTTTTATGGTTCAGTTCCGGCACTTATACAGAATCTTGCCGTTGGTGCGTGGACGCCCAGAGTGCTTGATTTCTGTTTGCTTTTTGTCTATATTAGTATTATTTTTATCTACCAAAGTTGCAAGTAAGATTTGTGTTGAATATTTCTTACAGGAAAACAAATGATGGCTAATACGTTTTATTTTAAAAACTTTCAACAGCATTTACTCGCAAGTTCTGTGTACAAGAAATATCAGAATTCCTGCAACTAGATTTTAACAAAATAGATTTTAAATCTGACAGTAATGAAAACGGTTGCTGAAAATATCCCAGTCATTATTAAAAATAAGAAAACAAAACGACAGTTTAGAAATGTCCTCCAGAAGCGGCCTTAAAGAACAGAAAAATTATTTACGTCTGAAATTACAGAAACACTAAGTTCCTCGTATTTTAGGAGCATTTCTCATTCGCTGAATTAGTTGCACTTTTTAACAAAATATTGTACACTCACATAGCAGTTTGCGAAAGAAGGTTTAAAATGAACTAGAAACACTTAAACAGAATTTTTGACTGCTAAAGAATAATATTTTTAAAGCGAAAGCTTCAACTCCATTCAGATTTTTTTAAAATACAGTGATTTCCGCTTATAAGAATCACGTTTGTTATTACTGTTTATGATTCTTTTAAGCGGTTGATTCTTATAGACGAAATTTAGGTTTTTGGACAGGCACACACACACCTATATATACATATATTAGATAATTTACCATAAAACACTCTTTAATTTACATTAACTATCTTTCATTAAAATTATTTTTTATAGTTTTAAAAATAAAACTTAATTTTTAGACCTATAAGTAGATACACATGATTATAGTAAGAGAAGAAAAAAATACAATATTTGTTACAAGTTACAACATACCTGCTTAACAGTTTTAACATGTCAACTACAGGAAGGGAGGAAGAAAAAGTTTTCTGTGGTAGTTTGACGTAATGAAGTTTACAGGAGGCTGTTTATACCTCTCTCAATATAAATAGTCTCAGACGAAGATTCACCTTCTAGCTTACGTTTTACGGTTTGATAACGTGCTGAATCTACTAATGTCACGTTTGCCTAAGTGATAGTGGACACTTCGCCGAAGATTTATGTATTTCAGGGTCCAGGAAGCCGCAACCGGGATGTGGGAGGTGGGAAAAAAAGAGTCCCTATTTTTGTTTGTCAGTGGAGAAAAGTGAAATCGGACACGGACGGGTAAAGATGCCCCCGGGTCAAGCTAATAGGACAGTATTGTGGTAAAGTGTTTAAGGGGAAACTATTATGTTATGTCTAATAAAGAAAGGGGTGAATTTTACGACTATATTCCATCCCATCTTATCAATCTTTCTTTAAAAAAAGAAAGAACTTCGTGCCTTTTGAGGGTTTAAGTAGCTTTTTTGGAAAAATGAAAGGAAATCGAAGAGTGTAAACTGATTCTTAAAACCGGTGGATTGATTCTTTAAACCGAAAACTTTTAACATGGAAATAATGCATTTGTTTTTGTTTTCGCGATATTGATTCTTATAAACGGTTGATTTTTATAACCAGTTTTCACTATAAGCGGTGGTTACTGTATTTTTAAACAGTCTATGAGTAAAAGGAAGAACTGAAACAAAATTGATAAATGATTTGTTTCATTTTCGAGTGATATAAAACTTTTTCTTATTCAGCGTACTAAAACTTTACACTTTCTTGATAACTACTTGTGAGGATGACAAATTAATTGAAAATTAAAATAATTAACCCATTATATACTAAAGAATATTTAAAAGTTTAAGTCATTCTCATTATTTTGTACAATAAACTACTCGTAGCGATTACGTCTGCTAACTAAATCTATATAAGTTTTCAGCTGAATACATATTTGTCTACAATGAAGATAATGTTAAAGTATAAGTATTTTTATAATACGCTTAAAAAATATCAGGCTCACTCTCTCTTCCATATATACACTGGTGAAATAAATTAAGAGAATTTGCATATTTTATCCAATTTCATGAAAAGAACTGAACTGAATGAAAAACCACTGCTTCTAGACAAAAATGCAAATCTTGTACGTCAAATACGTAAGCGTACACGTGTGTGTAGACGGAGCCAGTAGAGGAGCAGGCTTTATAAGCGCTCATAAGTTAAGACGCATTTCGTTCGCTAGCACACCTCGGCGAATTCCTTGGTGTTATTTTGCAGCAATCGGTTAATTTCAGATTGTAACAGTAAAAATGTGTAACCACCAACGTTTAGATGATGGAATGAGGTGGCGAATTGTAGGGAGGCTAGAAGCAGGCCAATCTCAAGCCCAAATTTGTAGAGAGTTCAATTTAACGCCCAGCGTCGTGTGTAGCTTATGGAAACAGTTCCAGGATACCGGATCCATCGAGAGAAAGCCTGGACAAGGTCGTCCAAGAGCCACGACGGCCAGAGAAGATCGCCATTTGTCGATTATAGCGAGGAGTAACAGGAGTGCTACAGCTTCTCAGCTCTCTAGTAACTTGTATGCAGCCACAGAAACCCGTGTATCAAGAGTGACTGTTTCCAAAAGACTTCCTGAGAGAGGGTTGTTTGCAAGAAGACCTGCTGTTTGCGTCCCGCTCATTTTACGGACAGGAGAATCCGTTGATCATGGTGCAGAGAGCATACAGATTGGAGTATGGATCAATGGGCGACCGTTCTCTTCACTGATGAGTCCCGGTTCAGCCTAAACACCGATTCTCGCCGTACGTTCATATGGAGAGAACCAGGGACCCGCTACCTACCCTCCAATGTCCGCGAAATCGACCATTATGGCGGAGGAGGTTTAATGGTCTGGGCAGGCAACATGTTGGATGGCCGCACACCTCTGTATGTCTTTGAAAGAGGTACTGTGACTAGTGAGAGGTATAGGGATGAGGTCTTGGAGCCCTATGTTCGCCTTTTCAGGGGTACAGTTGGCCCTGAGTTCATCTTAATGGGCGATAACGCGAGGCCACGTAGAGCTCGTCTGGTCGACGAATTTCTAGAGAGTGAGGATATTCGCCGGATGGATTGGCTAGCCAGATCTCCAGACATTAATCCTATAGAGCATGTCTGGGACGCTGTGGGGAGGGCAATTGCAACTCGCAACCCCCCTCCGAGAACCATCCAGGGAATGAAAACAGCGTTGCTGAACGAGCGGGACCAATTGCCACAGGAAATGATAAACTGCCTTATTTCAAGTATGAAATCAAGCTGAGAGACCTGTATATCTGTAAGAGGGGACCATACCCCCTATTAATCCATCTATTAACCAATTTATTTTGTTTATTCTGCAACCGCTGTTTCATACCTTCCGACTCCAACGGGTGTTACGCACGATCATGCGTGTTTAAAACAATTATTGAATGGTTATTTGTTTTGTATTGTATCAATGTATGTACATATCAAATTTAATTAAAATCGGTACAGTAGCTCTAGAGATAATAGACACCGTTCCGTTAAATCGATCGAGATGAGATTTCAGATATAGTTATTCAGAGGTATGAGCTCAGGATTCTGTGAACGGCAACAAACTGGACCTCGCGGTTACGGTTATAGGTACAGAAACTCGAAATTTTCGAATGGCAACTCCCACTTTTCCCCGTCGCAAAATACTCAGAGCATGCAAAACCCTAAATAGCGTTGGAACAGTACGTGTATCACAAAAAAAAACGGACGCACGCCCAAAAAACAGCCCTGAGAACGGCCTACAAAAACACGATCGAGGCACACGGAGGAAATTTGCAATGACAGAGGCAAGATACAAATCACTGATGACAACACAGATTGGACAAACGGAAACTTTTGTTTCGATTACACATTTTCCACATGGGTGCCACCATCGTGTTTTTGTTGGCCCTTTGCAGATGTTTTTTTTGCGTGCATAACGAGTTCGTTTTTTTTTGTGATACACGTACCGTTCCAACGCTCTTTATGGTTTTCGCGTGCGCTGAGCATTTTGCGACGGGAAAAAGTGGGCGTTGCTTTTCGAAAATTTCGAGTTTCTATACCTGTAACCGTGAACGCCACTTTGTTGCCGTTCACAGAATCCTGAGCTCATACCTCTGAATATTTATATCAGAAGTCTCACCTTGATCGGTTGAACGGAACAGCCGCTAGAGGTCCATATATCGGTAAAGTTTTTTTATGACTCCCTGTATTTGTGTAAAAATTGTGTTTAGTGTTACGTGCTATTGTAAAATTATTTAAGTTTGATGATATGACATCTAGGTATGCATATTTTACCTATCATTAACATAATACGAGAGTTGGGGTAAAAGCCATGGTAACTATTTTCTTTCTTGAAGATACCAGTCCGGTTGGAAAATGTGTCATATACAGACGAAAGGACAAGGTCTTAACTACATGTGTGGACAATGAATAGCACTGAAATATCGTAACACACTAATTTATTACGGTAGTATACAGGGCAATATGGCCTTCACCGTGCAAAAGAATGATAACACAGTACACATAAAGTTGCTCATCACTGGTTGACACACGTCCTTGCTGGAACTTTCCTACCCACCGTGCTACTGTACGATATGGTAGGGCATTATTCCCAAGGGCTTCTACTAATTCACTGTGACATTCCATCGCATTTCTCCCTCGGAGGACGGCTATTTTGATGTAATCGCGCTGCTCAACACGGGTTACTTCCATCTCGCACGACACTCACCAACTGACTGATTTCAGAGCCCTCGCTGCGCTACTACCAGCTATCACAGAGCCATCTGTTGTTCTGCATACACACTATGCCTGCAGAACTTCTACAAGACACATATACGTTTGTGATCCGTTCACATATCTACAAGAAAAAAAATAGTTGCCATGACTTATGCCCCAACCCTCGTATGTTGCTTTGAAAACTATTACCACTTAGTTCCATTTTGACTGCGCGTTATGATCACGCTACAGTTTAATTTACGTTTTATTGCAACACGCAAATTCCTTTGATCACTTTAAAATTGCCATCGTTGAGAAGTAATTTGATGCAATATTCAATTAGGCAGGACTTTTAGAAATACTTACATACAAAACTTTTTAATAACTAAATAGCATAAAACTTGAGGCCTTATATTTAGGTAAACAGTCAGAATAATACGCAAACACGTCGACTGATTTTTATTTGAAACCAGTATAATTCCACAATGGCAGACGGATATAGCCCGTTAGACGAGAACTCGAATATGTCCTTTGTCTGAGTTAAAATGCACTTTACTTTTGATGAAATGTGGATTCATCACCACGCCGATATACTTAACAAGATGCATCCTTATAAATTACGCAATCAAAATAATATTGCATAGGAGGTGGGAATTCATTGATAGAGTCAAGAGGCTCTGAAAATAATTTGCGTTTGTCATCATGACTTCATTAGCATCATTCAAATATCAAGTACGTAAAGAAATTTCCACTTCAGCTTCAAAAGTCTATTTGTTCATAAATGTCACATCCTACCGATTTTTGGAAGAATTCAATATATTTCAAATAAGCGTCTAATTTGTTTGACAGGACTACTTAATGGAATAAATTCTTTAACTGGTTTTAAAGAATTCAAAATGTAGTACTCCATTGTTTAGAGAATGAAGCAGAGTACATATTTTTAACAATAAATGAAATTATCGTTGACATCACCGTTTAGCAATGCATATGAACTAAATGATCTTTTAATTCTCAAAATACGATTAACGTAATTGTTTCCTTATTAAAACTGTTATTACTCCCCGTTTAACACATCTTTTTAAATGAATTTATGTTTAAATTTAATTACGAAAATCTTTTATATTGGAACAAATTTAGATAATTAAATAACTCTATTTGCCTAGCAGTAAATGTTTTCTCCATTCCTATGAAAAAAATAAGGAATTATTTCATAGTATGAAAAGATTTATGTTTTCTGCCATGTGTTCATTCAGATAATCTCTTAATATACTCTCTTTTATATATTAAATAAATTTTTCCATGCGTGTAAGGGTAATTATGTAGCACAGTTAGCCATCTGACGGTAAGAATAAATCTCTCATGCCATATATATATATATATAGGAAGAATAGTTTTACTACAGCTCAATATTTCAGAGTATATGCCATTTTTTGCATCAAATATTCATTATTTTGGTAAATATTTCGTACTCTGAAACCAGCCTTTTTTTTTCAATCTGTTTCACTCTGTCACATAGATATTCTGTGGAATTGCTTTATCTTTGTAACCTAAAGAATAAGTTTAAGTTTATTCTCACCCCACCGCATTTTACGCCATTCGCAAATAAGTCACTTCCCGTCTTGCACCGTCAAAGAAGAAAGTTTTAGGTTAAAAATTCATATTCATGCGTGCGCATTTCCTGAAGCGCATAAAAGACTCGGTACGGAGTGTTTCAGAAGAACAGAACTCACGCCTGTGGACTGAACTCTGTATACTTTGAGATTTAGATTTCAAAGTATATTGACATTTATAATGTGTAGGAGATAGGCCATTCGTATTGAGTACAATACCTGGGAGAAAGTGTATTTTTTATGCTGTACAGGAAAGAAATCGTGTAGTTAAAATTGGTGTTTTCTTATACAGTAAATTTGTTACACTAATTTGCCAAATTAATATAATTTGCACCAAACTCACTGGATATTATTCTGATTCAACTGGGGTTAAACTTTCCATGAGCAGCTTGTAATTCCCCTGTACAGCAGCCGAATGTAAGAAGTGAAACAAGTAATATAAAAACAAAAGGCTTCAGAAAGTGTGGGGACCAGGGGGTGATGTTCGTTCTCCCCACTGTAAGCCACCAACGTCTCTTGAATGTTGAAAGACAACGTGCTCACAACGTTATTAAAACAAGTAGTATATAGAAAAAAAAATTAAGTCAATTCCTACTTAGGTCAACAAAGAAAAATTTGAGTGTGAACTAATAGTAGGAATTGAAAAAAAGGATTGCCTGCCAGAACATTGCCTACTGTGCGAGAATAGGAGGGGGGGGGGGAAAGAGAGAGAAAAAGTTCGTCAGGTTGGGGATTCGATCCCGCAACCTACAGGACGGGAGGAGCCCGCGCTACCGCAGTGCTACCGTTTACATAGTAACAAGTGGGAAATTACTATTCAAGAGCAAGAGACACTCTAGGTCTAAAACTAAAGTTGATTAATTAAATTTAATTAATGAATTAATATTTGAAAAAACTGTATTAACATCAAGTGTCATCCACTACAAGTTTAAAAAAATGTATTTGAACTTGAGTGGATGAATAAAAAGTATTTTATTAACGATTGAAAATTTGAACAAGATATATATAGGGAGAGTGTGAACTAATAGTAGGAATTGAAAAAAAACTTACAACACTCTGCCGCAAAAACCTATGATAGATAAAACTGTATACAGGAATAAGATGTAAAATAACCATATTATACCCATTCCAAATATATTCTACAAATGGAAGATATCCCATTCAAACTCATTATTTTCTCAACAGCTGACTGAAAATTGACGTAACGTTGGTTAACGTAAAAAAAAAAAAATATTGCAATTACAGGGTGTCCGGTTCTAAAAGTATCCAAAAGTTATGGCTTATTTTTGCGGAACTACCCATTAAGAATTTCAAAAAAAAAACTACTTAAATAGAAAGAACATCTGACAAAGTTTTAATATCAATCATAGATTTATATCATATTATATATATAATAGACATTGTCTCTGTATAACACTTCCGGGCTGTACTCATCTTTCAATTGAAGCCCTCAGTAAACAAACAGCCGGTTAGGCTTAATTTCAATTTCAGATGTGGATCAGACTTGATTCTTACCTAAAAACTAATATCTTCTCCATCAAATCACGTTTGTTCGGCCTATTTTTCTATAAAACATTCAGAACTGAAAAAAAATTCGATGCTTTTAGCTGTATATTTAACAGTTTTTAAAAATCTGTTTACTTTTGCGATGAATTCTGAAAGTAAACAAACTTGAATGCGAATGAATCGAGTAGCTCAAGTATTCATATCGCGTAGTGAGCTGTAAAACACTGGATGGCCGTCTACTACTCCAATCGCATGAAAAACTAAATAAATAAAAAATAATGAAAGGGTTTGCTTTTACAAGGTGTGGATTAAATGCAATATTGTTAGATAATTCGAAATATTTTTTAACTTTCATATACTTTTTCTATTATGACATCATTATTAGCATTATGACGTCAAAATGACGGGTTGGATGGCAGTCTACTACTCCAATCGCATGAAAAACTAAATAAATAGAAAATAATGAAAGGGTTTGCTTTTACAATGTGTGGATTAAATGCAATATTGTTAGATAATTCGGGATATTATTTAACTTTCATATACTTTTCCCATTATGACGTCATTATTAGTATTATGACGTCAAAATGACGGGTTACCTTCTAGTTATCATATATTTCGATGTGTGCACCTTTTGTAGCACGACAAATATCTAAATGTTAATCCAGTTCTCTCCAGTTCTCTCAAGTAGCATATCAGGAGTTATTACACGAATTGCTTGAATGATACGCTTCTTCAACTCATCTACATTTTAAAATTTTTGTTTATACAGAACGGATTTAATGAATCAGCAAGCAAAAAATGGCTAATAACGCCTGATATGAAAGAAACACTTGGAGGGAACTGGATTACCATTTGCACATTAGTCGTGCTACAAAAGGTGCACACATCGAAATATATGATTTATATTAAAACTTCGTGATATGATCTTTCTACTTAAATAAATTCTTCTATTAAATTATAATGGTTAGTTCTATAGAGAAAATCGCTCACTTCTACCCAGATTTGGGTGTATATAATTTGAAATGGCACTCTAAATGAATTTGATACAAACACAGTTTATACATGAAACAATGTTTATTGAATTCGTTGCACATATAGAATTTGCTTTTACAGCATTAAGCATACGTACTACTTGTACGGAATATATATTAGCATTCAATAGAAATACACTTTGCAAATACTCACAAACCAGCAGAGAGTCAAACCAGCAGTTCTGCCACGTAAACTTTGGGCCCCCTAAGCACTAGCGCCGGTCAAAACCAGGAGCTGCTTACTCGTAGCTCCCCTAACTCGCTTATCTATCAACCTTAACAACCTTTTTTCAACCTCTTTTTCTTTAATCAAGCTGCTTGGTATTTATACCAAGCGCGTATGCCGAAATTATTATATCTCAAGCAGATTCTTTAATTCATTCACTCAAAAGTTCGATTCTTGTGAATCGAATCATATGTATACCTTACAGTTCCATAAAAATAAGTCATGCCTTTTGGATACCTTTGGCCCGTACACCGTGTATTATTATCTTCTGTGCTTTCTTATAATATATATCCAAAAAAATTTCGTTAAATTTGTCTTAAATAATGATAAATTCCTAAGAAGCACTTTGTAAATGTAACGTTTACTATAACTGTAACTCTTCACTATGTATAAGAATAAAAAAATGCATTCAAAACATTTTTAACCATTAAAATGTAATTATTGTATCGGGTAATGATTGTCATAAATGCAATTATTGTAGTGTTTAATCATTAAAATGTAATTATTGTTCATTATGTTCCTTTTTTTTACTGTAACCAAATAGAGTTCTGTTTCAGCATTGTTCAGTTCATTTAGAAATAAATAAATTATTACTAAATTGTTATTATTTTTTTTTTGCCAATGCGGAGGCACTTGTCGTGAAGACATTCGCCTATAATTCACCGCAATTTTACTGGCATTTTATTATGGGGGCACCATATAGGTGGACCAGTGCTGTCCCTTATGAAGGTACGTCACAAACGGAGGCATTTTAGTGGCGCGACGCCAGGATTCGATCCAAGAACACTTAATACCGAAAGCCAGCCAGTTACCACATGGCCAACTCAAGCCCTACTAACTAGTAAATGTAGGGAGTATATTGTTTCAAATTTTGTTCAGATTGTCTTTATAAAAGACCTAGCTGAAAACCCGCACTTCGCTACGGAGTACATTCAAATTAAATACCACGGTCAATGTATGCAATTAATGCCAATATATATATATATATATATATATATAATAAATACGACGATCAATGTATACAATTGATGTAAAAAAAACGAAAATATATATTTATAAAAAATCGTAAGAGATATTTTTATAGAAAAAATAATGTAGAAGAAAATATTCAAATTAAATCTAATATGACATACTAAAGAATATTGTACAGTTAATATAGTACAGTTTGAGGAACATATATTTTACTGCATTTTAATATTTTTTTGGTTAATGTCCAATCGTCTGCCGCATTAGCAAAGGAAAAATATTTTTTTGTCTATTTCATTGTTATGAACGTGACGATAAATTTATTTAAAGTACCAGAAAAAGAAATCACGTGATCGGCATTTAATAAATTAAATTCTAAAATTTAATCTTTAAAAGTTCGCAAAAAATCAGAAAAGGGTGGTAAAGATTCGAAGAGTGATTTCATTTTATAGGAATTTTTATGATCTTTCTCGTGAGATATATTTTATAACCCTCAAATTATTATTTTAAATGCAAACTTAAAAAAAGTTGCTAAAACAGCTTAAAAATTTAATTTTAAAAAATCTAAGAAGAATTTTTCAAAAATTTTTCTTAGTGCATCACTACACTATAAGAAGAATCGCCATGCAAAATTTCAGCCCTTTAGTTTCCAGTGGTTTGGTCTGTGCGTTGTATGTCAGTTAGTCAATCAGTCAGTCAGTGAGTCAGTCAGTTACGCAACAGTTTTATATATATATAGACTAAAATCAGCGCTTATTTCAATATGGACACAAAAAAAAAATTTAACGTTTAAAAAAACATTTATGAAAAATCCACTCCATTTTATAATTCTCCTCTTGAGCACGAATATAACAAAACGAGACCGTAACATTGCTGCTGCACATTAACAAAATTTCATACACTAATGGACTCCTGTACATTAAAACAAATCCGAAAGCCTATTAAGCGAGGGGAGACAAATAAAAAGAGAGTATCAATTACTCGGCAGAAAATATTTATCCGAAGCGACGTTAGTCTACAAGAAAAACTGCGAGTTACACAGAACACGTTTCTGCACGTCCAAGCAGTTCAATATAAGGTTCGAAGGAGATATCCGACCATCTGATAGTATTCCCACGTATTATTAGCACAGCGAAAAGAAGCCTAAGAGGGAAAAAAATGCAGTTATTTATCTTGCAACAAATCGGATTATTAGTCTTGCTTCTGTCCTTCCTTTATTTGGCTGAATGATTATGGACTTAGCTCGACTTATTACGCACGCAAAAATAGTGGATACGTACATTTTAATCTAGCCGGTGTAACGAGCATTTTTTTTTTATTTATGGGCCCAGCTGTGCATTAAGATATGCTAGCTAATATTTGACTCTGGAATTAACGGTAGATTTGCAAATATTTTTGCCAATTTGTTACTCGGCGAGAGAGTAATAAGTTAATTCTGAATACTCACGCACGAAATAAATTCATTATAATCTGTATTGTATAGAGAATTACTACTTCTTACCCACACTTGGGTGTATATAATTTGAAGTGGCACTCTAAATGAATTTGATACGAACACAGTTTATACATGAAACAATGTTTATTGAATTCTTTGCACATATAGAATTTGCTTTTACAGCAATAAGCATACGTACTACTTGTACGGAATATATATTAGCATTCAATAAAAATACACATTGCAAATACTCACAAACCAGCAGAGAGTCAAACCAGCAGTACTCCCACTTAAACTTTGGGCCCACTAAGCACTAGCGCAGGATAGCACCTGGAGCTGCTTTCCTCGTAGCTCCCTTAACTCGCTTATCTATCAACCTTAACAAAACCTTCTTCAACCTCTGTATTAATCAAGCTGCTTTGTATTTATAGCAAGCGCGTATGCCGAAATTAGCATATCTCAAGCAGCTTCTTTAATTCATTCACTCAAAAGTTCGATTCTTGTGAATCGAATCTTGTGTATACCTTACAACTGTTTTATGCAACGTTGAATATACGACGCGATAATAATAATACGTGGTACGTATTAGTAAAAACTGGGGTGCATTGTTCAATAAATTCTGTATGAAACCTACAAAAATATGTTTTAATGTAGTTAGTGTGATTTTTTGATGTGCAGTTACTTTCATTATATTTCAGAAATAAGACTTACAAGTATCAACTTGTATTTTAGAACCCCATGCGAGTACTTTGATTTCAGCCCAATCATAAAATATAGTTTCAAATTTATGCAACATAAGTGCAACATACGATTTTATTACATTATCATTTTTTAATAAAATATAATTTTATTTATTTTATCTCCAAATTTTGTTCAAATTGTTTCAGTAAAAGAAATAATTTCGGCGTTCATTTCACCATCAACACAAAAATTTAGTTCATTTAATTTCTAAATTATTCTGGGGAATTTCTAAACCTGTAACATTTCATTTTGACGTCTATATATCAGTAGCAAGTGTAGTTTTTTTAACTGTAACCTTACAAAAAATGAGGAATAAAAAGTAATATATTTTTTAAATTGTATGATTTTCAGTTTGATAAAGCAAGCTTTTTAAGAAATTAAAAAAATTATCTTTGTTTGGTGTCTTTGTTTAATATCCCTTTTTATTATACTTCATGGTAAATATCTACTTATATTTTTTACCTGTAGGCATACTAGCGTATATGATGTAAAAAACATTTTTATTGATTTTGAGGTTGAATGTTCATTGCTTAAAAAAGTTTGTACAATGATTTTAATATTTGAATATAAAGTGGAAAATAAATTTTTACCATGTTTTTATTAACTTGCTTTCTTTTTAGTTTGTGTGTGTGTTTGTCCCTTACAAATCTTGCAATCGCTTTTTAACTAACTTCCCTAATAGCTAGACATTTGAAACTGTTTGAATAGCTCAGAACACGATGACAATGCATTATTTTAATACTTTTAGCCAACTTTAAGATGAATTGAATTCTATTTCAGTTAAGTTTGTTTTGTAGACTGGTGCAGCCATCTATCGGCCTGGACGGGAACGAAAAGTTAAATGCAAGTTAACTTCCAATTAACTTCATTTTATTTCAAGTTGATGGGATAATTCATCAAAAAATATTTTTAAAAGTATTTATTAATACATAGAATTGTCAAGTTTATATGATTTAACAGAAAATTTAAAAATATAGTATATAAAAAGTTCTTTTTATCTTGTACTTATTTTCTTGTAGGCATACTAGAGTGTATGATGTAAAAAAAAAAATTTATTGATTTTGAGGTTGACCGTTCATTGCTTAAAAAAGTTTTTACAATGATTTTAATATTTTCATATCAAGTGGAAAATTAATTTTTCAGAATGACTTTATTTGTTTGTTTGATTTCCTGTGATATGATACTTCAAGATATAAATGCCAACTCTAATTTATTGAGTTCATTACAGGTGAAAAATATTTTATATTGTTTGATCGTTTTAAAACTTACATCATTAGATTCTTAAACCTGTGTTTGACATAATCCTTTATCTAACACATTAATTATGTTACATTTAAAGGAATATTTCGTAGTTTTCCCGCTTTCTTTTTTTTAGCGGAGCGATATTTCTCGTTCAAAAATTACGAATGATGATAGAAATGAAAAATAAAATCTGTAATAAGATTATAGGTTTGAATCATAAATTAACAACGCTTCCCCATTTTGACATGAAAGATAATTTAAACTGAAGGTTTTGATGCTTAACTATTCTGATTTGTTCTACAGAAGATATTTGTAAAGGAAGGAGAAATATATGTAAGACTACTCTATTTAAATACCATTAAAAGCAGAGTCAATGAGAGCTACATGTTGTATATGCGTGTACTCAGAGTAGGGAAATTTATATTTATATAAATATTTTGTTTAAATGTTTTTTAAAAACATAGTTGTTAAATATATAGACCAAAATGTCAACACAGCACATGCTATGCATGAAGAGACCTTTTTTTAAGGATGAAACAATTTAGAAAAAGATGTAGGTAAACCTATATTTGAAAAGAGGAAATTCATGGCAACAAAAATTGGAAATAACCATTATTCAGGGTCCTAAAATAACAAGAAAGGATTTCTCCATTCGGAGAATAGAAGCTTATTAAACAATGAACAAAAGAAGCTACATTTCAAAATATTTAATTAAAATCTGAAAGACTACTTCAAAGAAACATTTGCAAACAGCATGCGTGTCAAGGCACTTAAGCCAACCATGCACTTAAGCCATCATGCACTTAAGCCAACTAAGGCAGAAATTTTCTTGGACAGGAATTTTATTAATCTGCCATTTTTTTAAACATAAATTTTGCAAATAATGGGAAATTCAAGTTTTAGTTTTTAAAGGATATAATAAAAAATTGCATGCTTTAAAAGAGTCAAATCTATCTATATTTTGTATCGCTGTTTCTGTCTTCTTGTAAAACACTGAATATCTAATAAATTGTCTCTTTATTTTACGTTTGTATAGACAATAAAAAAACAATTTAAACTGGTACAAAAGGGATTTTTGAAGAAGTTAAAGGTGGATTATTTTTCTCTAGTTCTATTTATTTCATTTGATATCAAGAAAAATTGATTAGGAAACCAATGCCCCACAATATATTTATGAATAAAGCTTCATAGACAAAAAATTTCAAACCAGAGAATATATATTTTCGGAAAATATAACTCTCCTTTTCCTGTAACCTCTAATGTGTTAATTCTTGTACCAAAAAAATATTAAATGTCTGACCCATAAATTTCTGTTCATTCCCTCAAAAATCGAACTTAATGCCAGAACATATAAAAACATCACTTCTGTTATAGTTAGGATCTTGGAAAAATTCCCAAAAAATTTCTTCATCTCCGTAACACAAAGAAAAGCTATAATTAAGAAAAGAATAAACTGCTTTTAACAGTTATAAGAATGTTTATAAGTTTCATCAACTTTTCAAAAGCTTATCCTGATTATTATAGATTTTTCTAAGAATTAAGCTAGAGAGTCACGCATGAACTATTGGGAAGAAAACGGCTAAACGGCAACAAGATGTTTTGCTAACGATAACTTTTTTTTGTCTGCTAATAATGACAAATAAATTTCTGATGTTACGGGTTATTTGCATTTATTTTGTCTACTAACATTTTGTGAATTTAATACTTTGTAGATTTAAGCTGGTAGAAGGAATTTTGAAGAATTTTGTGATGAATCCGTACACTAATATTTCTACCGCCACGGAAGAGAAAATATTTCAATTTATTATACTTAATAGATTTCAAGTCACTTCAAAAATTTCAAATCCATGAAACACACAGTAATATAGCATTAATTTTTTTTTCAACTCTTTATACACAGCTGTCAATATCTACAGGGAATAATAACGCCTAAATTTCCTTTTCTTATCATTATTTTGGCCAATAGTAAACGATAAAAAATATATTTCTTGATACAATGCAGATTCTATTGCAATGCATAAAATTTTCAAGTACTCTCTCGTGCAGAAGTAGACAAATGAATAAACTTAAAGATATCTTTAAATTAAGTTTCCTTTCTCGTAAATACTTCTTTTGAATGGTTTGTTTTCCCTTTACGTGAATTTCATACTTGTTTCAAATCTCGTTGATTATTAGATATTTTCCCAGCATCTAAGACATCCTAGGTCCTATAAATTATCATACACGCACGCACACACACACACACACACACACACATATATATATATATATATATATATATATATATATATAACTAGCTGAAAACCCGCACTTCGCTACGGAGTACATTCAAATTAAATACAACGGTCAATGTATGGAATTAATGCAAAAAATATGTATAAATATATATATATATATATATATATATGTATATATATGTATGTATAATAAATACGATAATCAATGTATACAATTGATGCAAAAAAAACCAAAAATATATTTATAAAATAATTGTAAGACATATTTTTATAGACAAAATAATGTAGAAGAAAATATTCAAATTAAATGTAATAGGAAATATTAAAGAATATAGTACAGTTAATATAGTACAGTTTGAAGAACATAATATCTTTTTCTGTAGTTTAATATTTTTTTGGATAGTCTGCCGCATTAGCAAGAAAAATGTTTTTTTGTCTATTTAGTTGTTATGCACGTGACGATAAATTTATTTATTGTACCAGAAAAAGAAATCACGTGATCGGTATTTAATAAATTAAATTCTAAAAATGAATCTTTAAAAATTCACCAAAAATCAGAAAATAGAGGTACAGATTCGAAAAATATCTCATTTTAAAGGAATTTTTAGGATCTTTCCCGTGATATAAATTTTATAACCTCCAAATCATTATTGTAAATGCAAACTTAAAAAAAGTCACTAAAACAGCTTAAAAATTTAATTTTAAAAAATCTAAGAATTTTTCAAAAATCTCTCTTAGTGCACCCCTACACTTTAAAAAGAATCGCCATGCTAAATTTCGGCCCTTTAGGTCCAGCGGTTTGGTCTGTTCGTTGTATGTCAGTCAGTGAGTCAGTTACGGAACTGTTTTATATATATAAATATTATATAATATTATGTCACTGACAGATTAAATCCTTACCTCTCTAAAAGGGACCGTTTCTACATCACAAACATTTAAGTGATTAGAACTAATTCCTATCTCCATTTGTAATATATATTTTTTTACACTATAACGACAGGAGCACCTAGCTTCTTAAGCACAATAGCCTGTTAAGCATTTTCACAACTTTCATGCACGTAATACAACAATGTTTTTTAAAGTTGATGACACTGGCTGATTCCTCATAAGTACCCCATCGTGTGGATTTGTTAAATTCTCATTCCGATTATTAAGCAGTTCTTTATTAAAGTAAAGGATTTAAAAATATCTTTCACCGTAACGAATTCGTACAATGCAGCAAAATGTCATTTGATTCCATCACCAAATTTGCATAAATGGTAAGAGATAGAAAATCATAAAAAAAAGTACGTGATAAATTTGTCAATATTAGGCGAGAAACCGTAAATAACAGCGCACGATTTATTTGAAGCACAATAACTTCATATGCCGAGATGAATAAATCACAGAGGGTATACGTGAAATCCACTCAATACTCATTTGTTGTCCACTGAACATTTATTCATACCAAAATATCAATAGCGGAGCATCTAACATTTACTTTTTTTATTAAAAATATCTGAAAATCTCAATATCTGATGGTAAATACCGGTATGAAATATCGGAGAGAAATTTTCAGAGGGTGTACACTTTAATATTACCTCTCTGAGTGGATTAATATTTCAACCGGAAGAATAACAGTAAGAAGCACCGAATAAAAAAACGGCAGCAATTTTGTCACAGAAATTTTCAATTCTGAATCTACCCCGATATTGGTAATTTTACTGGAATGCACTTTTTTAAGGCTTTAAGGAAACTCCTCCAAATTTAATAAATTTTACTTAACTATTTTTATTGACTATCTTGACTTAGAGGGAACTGTTTACTATATTTCGGCAGATGCAAAAGAATCGGAATTTCGCTTTATGAGTGAGCAAGAATAAAAAAAAGAAAAATTTCGCTAATTTTAGATATGAAACAATTTAAGATATGATTCAGCAGTTTATAAGTGACATAATTATGATACTAACAACTAAATTAACCAATAAAAATTTAAATAAAACCTTATAAAACCTATTTTTTAGTATTTATAAAACTTAAATGGCAAATTTAGAAATATGATATAAGCCTTTTTATCAAAAGTAATCTAAGCATTCTTTTTTCTTGCACAAAATTAATACATCGAGCATATAACGATTTTTTTGGCTGGATTGGGAAACGAACCCGGATTCTATACTCTTATAACATTCTCCTTAGTGGACTACTTCAGTAATGTAAGGATATATTCTCTTTATTTACTTTTCTTGCATCATTCTCCTCTTTTTCTCTATGCCGATGATATTGGATTGTTGACTGTACACATTTTTATATTCGGAAATTGTCCGGTTTTTTTGTTGTTTTTTTTTGGAGGGGGGCGCTTTTCGCATCAAATGTTTCCTTATTTACATAACAGTACAAAAGACGGGTGTCACAAAAACTATTTTTGGAGCGACCATATACTTTATCTTGATACGATCGACTGTCTAGTGCAGTGCTCCTCAACCGCTGTGCCGTGGCACACTAGTGTGCCGCGAGGTGATCTTGACTGTGCCGCGGTGATTTTATCGATTATGATAACAAAAAAATTAACCACCACATTAAATAGAAATTTTTCTAAGTAAAATATTCCTCTAACTTTTTGTTAATATGTAATTTTTCTGGGTCGAAATTATACACAAAACAAAAACATGTTGTTAGCCATACATTGTATGTATGCTCGAGCGTCATATTTCTGGATTTCAGTTAAGAAAGAATATCCACAAATTTCTGATAAGGCCATTACAATTTTGCTCACATTTTCTACGACATACTTAGGCGAACAAAGTTTTTATACACTGGTTCTAATTGAAAATGACAAACGATCATATTTAAAGGGCCTTGACCATGAACTGTAGCTCTTTCTGTTATAGAGCCAAATATAAAAAGTGCAAATATAAAACGCACATTTATCAAAACAATCTCAAATATCTCATTAATAAATTAGTTATGTTTAAATTAACTTTGATTTATTAGGCTTAAGTAAAGACCAAAAAACAAATTTTAATATAAAAAATTAAAGAGAAAATTTTTTTACTTGTAAACTATAATTTTATATTTTTGTTCTTGCGTTGCTGTACAGTTCAAAATGATTTATTTAAAACTTAAATGATTATAATTATCTTGATACATAGAGCTAATTTGTTGTGTTTTTTTATCTACTAAAACATATACATATTTATTGTAATTTATATGTTTGCAAGCTTTTTCTTGTGTGGTGTGCCGCGGAATTATCGAAAAAAACGTTGTTGTGCCGTGGAAGATAAAAGGTTGCGGAGCTCTGGTCTAGTGCATAGGTCGCCAAACCGTCGATCGCAAGCTACTAGTAGCTCGCGTGGAAATTTGAGGTAGATCGCGGTCACGGTGAGGTTGGCTAACTCAAGTTGCACTACTCAGCTCAGGCCGATCGATCACTTAGGCCGTCCGCACACTGAGTGACTCAAAGGAAACTGAACTGGTTAGCGACTGAAATTGCTTATCGGTTGCAAACTCGTCAATGATGCGGCTCCGCACACGGGCTGACTCAAAAGTGATTCAAATCAATAGTTTGCGACCTGTCATGGAAGGAAGAACATCATTACTCCGGGCATTATTTTTAGTTAAATTATTATCAGAAATTAACTTATTTTAAAAAATCGTCACAATAGATTGTCTTTGATCAATCGTTTAAAAATGGACTGTATATATATATGGGCGCACATATTCTATACAACAAAAAACGTTAGAATTTCATTTCATCGCTAGGCAGAAGTCACGTGCTTCGTGTACGTCATTTGGCAGCTTGCCAAAAGAGAGCGGCTGTAACATAGATTGTGTAATAACACGCACAACGCAAGAAAAACTGGCGACTGAAGTTGCTCGCGACTCGACACGTTGAGTTGCCTACGACTGATTACAAACGCGTTGCTGACGGGTTTGTAACCAGTTGCGCCGTGTGCGTGGCTCCATTCATTTACATAGGTTGCGACTCATCACGGACTGGTTTATGATTGGAGTCGGTTATCAGTTTCTTTTGAGTTGCTCCGTGTGCGGACGGCCTTACGAAAACAACTGAACTTCCCGCGCAACTGTCACTAGTATAGTTGTTGGAGCGAGAGTCAGGTTATGTCTGTTATGCGTTCCATGCGTACATCAGACTGAGGTTATGTCTTTATTATTTCCGTGTGTATATCAGACATTTGTTAATGCGGAAAAAATTGTTGGTGACAAAAAATAATGTCATCCTTCTCATTAAACTTAATTAGTCAGATGGGAAAAAAATTTTCTTACACTCCTTATAAAATTCTTTACAATATAAACAATTTTATTCAATGAGATGTAATATTTACAATAAATGTACGTTCACAGGCAATAAATAAATGTGTGATTTAGAAAAAAAAATTACACACAGTAAGATTTACGAACAGTACGGTTGCTCAGTGCCTTCAAAGTTTGGCGGCCACTGGTCTAGTGAATCTCCCCGGCGTTTTTAGTAAGTCTTGTTTCTATTCACATACTTTGAAAACATAGAAAGAAGCTCCGTGTTGGAGGTGATAACGATTGAGCGTAACCTTTTTTTTAAAATTAAGCTAGCAATTACAAATCTTAAAAAAATTGTCCTTTGCAATATCTAAGAGTACTAAAATTACCCTCGCATTCTGATGGGTTGGACTCTATACCCTTCTTTTGAAGGCGATTTAAACTTCGTATTTTTTAAATAAGAAGCAAATACCCCATTTAAAAAAATGATAAAATTTAACTGCATACATACACCTGCTTCTATTTGTAGGGTGTAAGATACTCTTATAAGATACTTCGTTCCGCATGTTAGTTTCAATAAGTTATAATTTATGGAATTTTGAACTAATTAATTGCCCATCCCCAATTTGAAATTAAATATAACTCCCTCTTATATTAGCATTTCAATATTAATTCCAAATAAATCAACTGTTCTGGAAAGTCGACAGTTTCAATTCTAATCAGTTCTTCGGGAACAGAATATAATATCATACATTGCATGATTATAAGACTTTATATAACTTTAATTAATTAAACTTTAATCATCGAACTGGACCTTCCCGATCAGTTCGGATCTCTCTGTCTTACTAAATAAGCTTTATCATTAGCCTTCTTAGGGTGTTCGGGCCTTTTTTGACCCATAACAAATTTATTTCGTATAGATTTATTACAATTTGGGGAATTTTTTAAAAACATATTGTGACTTTGTTTATATAGTCATAGTAAATATTCAGCTATGTGAAATTATTTTTTTCAAACGGTAGTTTTTTAAGAATAAAAATTGTAACACATAAGTCGTTCGGGTCAATTTTGACCCATGTGGAAATTTCAGAGCATAGCAGCATGGGCACCGCAATTTTTCATATTTTATTCAATTATTGCGGGGACAATGCATTAATGCTTTCGTTCTTCTCCTTTATATGCATTTTTGTTCCTTTTTGGTACAATAGCTGTCACGAATAGTACTGCACTGTCCTTAGTAGTTCCTAGTTTCTGTAACCGATATTTGCTTCCTGCGCTTTCCTTTCCACTCTCGTGGAGTGTGTAAAGGGGCGTTGTAAAGAAAGGAATCTGACCAGTCGACGAGTCAGACTCTATTTAGCAAAGATGGTAAAATCGAATGGAAATCTGAACCACAAGCTTCATGTGATAGGCGTGAGGCAGAAAATATTGTGTACATGAATCCAGGGCCCACGAGATACACCACGAATAGAATTGAAGACGAATAAACTGCATTTATGTGGGGGGTTTTCCTACAGCAATTGTGAATATCATACTAAAAAATTGTAACGTCGAAGGAAAAAAAGGTGTTCGGTGACAGTTGGAAGAATTTGAATAACGTTGACTTGGAAGCATTTATAGGCTTTTTGCTGCTGTCTGGGGTATATAAATATCGTAATGAGTCTACAGAGAGTCTGTGGGATGCCACAATGGGACGGGATATCTTCAGGGCCACTATGTCCTTAGAAAAATTCAAAATGATATCAAAGATTCTTCGATTTGATGAGAAGCAGACCCGACCAAGAAGACTGGTAACCGACAAATTTGCAGCCATACGAGAAATTTGGGACAAATGGATGGAAATGTTGCCCATGTTGTATAACCCTGAAATGTACGTTACTGTGGATGAACAACTGGTAGCTTTCCGAGGAAAGTGCCCTTTCCGCCAGTACATACCCAGCAAACCACTAAAGTACGGCATAAAATTTTGGGTACTTTGTGACAACGCTACCAATTATGTCTGGAACATACAAGCGTATAGCCAGTAAAAAAGTAAGTGCGTAGTCCTCCAGAGTACTCTTCACCATCACAGAAAGATAGCAGATACAGACACAAAGAAACCTCAAATCATTTTAGATTATAACATCGCCAAAGGAGGATAGACTTTAGATAAACTAGCCTCCGACTATTCCTGTCAAAGATAAACCAATAGATGACCTATCTTAGTTTTCTCCAACATCCTAGATATTTCCGCGTATAATACATTCGTATTATCTTCAACATCAACCCAGAATGGAAGATGAACTCATTTCACTAAATGAGAATCTTCAATGAGAAACTTGTCATGACTTCGGTTACCCACCGCATTGAAAGAAGAAAACATCTGCCAAGAACAAGGGCTGCCCGAGAATTAGCGATGAGTAGTCGAAACTCATGACAAATTGAACCCCAATCTGAAGAATCTGGAAATGTAGCAACTACTGGCAAAAGGGTAAGATGTCGCTTATGCACACAGACTAAATACAAAAGTCCTGTGAGGTGTTTGAAAGGTAGACAGTTTACTTGTAAGAAACATTACATTCAAGTGTGTAAAAATTGCATAAAAACGGAACAACTTAGAGGCTAGCGAAATTACAAATTTTCTACTATCACTTTCCTTCATTGATTGTTCAAGCGTCCAAAATTGTATTGTTGGATGTCAGCTAAATATTTCATAAATATTTCGTTAATGTGAAATTTTACTTCCGAAAATAAACAAATTATATACGCAGGTGCTTACATTCTTGTTTTATCAAACGAATATAAAAAAATATATGTAATAAATGCAGGAAAAATCTGTGCTACATTGTATTGCATTTGAAAGTTTAGAGTGATTTTCAGGGGTGAAGGATTGAATTACAGCATTTTTATTTTATGAATACAGAGCGGTTCATTAAATTCAAGCTCCGTTATGGTTATGATTAATTAGTGATAATTTACAATTGAAAATTGATTTCTGCGTATGCTCAGTCGCATGTTTAAATCTGGCTTTAGAAACTCACTGTTTCTGCGCATGCTCAGTGACATGTTTTAATGATAAACACCATGAAGCTACATGATTAACACGTTTATTCCTTGCAGTCACTCTAGATCTCTGCCTGCCCTTCTTTTTGTGATAATTGAGTTTGTGAAATTTAATATTAAACCCGAACGAAATTGTTTATTTCGCGCTGTTTAATAAGCGATAATTAATTTACAATTTTAGAAAAATTCTTTCAGAGCATGCTCAGTGGCATTTTTAAATCTGGCTTTAGATACTCAAAAAGCACGAGGTCGCTTATACATATTCATTTGTTTCTGCGCATTATTATAATTTTCATCATTTGGCAATGATATGTTGAGTATAATTTGTGTATTAGTGCATTTATTTACTATCTAGCCGTCATGTTTTGACGGGTACCAACTAGTATATATATAATTTATAAGAAAGAAGAATATGTTATAAGAAAGAAGAAGCTATGTTTAGCATCATGTATATGCATATAGCCCTCCTACAGCACGGCACCTTACAACACGGTTTCGCTCTAACACGATAGGATAAATTGCGGGAACCCTCGTATAACACTGCGACCTGTTACACGGTTTCGCTCTAACACGATAAAAAAATTGCGAAATCCTTTGTACAACACTGTACTTCTACAGCACTAGATAACATGACTTTTGCTTAACACATTTAAAAACTAAATTACCTTAAAATAATGACGGGAAGGAATAATGAACTATAGTGCCTTTACATGAAAATGTATAAACAAATTATAACTTATTCATTTATGACTCTATAAAATTACAAGAAGGCTTGAGCTTAGATGAAAATTTTGAATCGTTTTTCTTGAATGCAGACCCTTCCGCTGAAAGAAGCAAAAAATTCAAAAGGGAGCTGCAAAATTGTCTATATCCATACCGTGAAATCTACAATGACCCTGTAAGAACCAGCAAACAAACCAAATTACAGATCTTTTAGAGGATAGAAAGTGCTAAAAATCTAAATGAAGAAAGAGGCTCTGAAAGGGAAGATGATATCGTTCAACCGAAAAAAACGTTCTCGTTTGATTGTACTGAGCAGTGATGAGGAAGAAATTTATTAAGTTGTTTATATAGAATTTTTAAAAAAAGTTTCTTTTTAATAAGTTTTCGGAACATAACCCCCCCTTTTTAGACTGGCTCTGGGTCTCATATAACACGGTTTCACACATAGCCTGACTAAGGCAGGGGCATACGGGGCAGTTGCCCCAGGCCCCCACATCAGAGGGGGGGCCCCCAAATCGAATAGAAAGTTTATTTTATGTTTCCTTCTTTAATGAACTTTTTTAAACAAAATATCAGTACAGTGTAAAAGCCGTCGGTTTTATGGTAGCTTCTTCATTAATCTATCGTATGAACACAAATCTATATTTCGTAAATCCATGGCTTTCTAGAGCGGAATTTAGCTGAATTCCGCCCTAATGTCAGCAAGGATATGAATTTTTTTTATGTATGTTTTTCTTTATTTATTGTTATTCTTTTGAGAGTCTGCAATAAATAAGGTTTAAAAAGAAGTAAACGTTTAAGAAATCACTCAATACTACAAATTAATGCAAATATAGACGTTGAAGTAAGAGTGGATACAACAGTTGCAACATCTACAAAACAATCAGCTAATAGGCCTGATATTGTTATTCACGATAAAAAAATAACATTTATTGAACGATAATAACATTTATTGAAGTTGGTATAACAAGCCAGGATCAATTGCAAATTGCTGGGAATGAAAAATCACGGAAATATAACGGATAAATTTAAATAGCATTTTGGTCAAATTTTGGCTCTTCAGATGTGCTATATCACTTTTAATGATGGACATAGAATTGTCAGAATATCAATAAAATGGACAGAACAATATTTCGTCTGACCATTGGAGGGGCGGACTTTATAGCTATTTGAGGTTCTAGTCCATTTTCTTGTTATATATCCATAATGAGGAGAAAAATTTAAATACCTCCATAAAGTTCGGTTCTTCATTACTGAAGTAGTGAAGCAGAGGGCCCCAAAGAAGTTTTTGCCCCGGGCCCTAATTAGGCTAAGTCGGGCCCTGGTTTCACACAACACGGCCTTTCCTAGGAACCTATTTACAGTGTTATAAGAGGGTTACCTATTACCTAGTGTTATAAGAGGGTTACCTACCATTATTTCATCAGTTTTAACCCAAACCAACCATTTCGTACTTACGAAATGCGTTATAGTGATAATAAAATATGGTGTATTGGTTTGATCATTTACTTGGAAAATTATGCCCAGTACTGTTAGCTATGGGAATATCAAGTAACGTCTGGATTAATTCAAACAACCTCGGGGGACTATCTTTCAACTATATCATAGAAGTACTTCGTGAAATCGCTTTACTGCGTAAATTCAATTATAAACTAAAATGAAACGAACGTTTATAAATTTTGAGAATTCAAAATGTTTACAAGGCTTAAGCGTTATGAAAAACGTACATAATTTGTAAGTTATCAGAGGCAATTTGATGCATTAACAGTTTTATTTAAACAGTTCACAGTGCCTCAAGTACGTAATAAAATATTTTTATTGTAAGGTATTATTGAACTTAAATTTAATAAGCCAGTTTCACAGGGAAATTGATTTTTATTCATTGTCTGCATTAAGGTATTAAATACTTGATATCTGCAGCTAACGTTAAAGCTGGTTGCGCGATGTAATTAAATAAGGCAAGTTCAAATAAAGGCAATTTTATTTTTAACTCAATTAAAATTTCAGTTTTGATACGAAGTTTTCCCGTTTTCATTAACTTATCTGAATATAAACAGAAAATAAAGAGTATTATTAATGTGCATTCTCTACTGTCAAACAACAGTTCACTAGAGGCACATCTATGTCAGAAAATGGTAATGGGCAGTTAAGATAAATACAGAGAGTAGTCATAGATGATGAAAGAAGTACTGGTGTAATCACAGTTTTCGACAGAAAATATACAGTGATTTCCGCTTATAAGAATCACGTTTGTTATTACTGTTTTGGATTCTTATAAGCGGTTGATTCTTATAGCCGAAATTTAGGTTTTTGGACAGGAACACACACACCTATATATACATTTATTACATAATATACCATAAAATACTCTTTTATTTACATTGATTATCTTTTATTAAAATTATTTTTTATAATATTAAAAATACAACTTAATTTATAGACCTTTAAGTAGATACACATGATTATAGTAAGAGTAGAAAAAAATCCAATATTTGTTACAACATACCTCCTTCACAGTTTTAACATTTCAACTACAGGAAGGGAGCAAGAAAAAGTTTTCTATGGTAGTTTGACGTAATGAAGTCTTCAGGAGGCTGTTTATACCTCTTTCAATACTAATAGTCTCAGACGAAGAGTTACCTTCTAGCTTACGTTTCACGGTTTGATAACTTGCTGAATCTACTAATGTCACGTTTGCCTAAGTGATAGTGGACACTTCGCCAAAGATTTGTGTGTTTCAGGGTCCAGGAAGCCGCAACCAGGATGTGGGAAAAAAGAGTCCCTATTTTTGTTTGTCAGTGGAGAAAAGTGAAATTGGACCCGGACGGGTAAAGATGCCCCTGGATCAAGCTAATAGGACAGTGTTGTGCTAAAGTTTTTAAGGGGAAACTATTATGTTATGTCTAACAAAGATCGGGAGGAATTTTACGACTATATTCCATCCCATCTTATCTTTCTTTAAAAAAAAAGAACTTCGTGCCTTTTGAGGGTTGAACTGGCTTTTTTGGGAAAATGAAAGGAAAGCGAAGAGTGTAAACTGATTCTCAAAACCGGTGGATTGATTCTTTAAAGCGAAAATTTTTACATGGAAATAATACATTTGTTTTTGTTTTCGCGATATTGATTCTTATAAACTCTTGATTCTTATAACCAGTGATCACTATAAGCGGTGGTTACTGTATTTTGCTTTTATTACAATTCAGTCAGATATTCTGATTCTATCCACTTTTAAAATACAATTCTCATAAAAAAGTACGTTTACCATGTAGGAAAAGATCATTTGAAATGGTGGCAACACTTAATCTTTATGATTTTCGGGAAATTACATTTTCCATTGTGAAAGTACGAAAAAAAACTGCATATCGGTGTTACGGGGCGCACTTGTCAGCTATTAACACCTATGAAGTGTTAGCTGACCAAAATAGCAAAATTGCTCGCAATTAACATTCTCAAAGCTATCATCTATATATATAAAACAGTTCCGTAACTGACTCATTCATTCATTCATTCATTCACTGACTGACTGACATACAACGCACAGACCAAACCGCTGGACCTAAAGGGCTGAAATTTTGCATGTCGATTCTTCTAATAGTGTAGGGGTGCACTAAGAAAGATTTTTCAAAAATTCTTCTTAGATTTTTTTAAATTAAATTTTTAAGCTGTTTTTTAAACTTTTTTTACGTTTGCATTTAAAATAATACATTGAGGGTTATAAAATTTATATCACGAGAAAAATCATAAAAATTCCTTCAAAATGAAATTTTTTTCGAATTTTTACCTCCCTTTCCTGATTTTTGGTGAATTTTTAAAGATTAATTTTTAGAATTTAATTTATTAAATGCTGATCACGTGATTTCTTTTTCTGGTACTTTAAATAAATTTATCGTCACGAGCATAACAACTAAATAGGCAAAAAAAATATTTTTCTTTTCTTGCTTATGCGGCAGACGATTGGACATTATCCAAAAAAATATTAAAATACAGTAAAAGATATGTTCCTCAAACTGTACTATATAAATTTATCGTCACGTGCAAAAAGAAAAAAAAATAGACAAAAAAATATTTTTTTCTCGCTAATGCGGCAGACGATTGGACTTTATTTTGTCTATAAAAATATCCCTTACGATTTTTTTATAAATATGTTTTTTTACATCAATTGTATACATTGATCGTCGTATTTATTATAAATATACATATATTTTTTTTTTTTTTGGAATTAATTGCATACATTGACCGTTGTATTTAATTTCAATGTACTTCGTAGCGAAGCGCGGGTTTTCAGCTAGTGTTTAATAAAACAGAAAAAAAAAAACTGTTTAAGTTTTTATTGTTTGTGTGTTAAGGGGAAGGCAACTTTTGTTGGAAATGTCAGTTTTTATTGGATTTATTTATCTGTTTTATATGACCGTTTTCGCAATTCTGCTTTCATCCGAACTATTTTTTTTTTTATTAAAACATGCAGTGCATGAAAAACCTATAACTTATAAGTAATCATATGAAGTAAAAGAGAGGAAAGAAAAGGTACATAAATTTTACATACGAAAACAGTACTTTTTCCTCGCTCATTATTTCAATAATTATGTTTAAAAGTAACGTTCACAAATATTTGTTTCTTGTAACAGGAGAAGTGCACTAAGTATCACAATACATTCACTAAACTATCGAAAGCTAAAAGACTGGGGTCATTGTTTACCAGGAATGTCGTTAGGAATAACGACTATTGAATGAGATATTTTTATGCTCGAATGGCAAAGCGTAGGGAAATATCCATCCTTTAAAATTTCACACTACTTATACAGATTGCATTTAACAATCCGATCTATAGGATACGTGTCATAAGCTTACCCTCATTTCGAAAAACTAAAGTAATTTTAAATATAACAGCTCTTAATGAAAGTTACTAACTTCGCATTGGCCAAAACCGAGTCCTGCAGTCGTACGGCGGATTGTGTGTTGTTCTGGTAGTATATTAAAGCCCTGAGACAAAGTGTTTTGTTACAGTATTATTGCATTTTATTCCCACAGAGTCAATTTTTGCTGAGCTACAAACTCGAAATCCCAGATCTGAATAATTGTCTATTTTCATTATTGGCATACATACTAAAATTCACATTACTGAGATTTCTGTTGCTGTATATTACATGTCATTTTTTTAGCCCTTATTTAGTCACTTGTAAGGTATACACAAGATTCGATTCACAAGAATCGAACTTTTGAGTGAATTAAAGAAGCTGCTTTAGATATGCTAATTTCGGCATACGCGCTTAGTATAAATACCACGCAGCGTCATTAATGAAAAGGGGAGGTTGTTAAGGTTGAAAAGGTGTTATCCTGCGCTAGTGCTTAGCGGGCCAGAAGTTTACGTGGCAGTACTGCTGGTTTGACTTACTGTTCGTGAGTATAAAAATATATTGTTCTTGGAAGCTGTGTTTATACATTCCGTACAAGTAGTACGCATGCTTATTGCTGTAAAGCCAATTATATGTGCAACGAATTCAATAAACATTGTTTCATGTATAAACTGTGTTTGGTTCAAATTCAAATAGAGAGCCACTTCAAATTATATACACACAGGTCTGGGTAGAAGTGAGCGGAGAATCTCTATACACTTTGTGTAAAACATGTTCCGAGCAGCTTAATATAAATGTTAGTTACTGAAGTTGTCACGAATACGATAACAAAATGCATAGAGCACAAACACCCTGCAGGGCAGAGCCAGTTGCAAAAGCATACATCTCCAGTAGACCAGGTAGCCAAGGTTCCCAACCTTGGGTACGCGTACCAGTACCGGTACGTGGACAAGCAGCTACCGGTACACAAATGATTTTACAATTTAAAACAAAAATCTATTAAAAATCTGTATTACGAAAAAAGAAAAGAAATGACTATAATCTATACTTATATATAAAGAGAGAGCGATTTTGTACGTGGAGGGTAATCTCCAGAACCACTGCACCTATTTGAAAAATTCCTTCACTGTTTGAAAGGTACATTATTCCAGATGGACATAGGCTATATATCATGTATATCTGATCAGTAGAAATAAAGTTAGGGGCTTAATCCTAACAATCTCCATTGTTTCCGCTACTGTCTTCTACCGCTTTTTGTGCAAAACATTTCAACGATCCTTAGCGTGGTGCTTTCGCGGTGGGCTTCTGTTCTGACGTTAGCGGTTCGAACCTAGCCGTTCTCAGGCACGCCTTTTTCTTTTAAAAAATGAATTTTAATTGTTAACTAACGTAATATTAATTTAGGGTATTATTTAGGTTATTATTAAGGGGAAAAAGAGATTTACAATTTTTTGGCTATCAACTGGAAATTTATTGGTATAATATTTTGTTCAACCCGGACAAAGTCGGGACGGGCCGCTTGTAACTAATAATACATACGTTTTAATATTTTAGTTTGCAATTTCTTATCCATTGTTTGTGTTGTAATACTTTATTGGGTTTTACCTAATCTCAAAAGATGCCGTCTAGACGCGAATGTGTTATCTATGACCGCCTTATAGAAATTTGGCACTCCCCTGCGAATTATAACTGTGTCTATAACTGTATTTGCGAATTATAACTGTGTCTGAGTTCTACTAAAAATTGTGTTTTGTGTTTCAAACATCTTTAAATTAACTGCATATTATTAATCAGTTGTAATTGCATTATTAATAAATATTAACCTTTAGCTTACGGGGATTATTTTTCCGATTCACTGTTTAGAACAGGAAATTTCACACACCTTTGTTAGAACGGCCATATATATATATACATACATACACACACACACACATATATATATATATATACATAGACACACACACACATACATATATATATATATATATATATATATATATATATATATATATATATATATATATATATATATACATATATATATATATATATATATATATTTATATATATATATATATATATATATATATATATATATATATATATATATATATATATATAGATACATATATATATATATATATATAGATACATATATATATATATATATATATATATATAGATACATATATATATATATATATATATAGATACATATATATATATATATATATATATATATATATATATATATATATATATATATATATATATATATATATATATATATATATATATATATATATATATATATGTATCATTGCACTGAACATTTTCAGTGAAAAATTATACGATTTATTTATAAAAGACTTAAAAGTAAGTTATCGCAGACGAAGAAAATACGTATAATCTGTCTGCATATTTTAACAAACCTCAGAAATTAATTTTCATAATACCTACGTTGAAATCGTTTTCCTTAATTACAGAATGTACTAAGCAGAAATAATTGCTTGCAGTATTTAAATTAGAATGACCGAAACCAAACTGATTGGGAGAACATGACTAATTAGTAATTTAGCGCTTAATCTCGCGATAAAAACATTACGCTTGCTATTATATTGTAACAAAAATTAATTGTCGGAAGCTTAAAAATGTATTACGAAGACGCGGAGAAAAATGTTTATCTGACGTGGCATATAATTATCAAATCAGGTACTGGATTTGCATTTTGTGCATATTTCTAATTATGGCAATCTGCGTGGAAGACGTGACACAGGGGCTTTCTACAGATAATTTGCTAAAAGATAGAGGATGCAAACACCATATAAAAACCAAAACACGTACACCGTAAAAAGGAACAAGCTTCGAGACTGGAAACTTGCACCCAGGCAGCATGTTAAACCAAGCATGTGAAGAACGTGATAAATGAAGTATAAAGGCAATCTACTTTAAAGTAAAATGGTAGAACGATGAACATACTTAAATTGATCTTTAAGAGCATTATCACTTTAATAATTATTCATTCTAAGTAGATCATTACTTTCAACTTACATTAGCTTTCGTGGTAGATAAATGAAATAGCTTAAAGATGGAACAACGCATATATTAATAACAAAGATAAATTGCTATTAATGACATATATTAATAATGATTAAAGCTCTCTCAACACATATATTAGTAACAATCGAACAGTAGAACAGACTTAAAGGTAAAAGTTCCCTAATTTTCAGATATACTTAAAAAATTTTAGTTATCCAGAAATTCAAAAAAAAATATGGAAAACTAGCTGAAAACCCGCACTTTGCTATGGAGTACATTCAAATTAAATACAACGGTCAATGTAAGCAATTAATGCGAATAAATAAATAAATAAATAAATAAATAAATATATATATATATATATATATATATATATTGAAATTAAATCTAATAGGACATACTGAAGAATATAATACAGTTTGAGGAACATATCTTTTACTGAATTTTAATATTTTTTGGATAATGTCCAATCGTCTGCAGCATTAGTAAGGGATAAAAAAATATTTTTTTGTCAATTTCGTCTTTATGAACGTGACGATAAATTTATTTAAAGTACCAGAAAAAGAAATCACGTAATCAGCATTTAATAAATAAAATTCTAAAAATTAATCTTTAAAAGCTTACCAAAAATCAGAAAATGGAGGTAAAGATTCGAAAAAGATTTCATTTTAAATGAATTTTTAGGATATTTCTCGTGATATAAATTTTATAACCCTCAAATTATTATTTTAAATGCGAACTTAAAAAAAGTTACAAAAACAGCTTGAAAATTGAATTTTTAAAAATCTAAGAAGAATTTTTCAAAAATCTCTCTTAGTGCACCCTTACACTATAAGAAGAATCGCCACGCAAAATTTCAGCCCTTTAGGTCCAACAGTTCGGTCTGTGCGTTGTATGTCAGTCAGTGAGTCAGTTACGGAACTGTTTTATATAATACTAGCTGAAAACCCGCACTTCGCTACGGAGTACATTCAAATTAAATACAACGGTCAATGTATGCAATTAATGCCAAAAAAAAATATATATATATATATATATATATATATATATATATATTTATAATAAATACGACGATCAATGTATACAATTGATATAAGAAAAAACATATTTTTAAAAAAATCGTAAGGGATATTTTTATAGACAAAATAATGTCTAATCGTCTGCCGCATTAACATGAAAAAAATATTTTTTTGTCAATTTCGTCTTTATGCACGTGACGGTAAATTTATTTAAAGTACCAGAAAAAGAAATCAAGTGATCAGCATTTAATAAATTAAATTCTAAAAAATTAATCTTAAAAAATTCACCAAAAATCAGAAAAGGGAGGTAAAGATTCTAAAAAGATCTCATTTTTTTTATTAAAACATGCAGTGCATGAAAAACCTATTAAATTAATAAAATTTCATAAAAAATTTCCCCTAAAAAATTTCATTTTGAAGGAATGTTTATGATCTTTCTCGTGATATAAATTTTATAACCCTCAAATTATTATTTTAAATGCAAACTTAAAAAAAGTTACAAAAACAGCTTAAAAATTTAATTTTAAAAAATCTAAGAAGAATTTTTCAAAAATCTTTCGTAGTGCACCCCTACACTATAAGAAGAATCGCCATGCAAAATTTCAGCCCTTTAGGTCCAGCGGTTTGGTCTGTGCGTTGTATGTCAGTGAGTCAGTTACGGAACTGTTTTATATATATAGACTATACAAAACGAAACCGATTTTACGATAGTATAAACTTAAAACTTTAAAAAAATTTAAAAAATAAAGTTAATATAAAAGTTAGTAAAAGTAAACTTACGTTAAGGTGTTGATACTCGGGTCTTTGGGTTGAACGATTCGAGACGCTGTTCTTTCAGTAATTTTCTGCCTAAGCCTCCGAAAAAGGCTGTAGTCAAATAGAGCTGGCAGACTTGTGTTCAACAAAGTCTGCAGCTACGTCGTTTCGATTTTCCCAACGTTTTATATTCCTCTGTTTATTGCAACAACAACAAGAACGAAATATATGAGCTAAAAGGGACTGAGGGTTATGTCTGTGGCGCTTCGACCGGCAGGATTCCCCAAAATGGATTCTTCAACAAAAAGCAGCACTTGGGAAATCAGTGCCTCTGCCGGGCTACTGCCGAGGAGCAATGGGTTCAGAATCGGGGAGATCCCACAACTTAAAGCGGAAGTAAAGCATTTACGCTCTTTTTTTTTCTTTTTTCTCACTTTAGCCGTCTTCATTTACAACTTAACCCTCGTATGAACTTGAGGCGACGGAGTGATGGAAAAAAAAAAAAAACTTGATGGAATACGGAAAAAAGAACCAAGTCTGCTCGTAAACAAAAGGGTTCTTTCATTTTGACTGATATGGGTTTTGAGACAGCGAAGGGGAGGAAAAAAAAATAAATAAAGGAGGTCCTTAAGTATATCATTGCATTTATGTTAGTCATAGGCTTATGGGTTCCGGAGATTGACGAAATCTAATGGAAAATATAAAATGCAGCAGTAGATCGGGAAAGTAGGTTTATGATTCGATTTTATCTGACTGGTGTTCATAACATTTCGACAGACCCATATTTCCGCTTAGGCAAGTGGGGCACTTTCTCAGGGCCCCCGGCCCCAAATTTTGGTTAATACAGTAAAGGGGGGCAGTGGCGTATACAGAAAAAAATTCTGGATGGGGCACAGTGCACCCGCACAGTGCATAAAGCATGCTTACATCCATAGGCGTTTCTGGTTTATTTATTTATTTACTTTTTGGGGGGAGGGGGAGGTGTAATAAGTCCAAATCGTGATCTATTTTGAATTTCAAAAGAAAATTTCATGAATTTATTTATTAACATTAAAAAGTAAATTAATTAATTAACACTTATTATTATTATTATTATTTTCTTCTTCAAATTTTTGACTTGTTGGTCGACATTTTTTTGAATTTCCGATCCCGATTTACGGGAGGCCTGATTGAGTGTGCCACGTGTTCATGTGGAAATCTGGTCTTGAAGGGGGGAGCGCGTCCCCCCCCCTCTGGATCCGTCCTTGAAGGTGGCCCCCCAAAGTCTGCTTTGTCCAGGGCCCCACTGCGTCAAAGTCAGCCCCTGGATTTCGAGTTGGGTTTTTCTCAGCATATTAAAATTAAAATAAGCGCGCCAAAGAAATTATGAATTTGAAGTGATTCATTCTAGTACTCTTCATGGTCAGAAAATTATATATATAATAGCCGTTGTCTCTGTATAACACTTCCCAGCTGTACTCATCTTTCAATTGAAGCCCTCAGTAAACAAACAGCCGGTTAGGCTTAATTTCAATTTCAGATGTGGATGAGAATTTTTTCTTACCTAAAAACTAATAGCTTCTCCATCAAATCACGTTTGTTCAGCCTATTTTTCTATAAAACATTCAGAACTTAAAAAAATTGGATGCTTTTAGCTGTATATTTAACAGTTTTTAAAAATCTGTTTACTTTTGCGATGAAATCTGAAAATAAACAAACTTGAATGTGAATGAATCAAGTAGCTCAAGTATTCATATCGCGTAGTGATCTGTAAAAAACTGGATGGCAGTCTACTACTCCAATCGCATGAAAAACTAAATAAATAAAAAATAATGAAAGGGTTTGCTTTGACAAGGCGTGGATGAAAAGCAATATTGTTAGATAATTCGGGATATTTTTTAACTTTCATATACTTTTTCCATTATGACGTCATTATTAGCATTATGACGTCAAAATGTCGGGTTACCTTCTAGTTTAATGTATAAAAATAAAATATGTTAAAATGTGTATAACGCAGTCTGTTCAGCATTGTATGGCCAGACAAGAAAAATTGTTCGGAAGAGAGTTTAATTGTAACGCAAAATCAGTCCGTTGGAAATCACACTATGTAGGATGTGTTTCAGTCTATACTCTAATTCAAAAAGAATTTAATCTTGATTTTTTTTGGTATGTGACAGAAATACGGAGGATTTCTCCTTTAGACTGACTGAAGCAAAAACAATCCTACACAGCTATGTTCTGATCGTGCATTGGTGGTTAAATCTCAGGGGGGCTTTCTTTTTTCCATTCGGCTCAGTTTGTGGTATGTATATTGTATAGTTTAGAAAGATGATCTTAAGTAAGTTCACATTTATTCGGAATTCTATTAGACATAAAGGCTTTTCGTTTAAATAAAAACTCCAATTTTTTTTTTCTTAAAAAGTTATAAAGATTGGAAAATACGAGATTTATTTAATTCTCGTTCTTCATTTAAAATGCAGTTTTTCATTAGTTATTAGCTAAAAATATGAAAACAGGTTGAGATTTTCACGAAAATGGTCAGATCAGATATATCGACTAAAAACGAAGCTTTTTTAATCTTAATAACAAATTTTTAAAAAATCGATATCATGTAAGCGACTTTTACTATCAAATATGTTTTGAATTCTGGCTTGTGGCGGCCCTGTGGTACAGCGTGCTGGTTTTCGGTGCTGAGGGTGCTCAGATCGAATCCCGGTGTTGCGCCACGAAAAAATGCTTCCCTTTGTGTCGTCCCTTCATAGGGGGTAATGCTGTCCGCCTATATGGTGCCCCCATAATAAAATGGGCAGTAAAATTGCGGCGTAGTATAGGCCAATGTTTGATTACAAGTGCCTCCGCATTGGTTAAAAAAATGTTTTGAATTCAATTTCTGTGATATATTAACGATTTATTAATCGACAACATACTTTGATTCGAATGTACATAAGGTATGGCGATTTAGCTTACAGCTGCCAGTAACTTTTTGCTCAAAGCTCCATTAGAAAACGATTAAGAGATTTTTGAAATATCAATTTTTGGTCATTTTAATATCTTCATTGGGATAACCCAGGCGCCAATTATTTTGCTCGATTTTCTACAGTTTTACTGTGTTTTATTATTAAAATATTTTGCCCCGCGAAATACGTAAATAAACTCGGACGTAAAAAACATAAAAAAACGGACATCCTGTATTTGCAATGCTGCCCATCTCTGTGCTGGAAATATTTTGAAGAGGTATTGGCGAGCGAGAAAAATTTAGGGCAAATGCTGATGTTCCTTACTCTCTTTTTATTTTTCTTCTTTGTTCCTTTGATTTTTTTTCTATTGTATTAGTGCATTCTTTGTCTTTTTGCTTGTCATTCGGGAAAAAAAAAACTCATGACATTAAGGCTGCTATGTACTAACCCCATTGGATTCGCTCACCTCAATGTTAACCTTTTCCTTACGGGATGGGATAGCATGTATCCCAAGAATACGAGACCAAGAATGAGTATATATATATATATATATATATATATATATATATATATATATATATATATATATATATATATATATATATATATATATATATATATATATACATACATACATACATACATACATACATATATATATACATACATATATGCATACATGCATGCATTATACAAACAAACATACATACATACATACATACATACATACATACATATATATATATATATATATATATATATATATATATATATATAAATTATAATATATATATAACCCCTTAATGGCCGTTCTTACAAAGGGGGTATGAAATTTCCTGTTCTAAAGAAAGAATTGGAAAAATGGGCCCCGTAATCTAAAGGTTAACCTATGGAGAAAATTTGTCCACGGATTGCCGACTTGGATTCAAAGATTTTTTTAAAAAAAATTGTACTCCGTCATAGAGAAAGAAATTTTACATATGTGTACATTTTTCGTTTTTTTTTAAAATGCAATTAATATTTTAAAATTTAAATTATTCGGGGAAAAAATCTTGTATAGGGTGTTTTAAACGCTCATAAATTCCTTCGGTGGACGAAACTTATAAAATGAATCCTGTAGCGCTTTGCAGAAAAGTTCAGGCTATCTGACAATACCAATTTTATTTGATTATCGGCATTTATGTACCTGTAAATAGTTGACAAAAATATATTTTAAATAAAAAATTTGAGGACTGCGCTTCACCCCCCCCCTATACAGAGAGAACCATTACAATCCCTCAAAATGTCAATCCTAAGGGGGGGGGGTGGAATTCTCGAACTGTCAACTGGACTCCTCCCACCACAAGAGTCTGCAAGAGGAAAATGGAAATACGATTTTTTTTCTTAGTACATAGCAGCCTTAAGATATCCATTCCTTGAAAAATCAGAAAGCCAGAATGTCAAGCACTTCTTGAGCTATTATACACTAAACAACATCCTGCTTCGCAACATTTGGCAGAGACGCGCAGCAAATTTAAATTTAATCATGTGGAAGCACTATCGATCTGTCAGTTATAGATATCATACTCCCGAGTGTTGCCGTCGCAATTAGTTTTCAAGTTCGCGTTTTCTTTTTAGGATGGTTTCAAAAATATTTAGTTCTAATGCACGTTTAGAAAAGGAACAGCTGTTCATTAAAAAAGACAAATGTTGTGAAGTGCGACAAATGTTTTTCAATTTTCTCACATGCAAGTGACACAAAACTTAAATCCTATTTAAAACAAATAAGCTTAAACGAGCGAATGTCTGCCGATCGTCAAATATGTTTCAGAAATGTTCGTTACAACAAATTAAAAGTTGACAACGAGAAACTAAAAAGCATTTTATTATATCATTTTTCTATATATATATATATATATATATATATATATATATATATATATGTGTGTGTGTATATGTGTGTGTGTGATAATATTACTAACTACCTAAAATCGCCCATTCTGAACTTTATCTCTGTTCTGGTAACCCCTCTTTCTTCTCTTTGGCGTAAACGCCTCGCCTTTCAACACACTAACTTCCTCCGCCAATTCTGGCAACCTCACTGGGCTAATTGTATTTTGGCGCTTCTACGAGGAGACGCGGCCTGGCTTCGAAGCGAGTAACATGTCGTTGTTTTCAGGGAATAAACTTCAATTCTTCTTTATGATTTGGAATTATTTCGGCCTCGATTGTGTTTCTTCAAGAGATGACCCAATTCGGGTCATTTCATATATATATATATATATATATATATATATATATATATATATATATATATAATACTGAAAGAGAGAGATAGGTTAGATTATTTCAAAGAAATAACTATTTAAAAAAGCTTACTTGAAGCAGACAACATAAAATTAAATATCTCTCTTAAACAAAACTTTGCTCCTGATTCGAAATTAATTCTCTTGATATGTTTTATTTATTGGACTCCCTTCAAAAAGAGAAAGTGTAAATTTGCAATTAAATTTTCACTTGAAAACTTACTACACTGCACTAATAGTTACTTAGAATTACGTTCCAAAAGGAAAATTCAATGATTTTTCTCATTTAATTTAATTTAAAATCTAACAAATTTTCCTACCAGCTTACACGTACCAATTCTACTAACACGCTTTTTAGTTCTTGATTCCACTGTACACTGTTTAATTGTTTGAAAGCATGTCAGAAACATCGGAAAATCTTTAATGTCGACAAAAATCATGTAGAATCTAGCAGCATATACGCTGAGCTAAATTTAAAAAATCAGTTTTTCCTATGTATCTTTATTTATTTTAAAAAAACGCTTTTAAATTTATATTACCTCTGAAACATTTGCCATGTTCCATTAGGAACGTTTATTACCAAAGTGACCACGGGATGTGTGAATTTCATATTTGTCTGATTTGTTAATTTTTTTTTAATTTTATTTGTTGATCTTTCACAGATACGTGGCCCAAAAATCAGGCAGTTTATGTCATCGAGCGTCTAACCTGCCAATTTATTTGGTGGAAAGTGAATGAAATTCTCTTTTATATACTAAAGGGAAGGAATGACCCATCGACTTTCTGTATGATTGTTTAATGAATCATAATGAATATTCTTCCGTTATTCTAACCTACTGTCCGACCACGGAAGCAAGGTCCCTGGAAGCTGTTACGCATGCGCGAGAAAAGCTAGTCTACTTAGAAAATAGGGGAAAACGTCATATTTTCGGATGTGTTTGTTTATGAAATACGGAATGTATTTCAGACTGCTTTTTGTCCGCAATTTTATAGTTATTTTTTAAAACTTTATTTTTGATCGAATATGTGAATAATGATTTCAAAATAATAAAAAGAAAGAAGTAAATCTATTTAAAAAATAGGAGTTTTATAGAAGTGGATTTTTTCGAATTACATCACAATCAAAATTATCTAAAGCGACGTTTTCGGTGGTTCTTTTTTTCTGACGTTTCCTCGGAGATTCAAATTTTGAGGTTTCTTCACCCTTTGCTTCTCTGCGTATTCTTTTTACACTGGACATTGATATCCCGGTCATTTCACTAGCTCTCTTTAGGGATTGCGAAAGTGGAACAATAACATTTCCTTCTAGTGCTTCTTTATCACACAATTTAATTACATTGTGTATTATACGTTTACAATCACTACGGAACGGCTTATTCCGAGCAGTTGTGTTGGTTAAAGTATCCAGTAATTTTAATATAATAATCAAAAATAACAGACGAGGAAAAAGCAAGCAAGCGCAGTTAGTAACCGATTCTAAAGAATGTCGAGAGAATATGAGACTTTTCCCCCTCCTTCCTCAGCAGCCTTACCTACAGCGTGAATAGAATCGTCTTGGTACTATGCCAACCGTGGTACTTCGTAATGTGGTTGGACAGTATTTAAGCTTTCATATAAATCATAAGCTATGTAAACAAAAAAGCAAAATAAATGCGTTTATACGTTTAGATTGAATTCAAAAGGGTATAAACAAAGTTATTTAAAGTATATCTCATAAAACTTCCTTTATCTATATATAAAGTTCCGTAACTGACAGACTGACTGACTGACTGACACATAACGCACAGACCAAACTGCTGGACATAAAGGGCTGAAATTTTGCATGGCGATTCTTCTTACAGTGTAGGGGCGCACTAAGAAAAATTTTTGAAAAATGTTTCTTAGATTTTTTTAAATTAAATCTTTAAGATCTTTTTGTAACATTCTTCAAAGTTTGCATTTAAAATAATAATCCACGAGTTACAAAATTTATATTACGAGAAAGATCCTAAAATTTCCTTTAAAATGAAATATTTTTCGAATCTTTACAACCATTTTCTGATTTTTGGTGAATTTTTAAAGATTAATTTTTAGAATTTAATTTGTTAAATGCTGATCACGTGGTTTCTTTTCTTTTAATTTTGCGCCACGTGCATAACAACGAAATAGACAAAAAAAAATTGTTGCTGATGCAGCAGACGATTGGACATTATCAAAATAAATATTAACATACAGTAAAAGAAATGTTCCTCAAACTGTACTATATTTACTGTACTATATTCTTTAGTATGTTCTACTAGATTTAATTTGAATATTTTCTTCTACATTATTTTGTCTTTAAAAATATCCGTTACGATTTTTTTACAAATATATTTTTTCGTTTTTTTTTTTACATCAATTGCATACATTGATCGTTGTCTATATATATAAAACAGTTCCGTAACTGACTCATTCATTCACTGACTGACTGACTAACTGGCATACAACGCACAGACCAAACCGCTGGACCTAAAGGGCTGAAATTTTGCATGGCGATTCTTCTTATAGTGTAGGGGTGCACTAAGAAAGATTTTTCAAAAATTCTTCTTAGATTTTTTAAAATTAAATTTTTAAGCTGTTTTAGTAACTTTTTTTAAGTTTACATTTAAAATAATAATTTGAGGGTTATAAAATTTATATCACGAGAAAGATCATAAAAATTACTTTAAAATGAAATATTTTTCGAATCTTTACCTCATTTTTTTGATTTCTGGGGAATTTTTAAAGATTAATTTTTAGAATTTAATTTTTAAATGCTGATCACGTGATTTATTATTCTGGTACTTTAAATAAATTTATCGTCACGTGCGTAAGAACTAAATAGACAAAAAAAATATTTTTTTTCTCTTTCTAATGCAGCAGACGATTGGATATTATCCAAAAAAATGCATATCCCTTACGATTTTTTTATAAATATATATATATAGATAGATAGATAGATATTTTACATCAATTGTATACATTGATCATCGCATTTATTATAAATATATATATTTATTTTTTGGCATAAATTGCATACGTTGACCGTTGTATTTAATTTTAATGTACTCCGTAGCGAAGCGCCGGTTTTCAGCTAGTATTTATTTTATATATATATATATATATATATATGGCATTTATTGCATACATTGAATGTTGTATTTAATTTGAATGTACTCCGTAGCGAAGCACGGGTATTAAGCTAGTTATGGATATAGGATAAAAATGTCGACAATAATTTATGTTGAATGTAAATTTTTTGGAAGAAAATCCCTTAAATATCATCAGTGATATATTATTCATTCTAAATATCAGAAAATGCATCATTATGTATTCAGTTTTACATTATTGAAGTTCACTTCCAGGAATCCGCTCTGAATAACCTTATTATCCGTACATTCACTCCTAATGAAGCACTCTAGGTAAACTCGGCAGATGTGAAAAGAAACAGACAGCAGTGAATTAATCCCATTGGTAGATGACTTGGAACAACGCTGGAATGAGAGAGGACAAGATATTTCCATCAAAAGAAAAAAAGAAATAAAAGTATGGCCTCAAGATTTGACTTAGAATTCTGCTTGGGTTACATCTGAGTGAATACTTTTTCTTTCCGAGAGAAAGTTTTGCGAAGAAAGTGATATCGGTAGAATAGAAAATTAGAATTATTACCCCTCTCATGAAAATTCAACGTCCTTTGCTATTACATCTCATGAAAATCAAACGAGTTAATGTAGTAATGCAGTAAAAGAGTAAAAAGTCAACACTGCTAATAGTAACTGGACACAGCATTTTGCGCAGCTATAATGTAATCTTATTGATTTCTGTCTTCTGTACGTCTACAACAGGTCTCATGCGGTTTAAAATAAAGGTTTCAGATTCGCAGCATTTACCTTAAATATTTATAATCTCTCTGTTCTAAAAAAAATTAACTCCCGCTTCCGCTGTCAAAAGCTTGTCACTCTATCTCCTCCGAAACCGCTGGGGGTATGGGGTCGAGAGTGATACCATTGGATGCAGAAAATTGGGGGGAACCAAAGTAAGACATGTCTCATCTTCGTCGGACTTTTTTTTCGTCGGACTTCGTCGGAAGTTTTTTTTGTGTGTTTTATGTTTTGTGGGAAATATTGACTTTTTCATCTTCAGATTACGATAACTCGCCAAAAAATGATCGTAGAATTTTGATCTTTTTACAATCTAAGACTACAGACATTTCTCTTTCAAACTAGACCTCATTTGTTTATAAATATTTTAAAACAGACTAATATTTTCATCAAAAAATGAAACACAGTTTTTCAAGAAATATCGTCCCCTATGCGGATGTAATATCGATGCTCCTCGATTTTATATCTTAAAACGAAAATATTTACATCATCTGGAAGCTGAAAGCTTTCTTATTCATATAAACCTCATTTCAAGTCTATATCTTAAATTTTCGATTTTTAATTGTGGTACGATTTACCATTTAAACTTTGCTGGTTCTTTAACATAATTAATTGATGGACTGTAAATTGGTTCGAAATGTTTTTATTTTCAACAAACGAGAGTTTTAAATGTGCATACAACGCACCGACGAGACATAGCTCCGAACCACAAGCTTCGAACGCTTCGAGGTGAATGAACTTCGGCATCCATAGGGTTGCCGTACAAAGCGAAACTAGCGCCATCGCGGGTTTACAGAAGGGGGAACAATAATGGCGCCAAGCGCTAGAGAAGCGGTAACATACCGCCCCGCGTTGCTTGTCTATGACATGCAACACAAATTACAAGACAAATTACAATAATTTTTCGAAGTTCAGCACAATGCAACAAATTGACATTTCGTTTTTTTTTTCTTTTTCCGTAAATATTAAAGTATATACAATTGTACAGAAATTAAAGTGAAAGTAAATATATACAGAAAAATATATATAAAATTGTACAGAAAAATAAAGTTAAAGTCAATATATATACAGAAAAATATACAATTAAATACGTACAGATCTATTTTGTTTATAATAACTTCAAAGAGATCAATTTTCAATGGGTAGGAGGCAAATTTTTGAAATTAGTCTTTTAAAGTAACCATTTTTAGTTTTTACAATTGCTACTCGAATTTTGCCATCCTTGCCTGGAATGACTTGACTTATCCTGCCAAGACACTATTTAAAGGGTGGAAGGTTGTCTTCCTTTAGTAGAACCATTGCATTTTCGTTAATGTTGTTTTTAGCAAATTGCCATTTTTTCCGTTCTTGCAAATGGTTTAAATAATCAATGGACCAACGTTTCCAAATTTGCTCAACCATTTTGGTTAATCGTTGCCAACGGCATAATTTATTGTCTGATTCATTTATTAAAGGAGGCTCTGGGATCGAATTTATGGGCCGAACTATTAAAAAATGTCCAGGAGTTAAAGATTCTAAGTCCGAGGCATGAGATGATAATGGAGAAATTGGCCTTGAATTTAAGATGCCTTCAACTTGGGTGACAACCGTCAAAAATTCCTCATAAAATAATTTGGCATCAGCAACAGTTCTTTTTAGATGATGCTTGAAGGACATGACACCTGACTCCCAGAGTCCACCGAAATTCGGGGCTCGAGGGGGAAGGAATTTCCAGGAGATATTCTCCGTAGCCAAAAATCTAGATAAACATTCATCAGGAAAAATAGCAAGTGACGCGAGTTTTTTCAATTCTAGGTTGGCTCCTATAAAGGTCTTAGCATTATCACTAAATAAGGTTGAACAATTTCCTCTACGAGCGAAAAATCTCTTCAAGCAAGCAATAAATGCTTGTGAAGTTAGATCGAACACTATCTCAAGATGTATGGCCTTAGTAACTAAACAAACAAAAATAGCTACATACACCTTGTGTAAATTAACCTTTCTTTGATACTTATATCGAATGTAAAAGGGACCACAAAAATCTACACCTGTGTTAGAAAAGACAGGATTGGGGTTGACTCTCTCTGGAGGCAAATTTCCCATTAATTGATCTAAAGTAGTAGGTTTGTGTCTAAAGCAAGTTACACAGTTGTGCACTACCTTTCTTGCGATATTTTTACCTCCAATGGGCCAAAATTCTTGGCGAACAAAATGTAATAAGGATTGAGGTCCTGCATGAAAGTTCTTTAAATGATAATGTTGGAATATGAGAGTAGTCAGTTTGTGTTTTCTAGGTAGTATTATTTGATGTTTATTATCATAACTTATATTGGCATGAGCCAAACGACCACCTACTCTTAACAAATCTTCTTCGTCTAAAAAAGCATTTAAGTGGCTTACCTGGCCTTTCTTCACCGATTCACCGTTCTTTAATGTTTTGATTTCCTTATCAAATTCACTTACCTGAATAATTTTAATTAATTTCTTTTTAGCCCTTTCTAATTCCTCGTTTGTAACTGGGCCGATTATTTTCATTTTGTTTTTAACATTAAATACAAACCTGCAAATAAAACTAAAAATACAGATTAATTTAACGTAGTTATTCGACAAATTAAGGAAATCACTCGAAAATGTATTTTCTTTAGTGTTAAGTAAGTTAATGTCAGAAAGTTTTTTAAGTTCATCTTGGTAAAGCTGCGATTCTTGAAGAGGCACATCAACTGAGATGGGGGTACCAATGGATTCCTCTACAAGTCCAGGACCTTGCCACCACAGCGACAAACTTGAAAGTTCATGGGGCGAAGATCCACGAGAAATAATATCAGCAGGATTGCTAGATGAAGAAATGTGTTTCCATTGATGCGATTCCGTTAAGTTTTGAATTTTAGAAACTCTGTTTCCAACGAAAGTCTTAAGTTTATATGCCGGTGTCTTGATCCATGCCAGAGCAATTGTCGAATCTGTGTAAAGACAAACTTCATCAATTTTCAACTTTAGAGAATTGCGAACCTTGACTATCAGTTGCGATAAGAGTAGGCATCCTGATAACTCAAGACGAGGCACAGACATAGTTTTTAATGGTGCAACACGAGATTTACTGGCTATGAGATGAGAAGACACAGTATTGTCCTTAGTAATGCAAATTAGATAAACAACTGATCCAAACGCAGATTTGGAAGCATCAGAAAACCCTCGAAGTATGATCTTATCGGCACTGTCAGTCAACACATATCTGTTAATTTTTATTTCTTCAACAGATCTTAGGCACGAAACAAATTGTTTCCATTCTAACAAAATGTTTTCTGGCAAAGGTTCATCCCAAGAAAGCTTTCTAATCCATAGCCTTTGCAGAAAAATCTTAGCTTTAGAAATGATTGGGCCTATCAATCCAAGAGGATCATACAATCTTGCAATTGTTGACAAGACGTCACGCTTAGTGTAAGAAGATTTCTCATTTATAACTACTTTAAAACAAAATGTGTCTTCTTGAGGGTTCCAAATTATTCCGAGTGCCTTGACAGTTGGATCTAAACCCGAAGTAAATTTATGTTCAGGACACTTCTCCGAAACACTATTCAGAAGGTCATTGGAATTAGACTTCCATTTGTGGAGTTGCATTCCACAAGTGTGAAGCATTTGCGTCAACTGGCACTGCAATTCTCGTGCAGTTTCTAAAGTAGAAGCACCCGAGACAAAATCATCCATGTAAACATCATTAAGGGTAACTTCAGCGGCGAGCGGAAATTTGTCTGCTTTATCCAAAGCTAGCTGCTTTAAACAACGAATAGCGAGAAATGGGGCCGATTTTGTGCAGTAGGTGACAGTGTTAAGCCGATATGTAGTTGCTAACTCATTTATGTTTTCTTTCCATAATATCTTTAGTAAATCTCTTTGAGATTCCTCAATCAATATTTGGCGATACATCTTTTTAATATCAGCAGTAAAGGCGTACTTATATGTCCGAAATCTCACCATTATATCACAAATGTTTTCTTGCACTGCACCGGCAAGAAGCACGTCATTTAGACTTTTTCCCGAAGTACTAGGAGCACTGGCGTTAAATACAACCCTTAATTTTATGGTCGAATTTTCAGGTTTGTAAACACCATGATGCGGCAGATAATACAACCCTTCACAATTCTGATCGTTAGCTACCTTTTCCATATGGCCCAAGTTTTCATACTCGGTTATAAATTCTTTATATAAATTTTGCATCATCGAATTTTTATGCAACCGCTTTACTAATTGATTAAGTCTAACGTTGGCTAAGGCCTTAGATTCACCCAAAAATCCTTCTTTCATGGGCATTTTAACTACGAAGCGACCATCTTTATTTCTTTTGTGAGTTTCTTTAAAATGTGACTCACAAAACTCTTCTTCTTTACTAAGGATAGTCTGATCTTCACTAATATTTTCCACAGACCAGAATTTTTCGACTATCTTTTCTATGTTTTCACTTTGACAAATTAAACTACATAAATTAGTATATGGCCCTTGATTATTTGTATTTACATAGCCACTAGCGACATAACCAAACACAGTATTCTGAAATAGTAATGAATTTACAGATGAACGTATTTGTTCACCCTTAACAATTTCAAAGAAAGTCTCGGCTCCCAAAAGCATATCAATTCGGGATGGCTTGGTGAATTCAGGATCTGCCAACATAACTTGTGGAATTTCTATATTTTCTAAATTCAAATTTGTTGCCGGAACCATATCCGTAATTTTATCGACGACTAAAAAGTTTTGCAACGAAAAGAACGATCCATTTCCATTTGCTATGTTAGCAAAAACTTCATATTCAATTGGAGTAGGTATTCCTCCTAATCCCGAAACCGAAATATTTATTTTTTGTTTCCTTAAATTAGCATTATCAACAAATTGCTTAGTTATGAAATTAGACTGAGAAGCACTGTCAAGGATTACTCTTGCTCTCATAAACTGGCCATAAATATTTTGCACAAGTACTACAGCTGTTGAAAGGAGAACACTTTTATTTTTTATAAACAAACAAGCAGAGGAAGAAGTATCTGCAGGTGGCGAGTCATTTTTCAGCTCTGGAGTTATTGTTTCAGCTTGCGCAATATTCAATTCTTCGTTAGAGGGATTACCATATCGGTGTAAGAGATAATTATGACGACCATTACAAATCTTACACAAATACTTAGGTTGGCGGCAAGAAGTCAATTTATGCCCCGAATTTAAACATAAAATACAAAGTGAGAGATTTTTAACCATATTATAACGTTCCATAGCATTCAAGTCAAGAAAATTCTTACATTTATAAATAGGATGATTTGATAAATGGCATACTAGGCACTTAGATGAAGAATTATTCATTTTCGTTACGAAAGTGCGCGTTTTGGAATTCTGAAAATTCAGTTTCGATTTTGGTGGTTGGGTGATATTATTTTGTAGATTTTCCAAAATTTGACATCTTTTTTCAATAAAGGTTGTAAACGTGCTCCAATTAGTTAACTCATTTGACGTTAAAGTCATTTCAAATTGTTTACGCGTTTCTTTATCCAACTTTTGCAACACAATATTTATCAACATGGCTTCACTTAATTTATCCAAATCCAAATCTAATAATTTTAAAGCTCTTAAATGTTTATATAGCTGATCAATTAGTGATCTTAAATCCTTAGCACATTCGTTGTGTAACCTTTCAATTGAAAGTAATTCTGAAATGTGGGTATTTACAATAAGTCTCTTATTATTAAATCTATTTTCCAAAGCCTTTAATAAAGAACAAAATGAGTCGTCAGTTGACATTATCCGAGCCGCACACCCACTAAGCATGACTGCAAATAGTATAGCTTTTGCGACTCAGATAGTTGATTGTTCGACGAAATTAACGAGTCAAATTGGGTTTTAAACAAGTTCCATTCCTCAATATTACCCGAAAACTTCGGTAATGGAATTTCTGGTAGTTTAATTTGGACATTATTACTTTTAATTTGAGTACTAGCATTACTATTTTCAACATTATTATGCATACAATTATTATAAATACGTTTGAGGCTTACCTCAAGTTTCAGAATATCAGACTCTATCTCAGCAAAACTATCTTCGATTTCATTCAAATCTTCATCTTTAACGACTTTGTAGTATTCCAGACGCAAACACTCGATCTGATCGTTTAATTTACGAACTTTTTCCAATTTCACTTTGATTTCTTCTATTTCGACATCTTTATTAGTTCCTTGATCCTTTATAGATGATTGCAGTCTAGTTATTTGCGCCTTGATTCCACCACGTTTCCTATTCAACGATGTAATATCTTCATCCGCCATAATTAAAATCCGAGAACAAAACGAAATGGCTAAATATAGCTCAAATTAAAAGATTCGATCTCCGAGAGAGCGGACCAAATCAATGGTACGATTTACCACTTAAACTTTGCTGGTTCTTTAACATAATTAATTGATGGACTGTAAATTGGTTCGAAATGTTTTTATTTTCAACAAACGAGAGTTTTAAATGTGCATACAACGCACCGACGAGACATAGCTCCGAACCACAAGCTTCGAACGCTTCGAAGTGAATGAACTTCGGCATCCATAGGGTTGCCGTACAAAGCGAAACTAGCGCCATCGCGGGTTTACAGAAGGGGGAACAATAATGGCGCCAAGCGCTAGAGAAGCGGTAACAAATTGAATTTCTAAAGCTGATAACTCAACAGTGATGAAACGTCCTTCGCATTAAGGGTGACAACAGTAAATGGATGGAAGCTTTTACATTGCCCGAGAATCAACCCTATGTATCTCGCTATTAGCCATAACAAAGGAGCGAGCCTAGGGGCGAAACCCCTAGTTTTATTAAAAAAAGGGTTATGATATAATATAATAAAATTTCATAGTGGAATAAACGGCTCTTGGAATAAACGACTGCATTAGATAATGCAAATATGCATAATCTAATGCAGTTAGTTATAAAGACTAGTTTTTTAGCTCACAGTGTGGCCGTACTGGAACAATTTTTTCACATAATCCTGGAAAAAATTCAGAATGCAATGCATCATCCTTGTATACGTACGAAGATAAGTTTTCAGCACAATAATTACCCGAGTGGTATAATTTTCTCACATAATCCTGGTATACACACCAAGATTAGTTTTAAGCACAAGTGGTGCCTGTGGTGGAACAATTTTCTCACATAATCCTGGAATAAATTCAGAATGCATAATTCTTGTATACGTACGAAGATAAGTTTTCAGTACAATAATTACCTGTGTGGTATAATTTTCTGGCATAATCCTGGTATACACACCAAGATTAGTTTTAAGCACAGGTGATGGCTGTGGTGGAACAATTTTCTCACATAATCCTGGAATAAATTCAGAATGCATAATTCTTGTATACGTACGAATATAAGTTTTCAGCACAATAATTACCCGAGTGGTATAATTTTCTCTCATAATCCTGGTATACACACTAATATTGGCTTTTAATCACAAGTGGTGGCTGCAGTGGAACAATTTTCTCACATAATCTGGATGAATTCACACCATATAATATACTGTCACTACAAAACGGCTTCTTAAAATCCCCAAAAGAATTTATTAAGCTTTTACTTAGAGAATTATTGACTCCAACAAATTTCGTATAAGGAAGAAAATTTCTCATCTAAGCTATATTCTAAACCAGTTCAAAATGAACAAAAATTTATGTAGTTCTTTTTTCCTAATTTATTGTGTACTAAAGTTCGGTAATCTATACTAATATATAAAGAGAGAGAGAGGATTTTGTATGTGGAGGGTAATCTCCGGAACCACTGTACCTATTTGAAAAATTCTTTCACTATTTGAAAGGTACATTATTCCAGATGGACATAGGCTAGAAATTCAGATATCAGATATAAGGCCATGAATATTTGAAACAGGCTGGCATTCCAAGTATTGTGTGGTTTTCTTTAAAAGAAACATGAAAATGTCCCGGAACATTGAAAAATATTTTCATTTAAGACGCCTGTTCTCAAATGCAAATGGTCTTGTTTCAACTCACAGTTACACACTTTTATTTAATATGTTCCTCAAACAGTTCCATCTATACTAATATATAAAAAGAGAGAGGGGATTTTGTATGTGGAGGATAATATCCGGAACCACTGCACCTATTTGAAAAATTCTTTCACTATTTGAAAGGTACATTATTCCAGATGGACATAGGCTATATATTATGCATATCTGATCAGAAGTAAGAAAGTTAGGGGCCTAAATGTTGAGCTGATTCTTCACCTTTACAATTTTTCTTTTGTCATCCATATTCAAGTAACCATAGCAACACATCAAACGATATTTTCATTTATTATCAGTAAAACATTTAACATTTGAACTTTCTTTGTCAACCATAGTCAAGTAACCATAGAACACATCAAACTACATTTTCATTCATTATCAGTAAAACATTTAATATTTTAAAGTTTCAAGTGGAGGAGGTATCGATAAATACAAAAAGGATTTTAGAAATTAGCAACGTTTAAGGGTTTAGTGAAGAAAATTACATTTGGAACTACGCTTCTTACTGGACATTTAAGGTTAAAAAAAGATTTACAATTTATTGGCTATCAACTGGAAATTTATTGGTATAATATTACAGAACTTTATTAAGCTTATAAACTTTATGTTTTTGAATTTATGTACAATTTTATGCACAATTTGCGTAAATCGAACGTGCATACATTGACCGATGTATTTAATTTGAGTGTACTCCGTAGCGAAGTGCAGGTTTTGAGCTAGTGGTACAATAACTCTAATTTCGGCCCTACTTGAGCCAATTGGTCATTTGATTTACCTGGCGCAGACCGCAGATAGTTTGCCCCGTCAAGACCGGGATCCTGTTTTGGACGTTAGTTGAGTCCGAGCGCTATCTGATTTGCAAGTATGCCTATCATATAGGCAGGCTCTATCCTTTTAACAGTGGTCATGTACAGTAAAATCTACTTCTCACTGACGTTCTTGAATACATTATTTTGAATGTGTATTACATGCTGATAAGGATTTTATTAAGTTACTAGCTGAAAACCCGCACTTCTCTACGGGGTACATTCAAATTAAATACAACGGCCAATGTATGCAATTAATGCCTATATATATATATATATATATATATATATATATATATATATATATATATATATATATATATATAATAAATACGACTATCAATATATACAATTGATGTCGAAAAAAATATATATATTTGTAAAAAAATCGTAAGGGATATTTTTATAGACAAAATAATGTCCAATTGTCTGCCGTATTAGCAAGAAAAAAAATATTTTTTTGTCTATTTAGTTGTTATGCACGTGACGATAAATTTATTTAAAGTACCGGAAAAAGAAATCACGTGATCAGCATTTAATAAATTAATTCTAAAAATTAATCTTTAAAAATTCACCAAAAATCAGAAAATAGAGGTAAAGATTCGAAAAATATTTCATTTTAAAGAAATTTTTATGATCTTTCTCGTGATATAAATTTTATAACCCTCAAATTATTATTTTAAATGCAAACTTAAAAAAAGTTACTAAAACAGCTTAAACATTTAATTTAAAAAAATCTAAGAAGAATTTTTCAAAAATCTCTCTTAGTGCACCCCTGCACCATAAGATGAATAGCCATGCAAAATTTCAGCCCTTTAGGTCCAGCGGTTTGGTCTGTGCGTGGTATGTCAGTCAGTGAGTCAGTTACGGAACTGTTTTATATATATAGATTATACAAATAATATAAAAGGGCTTTTGGGAAAACTAAGCGAAAATCTCTTTACCTTAACGCTATACCAGAGGTGTGGAACCTTTTTACCATTAGAGGCCACGTGTAAATTAGGTAGTAATAAAGGAGGCCGCATAAGTTGATGAACCTATAAATACAACATTTATGAAATTATTATAGTTAAATATAGTTTTAACAATTTGGCGCATTATATAGAAAAATAACAAAAAAAATTAAGTCCGTATTTATTTATTATTTGACATAAAAAGTTACAATATAAAATATTTTTGTATTCACATAAGGATAAAAACTTGTTATAACATTAATCATTAATTATTATTTTTTATTGCAGAAAAAATAATACGTTTTAACGTACATGGAGTCCGTCACAACAATAATAGTAAGAAAATAGTTGTTGTGTAGAGATCATATAACATGTCTGGTAGCATTGCTAAAAAACTCTGAGCATTAAATTACATATAAATTGTAGTTAAAGTATTATACAATCAAGGTAAACGAAGCTCATTTGGATAAATATACAATTGTAGCGACTTTAGACAACGATTTCAAAATGTCAACTTTATTTTGGCCGACACTGAACTTACATTCATGCCTTTCTTTATTTAATTCTATTGATTTGGAAATTGTTGTAATCTATATAATTAAATATTAATTAATACAAGTGCTAGCTTTTATGAAGGCCGCAATAGAAGATCACGCGTTCCCCACATCTGCGCTATACCATAAAATAAGCGAGAAAATCATTTAAAAAATTGTAATGACATGAATTAAAAGCAAATATATTGTTTAATATATCAACGATGAATAAAAAACAAAAGCGTGGTAAATTAAAATTGATGGGATTTCCTTTTTTATTTGTTTTCACCGGAAATGTAAATATCTTTCAGTTGTTTAAATGCAAAATGCTAATTTAAAATTGGCATTTATACGGTTACTAGCTGAAAACCCGCACTTCGCTACAGAGTTCATTCAAATTAAATACAATGGTCAATGTATGCAATTAATGCCAAAAAACAGAAAAAAAAATTCAAATTAAATCTAATAGGACATACTAAAGAATATAGTACAGTTAATATAGTACAGTTTGAAGAACATATATTTTACTGTATTTTAATATTTTTTTGGATAATGTGCAAACGTCTGCCGCATTAGCAAGAAAAAAAATATTTTTTTGTCAATTTCGTTACTATGCACGTGACAATAAATTTATTTAAAGTACCAGATAAAGAAATCACGTCATCAACATTTAATAAATTAAATTCTAAAAATGAATCTTTAAAAATTCACCAAAAATCAGAAAAAGGAAGTAAAGATTCGAAAGAGATTTCATTTTAAAGGAATTTTTATGATCTTTTTCGTGATATAAATTTCTTAACCCTCAAATTATTATTTTAAATGCAAACTTTAAAAAAAATTACTAAAACAGCTTAAAAATTTATTTTTAAAAAATCTAAGAAGAATTTTTCAAAAATATTTCTTAGTGCACCCCTACACTGTAAGAAGAATCGCCATGCAAAATTTCAGTCCTTTAGGACCAGCGGTTTGGTCTGTACGTTGTATGTCAGTCAGTGAGTCAGTTACGGAACTGTTTTATATATATAGATTAAATTCAGGGATTTTAATCAAAATGTATATTTAATTTAAATTAAAATGTTCTCAGAATATCACTCAAAGATTTTTTTACAAATATATCCGTCCGTCGATAAAAAAATTTTTAATCTTTAAACTGTGGAGATTGAAAGCCACTGGGTACGGCGAAAAATAGCACCGGCCCGGCTCGAGGTGATCGAAAGGGAATTGACCAAGGCCCTTTCAGATCTTGGTATTTTTCCGTTATAAGCATTACAATCGTTTTCACGCCAATTTGGCGCATTTTAAAAAATCGCCGCAGCGAGAGAAATGTAACGCGATATAATGACACTAATGATTGGCAAATTTCAGTATTAAAATATATACAAATCTCGAGATTCAAGGATGAGACGATATGGCATCGATTATTTTCGTGGTCATGGAGATAACGAGACTTCATGGAATGCCGTAATTAAACACGCTTACTTTAAATTGAAATGAATTTAGAGTTCGTCAGAAAATCGGACCGCATTTTTACGTAATGAATTTTAAAATATGGAAAGATTTTTTTACAAATATATCCATATATATGGATTTTAAAATATGGAAAGATTTTTTTACAAATATATCCGTCGGTCGATAAAAAAAACTTTTAATCTTTAAACTGTGCGGATTGAAAGCCCCTTGGTACGGCGAAAAATAGCACCGGCCCGGCTGGAGGTGATCGAAAGGAAATTGACCAAGGCCCTTTCAGATCTTGGTATTTTTCCGTTATAAGCACTACAATCGTTTTCATGCCAATTTGGCGCATTTTTAAAATTTTTTAGGCATATTTATATATATGGCATATTTATATATAAATATGCCTACAGATTAGCACGCAGCTATTACATCACTTCAAGAACATGGTATCCTTCTAAAAGAAAGAAAGTGTGTAAATAATCATATGAGCTTGAACTGGCTTAAATTTTTTTAAACCAGTTCAAGGTAAGTTTTTTTTACTTTTTTCTTTTAAATTCCGCCAAGATTAAAAGTAAGCCAAGTGTAGTGCTTATAACGGAAAAGTACCCAGATCTCTACTGCGTAAGTATAAGTAACTTCGGCAAAGTAAAGATAAACAAGTAAATAAAAAGTAAAGGTTATCTTACCTCAACTCATTCTAAAACTCTTTGGCTTCAACTCAGTATGTTCCCGACATCATTAAAGAGCATGCACAAATTTTTTTTTTTTTTCATTACAAGGACCGGTCTTACTAAATGATACCCCGTAGACATTAGTTTAAATGCGGGTTTGGTTTCTATAATTACTTTCCTTTTTTCAGGCTTGCCAGTTTGCGAGACGCAAAACTGTGGGCTGAAAGATTCGGGTGAATTAGGAGAGTGTTTTATAAAGTTTGTCCTGGGAGAGTCTTTCATGTCACTGATCGTTTTTCTAAGAAAACACCTAATAAATATGTAAATCACTTGTCACGAAATATACATTTCCGCTCTTAGGGCTGATAGCATTGCCAGGTGTCAGACACATTGATTGGCGTAAGAAACAGAAGCTGGCTAAATGCAGAGATACGCAGCTTCTAATTATCCACAATAAAAGTAAAAGGATGGTAATTAGATTCGAACCTATCCCCTGGCCAAGGAGCTTTAATTATGACTATTACTATCCATATTGACCAGTGTTACCCAACCTTTGGATCGCCAAGGCTTTGAAAGTGAACGGTGGACATTAAAATTTACTTTTTTTTACTTTTCATCATAGAGATACAAAATTTTGTGCATATATACATTTCACTATAAATAAATAGAATACCTTAAAAGATATTTACAATCTCATTACAATTTTAAGATTTTTCAAAAAATTTGAAATTTATAAACAAAATTTTAAAATGTTCCTTGCTACTTAATTTTTGAGATATTTCTTCGATTTTGCATTTTAATCTCTTTAAACTGTATAACAAACAAATCTAGGTATCGATTATTCAATCCCTCCAATAGTTAATTTTTGAGAGATTTTTATCTGAATTCTACCCGGATTTTCATCAAAATTTTGCCTTTTAAAAAGTTATAAATCAAATTTAATTTCCTTGATGAAGTCGAATTGTAAAATGCATACTCAGTTTTTTTGTAAACTGCATCAGGATTCTTCCTTATCAATTTCATGAATTTTGAACAAACATTAAGTAGCATAGCGCACTTAAAAAATCAAAAAACCTTGAAAAATCTGTTTTGAGAAAAACAGATTTAAAATTTATTACTACACTTACCCATTATAAATGACTTTGTAGAAGCTTCATAAATGATTTTTTACTTGAAAAAAATTATATTGGTACTAATAATCTACAGAAATATTTATATATATATATATATATATATATATATATATATATTTCTGTAGATTATTAGTACCAATATAATTTTTTTCAAGTAAAAAATCATTTATTGTAAAATATATATATATATATATATATATATATATATATATATATATATATATATATATATATATATATATATATATATATATATTAGTTTTTTTAAATTTAATTTTGTAAAGTGTCCAACAACTCTCGGGCACCCTGTATATATTGCCGCTTCCTTATATTGTCACAAATTTGCTATTATTTAAAATTCTAAGTAGAAGTCTTATTGTATTTCTACTTTTCATAAGTTAATTACCATGTAGAATAAACGCAAATATTCATATGAGTATTTGGAAGTTCGGTTTACCACCGTATTCAGAAATGGCAATGAAAAGCTTCAGTGTGTTTTGTGGAACGTTGTTCTCAATGCAGAATCTATAAAACCTTACGAAATTGAAACGTCACTAAGGAGCACACAGACCTGCTAACTTTCCGGATTTACCCCGGCGATGCCGGATTTTTAAAGCGTCTTCCGGGTTTCCGGAATGGACACTATTATTACAGGATTTTTAGTTACATAACAAAAATATCCACTTAGTTCAAGTCATCTATGTCAAGGGAAACCTTAGAAAATTTGCTAATATGTAAATGAACTTACAAGGGCACTGTTATGAAGAACAATTTGAAGAAGAGAATTATGAAGAGAATTTTTAAAAAGAGCAAAATCAGCTACAGTAAATGCTAAAAAAATTCCAAGATTTTCTGCAATTAATGAAAACAAACATTATAAAGATATAGAAGTACTAAAAATATAGACTGCTGCGGTCCCTAGTGTAAATATGATGTACATTAAAATGTATGATTACAAGTTCCAAATATATAACTTTTGTTTAATATTATAATTTCAAGATGTGCTGAACAGTGAGGAAATATTTTGAACTGTGTAATATTATTAAAGAGATCCTATAAACTATCAGTAAGTATACATTATAATCCTTTTATGATTTTTTACTGTACTGTTTTGTGTTATGTCGTTATGTCAATTATCTTATGCATGGTAGAATATTGCAGGATTTTACTTTTACTGATGTTGGCTGGTCTGGGCACAGAATTCTGAACATATCAAAAACGATTTGGAATTCTTTCAACGCCATGAAGCCTGTCTCAAACGTTAGAGATTGATCCTACTGGAAGATTTCCTCAACAAAGTGCATCACGAATACAAGCATCATATGAAGTTTCACAGGACATTAACGAACCCCAAAAAAGCCCCACACGACTGGAGAAACACTCATTAAACCCTGTTTGCTGAAGACTGTAAAGTTAGTTCTTGGGGAATCTCTTTCCAGCAACACCATGCATTTCCGATATGTCCGAAGATATGAAAGAGCAAGTGTTGAACGAAATCAAAGTTTCTCCCTTGTTTTCTCTCCAAATTGATGAATCGAAGAACGAAGTTCATGTTCTCAGTTGCTTGTTTTCGTGAGATATATTCATTCATGGGACATCAAAGATGAGTTCCTGCTTTGTAGCGCACTCGAAACTACAACAAGTGAATATGACATAATGAAAATAAAAACTTTTTTTTAATCCAGAGGACTACAGAGGAAAAATGTCTGTCGTGTTTGTAATGATGGAGCTCTTGCTATGTTGGGGTCAAAGTCGGGCTTTCATATAAAAGTACAAGAACTTGCTCCTGAAGCACTGTGTCATTCATAGCACTGTGTCATTCATAGGCTTGCCAGCAAAACTTTACCAACCACTTTGAAATGTTTACTTGATTCAGTAATCAAAATTGTTAATTATGGCAAATCTGGAGCCCTTAACACTCATCTTTTTAGAGAATTTTGCAAAGACATGAATGCAGATCCTGAAATTCTGCTGTTTTACACATCTATACGCTGGCTATCTAAGGGAAACGTTCTGAACCGAGTTTATGAGACGTAAGGAGAAATCAAGTTGTTCTTAGAGGCTAAAGGAAAATTCGAGCTTTTGTATCACTTCAGTGATGAACTGTGGAAGAAAAGACTTATAGAGATATTAGATATTTTTGAACAATTGAATGATTTTAACCTGAAGTTTCAAAGAAAAGACACGCACATAATCCAACTCTACGACAGTCTGATGACTTTTGCCTCGATATTGCACAACTGGCATCGAAAAGTAAACCGAGGAAACATTGCCATGTGTGAAAAATTGTCCAGTGTTGTTGAGTAATCTAAAGAACTCGATGGGCATCTAAAGTGGGATATAACAGGGCACCTTCTATCTTTGGCAAAAGAGTTTCAATGGTATTTCCCTGAGCTGAAAGATGAAGAAGTTGCCCTTGCACTAAAAACCAATTCTCTGCTTCTCTAGACGTGATTAATACTCCCGATGAAATACAAGATGCATTTTTGGATCTTCGAAGTGATTCATTTGCTCATGATTTGTTTAGAGATAAATCGCTCATTGAGTAATCTATATATATAAAACAGTTCCGTAACTGATTCATTCATTCACTGACTGACTGACATACAACGCACAGACCAAACCGCTGGACCTAAAGGGCTGAAATTTTGCATGGCGATTCTTCTTATTGTGTAGGGGTGCACTAAGAAGGATTTTTGAAAAATTCTTCTTAGATTTTTTAAAATTAAATTTTTAAACTGATTTTGTAACTTTTTTTAAGTTTGCATTTAAAATAATAATTTGAGGGCTATAAAATTTATATCACGAGAAAGATCGTAAAAATTCCTTCAAAATGAAATTTTTTTCGAATCTTTACCTCGATTTTATGATTTTTGGTGAATTTTTAAAGATTAATTTTCAGAATTTAATTTATTAAATGCTGATCACGTGATTTCTTTTTCTAGCACTTTAGATAAATTTATCGTCACGTGCGTAACAACTAAATAGACAAAAAAATATTGTTTCTTTCTAATGCAGCAGACGATTGGATATTATCAAAAAAAATATCCCTTACGATTTATATATATATATATATATATATATATATATATATATATATATATATATATATATATATATATATATATATATATATTGCATCAATTGTATACACTGATCGTCGCATTTATTATAAATATATATATTTATTTTTTGTTTGGTATTAATTGCATACATTGACCGTTGTATTTTGACCGTACTTCGTAGTCCATTGACCGTACTCCGTAGCGAAGCGCGGGTTTTCAGCTAGTGGTGTATAAAACTTGCATTTCGAATTTTGGTGCAATTTGCCACAACGTACCTATGTGAGAAGTGGTTTCTCAGCTCTTGTCCACATCAAAACGAAGTTACGAAATCGACTGAGTGTCGAAGACGATATGGGGTTTCATCATTAATTTCGAAGATGGGTATGCATTTGCAAGTAAAGCCATCACATTAAAATGACTCCATTTACTTACATTTTTGTTAAATTAAATATTTCGCTCCAATTAAATTATTAAAAATTCCGTTTAGTGTTTTTTATTAACATCTTAAGACCTTATTTATGAAAATATACAAGGTTTGGAGGTGGAAGGGGTTGCGAGAAACCTTTGAAGGTGGTCGCGATTCGAAAAAGGTTGGGAAACACTGATACAGACTATAACATCTGATGTTTTGCATTTTCCACAAGTTTCCTACAAGTTACAAATATCCTTATTCCGAGATCCTAATTTTATATTACTGCCACTTTGATATTATTTTTGTCCTATGTTTTTATCTATTTACTAGCTGACAACCAATGTATACAATTCATGCCAAATATATATATATATATTATATGATAAATACGACGATCAATATATACAATAGATGTAAAATATATATATATATATATATATATATATATATACATATATATTTATAAGAAAATCGTAAAGGATAATTTTATAGACAAACTAATGTAGAAGAAAATATTCAAATTAAATGCAACAGGACATACTAAACAATATAGTACAGTTAATATACTACAGTTTGAGGAACATAATATCTTTTATTGTAATTTAACAGTTTTTTGGATAATGTTCAATCGTCTGCCGCATTAGCAAGTGAAAAAAATATTTTTTTTGTCTATTTAGTTGTTATGCACGTGGCGATATTTTTTATTTAAAGTACCAGAATAAGAAATGACGTGATCAGCATTTAATAAATTAAATTCTAAAAATTAATATTTAAAAATTCACCAAAAATCAGAAAAGGGAGGTAAAGATTCGAAAAAGTTTTCATTTTAAAGAAATTTTTAGGATCTTTCTCGTGATATAAATTTTATAATCCTCAAAGCATTATTTTAAATGCAAACGTAAAAAAAGTTTTAAAAAAAACTTAAAAATTTAATTTTAAAAAATCTAAGAAGAATTTTTGAAAAATCTTTCTTAGTGCACCCCTACACTATAAGAAAAATCGCCGTACAAAATTTCAGCCCTTTAGGTCCAGCGGTTTGGTCTGTTCGTTGTATGTCAGTCAGTGAATGAGTCAGTTACGGAACTGTTATATATGTATAGATTATTGTTCTTCATACCTCTCCCATCTTATTTATTAATTTAATTTTATTTCTTATGTTTAATTCAAAATTTCATCGATTTTCTTATCTGTGACGTAAACATGCTAAATACCTCATTCACCTGAACTATCTTTTAAAATGTAGGCGCTGCAAAATTACAGCTAAATTTAATTCCTTAAAGTTGTTCTCGATGTAATCAATTTAGAATATCTAAAGCATTTTCTCGTTCAAAATTTGTGATTTTTATGCTCAGTAATTCAGGATACTAGACAAAAAATTGCTAATGAAACGGAATGACATGATTTTATTTTAATTTGAAATGATTTACTTGATTAACGTGAGTTAACACGATTTTCTTGAAAAAACTTTTCATCCTTTTAGATCTTTGCAAAGCAGGATGTGAAGTTATACACACTGAAGTCGAGAGAGTGTGTGGAAAAAAATATTTTGTTGAAAACGTGAAAGAAGATACAACTTAAAATAAAAGTTTTAATTTTCCTTATATCTTCTAGTCTGATTTCATTACAACTTCGCTTTTCGTCCTTCCGTGCTGTTTTTATACTCGAAAACACCGTGTTAACATGGACCAAAGAAACTAGAAAAACTTGAACACTAAGAAAAGGCTGTTTACCTAAGGTTAGGTTCAAGACATGCTTGTGTCTTAGTAAAAAAGGTTTCCTTCGAAGAAAGTTCTCTTTGTGCAGTACCGGAGTTTCTAAATAGCTAAAGGTTACCGATAACCACCCGAGGAAGTCACCTACAAGATCCATTCTCTTGTAGTGCCATTTCTTGGTTTTGTTCCACAGAAAAGCCGTGGAGATAGGTATTTCCTCATACTGTTAGCAATACTTGGGAATATATACGTATGTGTGTAAAGCGTGTGTAATATATATGTATGGAATATATATGCATGTGTCTAAAATATATGTTGGGACTATATATGTATGTGTGTGTGTGTGTGTAAAGCGCGCCTTATGTGTTTCAAATGAAGAAGATTCGCTGTTATTTTACGATGTTCCTAGTATGTGATTCATTTTAATCTAAGATTACGTTCCTCCATAACAGTCCTCCCGAAAGCAAAATTTCAGATGTCCTGCTTCCCGAGTTATAATTTTGGCAGCGTGTCAAACGCAGTCTGTATCGCTTGGGCAAGCAATAAACAGAAAAATACCAAAATGCGTCAAAATTTTGACATATATATATATATATATATATATATATATATATATATATATATATATATATATATATATATATATATATATATACATATATATATATATATATATATATATATATATATATATATATATATATATATATATATATATACATATATATGTATATATATATATATATATATATATATATATATATATATATATATATATATATATATATATATATATATATATATATATACATATATATATGTATATATATATATATATATATATATATATATATATATATATATATATATATATATATATATATATATATATATAAATGAATGTTTGTATCTCTGTAATTGTATAGAAATCCACAGTTTAGGAGCAACGATCGTGAAATTTTAAATACAGGCGTCTTTAAAAACAGCCGAGGGTCTGAAGAACTTCAAAAATCGAAATTAACTACCGATGATTTTTAATTAATAAAAAACCACAATTTTGAAACTAAATGTAAGCTGTTACACTTTGTGGCATCATCCCTCTGAATATGGCGTCCACGTTAGGGTTAGCTGACAGCGAGCGAAAAGATAAAAATAAATAAAATTAAAAAGTTTCAAGTTATATATTAAACCAGAATAATAAATGAAAATAATAATCTTTCAAGTCAGATTTTATACTTTAAGACATTTCGATTAACGATAGTCGTTTATTTTCGCCGTGTTATTTTGTAAACAAACGTTCTCTGTTGCCATTTTCATTTCAGACATTTCTTATTGAAACGATGTAATGCGTAGTAAATGCGTTAAATATTTCTTATCTAAAATTTATATTTTAAAACATTTCAGTGAAATTAACATCGTCTTCAGATTATAAACAGACGTTATTTGTTGCTATTTTCATTTTAGAAATTTCTTATTAAAATGATGGAATTCTCCGAATATTTCCATAGTGGAGATTTAGACACATTACAGAATTTAAAAAAAAAACCTTTTGTGTAATTTATATATTTGTGTGTGTTTAATTATTTCAAGTGACTCTAAAGTGGGCGTGGCATTTTTTCCACTAGCGTGAAAAATCAGAATAATATTGAATTATTTAATTTTTTTTTTTTTGCTCATCAGACGACAGTAGCAGTGAGTGGCAGTAGTTACACAAGTTTGAATTTGAAACATTGTTTTGTTGTTTCCTAAAAGAAGCAATAATCCGTTACTGTATTTTATATTGTTCTTAATTTTATAATTCACGATGTACTTTTAAAAGCATAAAAATTAGTATATCTTAACTAAAAAGAATCAGTCTAAACTTAAGCACAGTTTTGCGATTTATTTACGGTTAACTATGTTTGTGTTTAGCTATTCCGTTTGTTTGTTTTAAAAAATTATTTTTTAAAGGTTTTTTTTGGTGCTTTATGGTAAAATAGCACTTAAAAATTAAAAAAAAGAAACAAAAACTTAACTGTAAATAGCATACTTTTTCTATAAATTGGTCAATTTGAAGTAATTTTTATTGAAATTTACCTAAAATGCCTATAACTGCATAAAAATCTTAATGCTACTATTTTAATTTCCCAAGCACAATTCTGAAAATGTTATAAAATACGCAGCCCTACTTTCCGATTTAGTACAAGAATTTAAAATTGATTTCAGGACTTCGGGGAAAATAAACAATTTTTGTTTTTGCATGTTTTCTATTCTATTTACAGTCGATATAGATATAATGCTAGCAAATTGTCAAATGGAATGCATAGAGTTGCAATCTGACATTTAACTTAAAGAGAAATTCAATCGAGTCTCTTTGTTGTACTCATAAATCATACCTGCCCAGATATAAATATCCTTCACTGCATAGTCAAGCGTTATTCTGGTCATCAACGTTTGGAAGCACGTACATCTGAGAACAACTATTTTCAAGAGTTTCAACTATTTTGAAGCACACTAAGAGTCAAATTCGAACCAAAATTTATTCTTTGTTTTTTAGTATTGATGTGTATGACATTTCCCATCCCTTTTTTATACTATGTTTAATTTTTCATGCAGAGTTCACAAGGCAAAAGACAATTTGACAATTTTACTTTTCAGCTTTTAGTGATGAAAGGCTGAATCTATCTAAATTCTGAGATGTGTATAACATTTCACATGTTTTTTTTTCCTATGCTATTTATACTATGTTTAGTTTTTAAGTTGACTTTGGTTAACAAACATTCATATTGAACCCCGAATCAAGAAACGAGAAACATAGTTTATGAAGGTACTTCAGATGATATTTGGATCAGTTTAATTGAACAGAGATTTATATGGAGTTTAATAAGGACAGAATGTTTCTATTATTGCTACAGAATCTTGCATTTATGGTGCGTGTAGCCCAAACTGCAGATTTCTGTTAATTTTTTCATCAGTCAGTGCCTTTAACAAATACTTTAATACTTTATTTATATATTTTTTTGGCTACAGAATCCTGCATTTATGGAGGTATTTATATGGACAATTAGACATTTTTACTTTTAAGCTTTTAGTGATTTATTATAAATGTATATATTTTATGATATTTATACTGTTATTAAATCTATGTTATTTATACTGTGTTTAGTTTTTAAATTACTTTTTGTTAACAAACATTAGACAATTTGACATTTTTAATTTAAACTTGAAAAATGAAAGGCTGAATCTACTAAAATTCTGAGATGTGTATAACATTTCACATGTTTTTTTTTAAATGTTATTTATGCCGTGTTTACTTTTTTAATCAATTTTGTTTAACAAACATTCGACAAAATGACATTTTTACTTTTCAGCTTTACTTTTTAAAACTCTTAACTTTCCAAGAGACAATTTGACATTTTTTCCTTTTCAGCTTTTAATGGTTTATTATAAATGTATATATTTTATGTTTTACTTTTCAGCTTCTTTTGCTCCAAAGATGAAAGGTTAAATCTAGATGAATTCTGAGGAGTTAATTATAAATTTATATATTTTTATATTGGATTTTATAAAAATTATTTGGGTGTATAACATTTCACATGCTTATTTTTCTATGTTATTTATACTGTGTTTAGTCTTTAAATTGATTTTGGTTAACAAACATTCGACAAATTGACATTTTTACTTTTCAGCTTTACTTTCCAAAAGACAATTTGACATTTTTCCTTTTCAGCTTTTAGTGGTTTATTATAAATGTATGTATATTTTATGTTTTACTTATCAGCTTCTTTTGCTCCAAACATAGAAGGTTAAATCTTGCTAAATTGTTTAGATTTTAAATTGATTTTGGTTAACAAACATTCCACAATTTGACATTTTTACTTTACAGCTTTTAGTGGTACAATGATGAAAGACTGCATCTACCAAAACACTGAGATATGTATAACATTTCACATGCTTTTTTTTGGTTATGTAATTTATACTGTGTTAAGTTTTTAAATTGATTTTGGTTAACAAACATTCCACAATTTGACATTTTTACTTTACAGCTTTTAGTGGTACAATGATGAAAGACTGCATCTACCAAAATACTGAGATATGTATAACATTTCACATGCCTTTTTTTTTGGTTATGTAATTTATACTGTGTTAAGTTTTAAATTGATTTTGGTTAACAAACATTCCACAATTTGACATTTTTACTTTATAGCTTTTAGTGGTACAATGATGAAAGACTGCATCTACCAAAATACTGAGATATGTATAACATTTCACATGCTTTTTTTTGGCTAATTTATACTGTGTAAATTTTTTAAATTGATTTTGGTTAACAAACCTTCTTAAAATTCCGGGCAACACCGGGTTACTTCAGCTAGTATATATATAAATATATAAATATATATATATATATATATATATATATATATATATATATATATATAATATATATATATATATATATATATATATATATATATATATATATATATATATATATATATATATATACATATATATATATAAATAAATATATATATTATATATATATATATATATATATATAATATATATATATATATATATATATATATATATATATATATATATATATATATATATAAATAAATATATATATATATATATATATATAAATAAATATATATATATATATATATATATATATATATGTATATATATATATATATATATATACATATATATATATATATATAAATATATATATAAATATATAAATAAATATATATATATATATATATATATATATATATATATACGTACATATTATACACACACAAAAGAGGTAAGCAACGATAAGTAATCCTACGTTAATAACCCGCCGTAGTTTCGTTAGAAGAGACTACCTGAAATTTTTTTCCAACTTTCCGGTACCCTCTTTATATATTTGAGGTAGTATTTCAGAAGTCGCATTAATTAGCTGAGAATTTAAATGCATTGCTGAATCTTTCTGGCTTTAAATTACTGGCCATGCAGGATGAAAAATAGGTTATTTATAATTATTTGTCTTTATCAACCTCTTTTTACTCAGCTTTTAGATTCCCAGATAAAAACATCTCAGTTTATTCTTTAATCCGAGAAATGATGCACACGTGAGGATTTTTTACTTATTCTTCAAATTGCTCGCCTTTCTTTCATATTTTTAATTCCATAGAAAAATCATACAATAGGTTGATTCTATAGATCCCACGATATTGTATTTTTAACGAAAACAACGTTGTAATTATATATATAATAGCCGTTGTCTCTGTATAACACTTCCGGGCTGTACTCATCTTTCAATTGAAGTCCACAGTAAACAAACAGCCGGTTAGGCTTAATTGCAATTTCAGATGTGGATCAGAATTTTTTCTTACCTGAAAACTAATATCTTCTGCATCAAATCACGTTTGTTCATCCTATTTTTCTATAAAAAATTCAGAACTAAAAAAAATTGGATGCTTTTAGCTGTATATTTAACAGTTTTTGAAAATCTGTTTACTTTTGCGATGAATTGTGAAAGTAAACAAACTTGAATGTGAATGAATCAAGTAGCTCAAGTATTCATATCGCGTAGTGAGCTGTAAATAACTGGATGGCAGTCTACTACTCCAATCGCATGAAAAACTAAATAAATAAAAAACAATGAAAGGGTTTGCTTTTACAAGGTGTGGATTAAATGCAATATTGTTAGATAATTCGGGATATTTTTTAACTTTCATATACTTTTTCCATTATGACGTCATTATTAGTATTATGACGTCAAAATGACGGGTTACCTTCTAGTTAGATCATAACATGATTATGAGAAAATGCGATTTGTCTTAAACAGCGAAGATTTTAATTATTACCATGTTTTTATTAACTCGCTTTCTTGTTTCTTTGTTTGTTTGTGTGTGTCTATGTTTGTCCGGTAGAAATCTTGCAATCGATTTTTAACTAACTTTCCGACTTGCTAGACATTTGAAACTCTTAGAATAGCTCACAACACGATGACAATGCATTATTTTAATACTCTTAGCCATCTTTAAGCTGAATTCAATTCCTTTTCAGTTAATTTTGTTTTGTAGAATGGTGCAGCCATCTATCGGCCGGTAGACGGGAATGAAATATTAAAGAGAAGTTAACTTCCAATTCACGACCTAAAGATTTGATTACGCATTTGATACCTCTTTATTGCGCATTTGATCATTTTTCTTTCAAGTTGATGGGATAATTCATCAAAGAATTTTAAAAAAGTATTTATTAATACATAGAATTGTCAAGTTTATATGATTCAACAGAAAATTTAAAAACATGGTATATAAAGAGTTCTTTTTATCTTGTAATTATTTTGTAATATTTACCTTAATTCATGAGTGTATTATTTTAACTCAAGCTGCCAGAATAAATCTCTAAGATCATTAAGCTTAAGATAAGGTCTACATTTCCTCAGTTCGATTTAGTGTCGATACAGTCAAGAGAAACGTGTAAATGAAATATATCAGTCATTTAAGATTGAAAACCGTAGTAGATTTACTATAAAACAAATACAATTATCGATTCGAACTTCGAAGACCTAATAGCTTTCTTCGCTTAGAGTCCTTCGAAATTCGAATCGATATTTGTATTTGTCTTACAAGAAATCTACTAAGGTTTTTGCGTCATTCCAATCTTTATTCTCTAGTCTCGATTCTTATGTTCTCGGCTTGTGTTAAATCAGTATATCGGAAATTTCTGCCAGCCATTGTCGGCTAAATAGCGGCAAATTTAAAATTCAAGCGGCCACGTCTTTCTACCACGGACAGTGTACTAAGCAAAACTCTCTCCGGCACTTTATATATTTGAGCATATTCAGTCTCATAGTATATATATATATATATATATATATATATATATATATATATATATATATATATATATATATATATATATATATATATATATATATATATATATATATATATATATATAATATATATATATATATATAATATATATATATATATATATATATATATATATATATATATATATATATATATATATATATATATATATATAAATATAAAACTAGTGGAATGCTAATACAGGAAAACTACATCCAAATCCTGAAACTGAAGTTTCGAATGGCTGGGGGAGTTGTGACCCCCCTACTCCGGTTAAACTAGTTTTGTGCCGCGGCAACACTCCCGGAAGCCCGAAACCTCAGTGCGACCTAGACTTTCGTCAAATATTATTAAAAAGTAAATCAATAATCAAGACAACATTTAAAACATCAAATCTCATAAAACCCATTTAAACACATTGTGTAAATTTCAACTATTATATTCATGTAAAATTATAACCAACCTACAGTGTTTCTCACATACCTGTATATTGCTACAATGTAAGGATGTTCCTTATTCAAATATATTTTATACTGTATCCCAATCTCAAATAATTAACATACCGTTACGGTTAAAGAAAACGGTGTTTATATTCGGTTTTACTGATATTTAAAAATTTTTTTATATTAGACATTAAAAAAGACTTAGGGAAACCCATCTCTAAAGCAATATTTATAAATTGTTTAATTTTAAAAACCATATCTATATTATTAGTATTGAGACGTTTACATCTTGTTAAAAAATTAGTGATTACATTTCTTTTGATGTTTAGGTGTATGCATGTTGTCCATGACATAATACGATTTGGTTTAAAACTATAGTCATCTCGTTTATCATACATTTTTGTAATTATTGAGCCATTGCTAACTATAATACTTAAATCTAAAAAGTTCAAAAAACCTTCCTTATTGCACGAAGTTTCAATTAAATTTAAATTACTAGGGTAAAAACTAAAGTCCAATCCTGTGTTATTTACGAAGCATACCAAAATGTCATCAACATACCTAAAAAACTTAACTTCATTTAATAAACTAGTACCTGTTTCGTAATAATGTAAATAGATATCTGCAAGAATTGAAGAGCATCCCCCTCCCATAGGGATCCCATGTATCTGCTTATATATACCTCTTCCATTGTGTAAATAAGTTTCTTTTAAAACAAGTTGTAACAAAGATTTATATCGGTTATAAGTAATAAACTCTTGTATATCGTATCGTTCATATAGATTTAAAATGATATTATGTAAGTCATCTAAGTTAATAGAGTTAAATAAATCCGAAAAGTCATAACTAGAAATTCCCACAATATCCTCCATGTAACTAATACTTTTTACCACTTCATAACTATTATTAACAATATATGTGCCTTCTTTTTTAATTTTTATCATAACGTTTTTGAGTAATTGTAAAAGACGGTTATTTTCAATAGTAAGATAAGTGTTACAGCCTATTGTTACGGCTCTAAATTTTATAGGTACCTTATGAAACTTGGGGATTAGTACTATGTATGGAAATTTAATTTTATTAATGCCTATTTTGAAACCTATACGTAGATATAACGCGTTTATTTTATTCTTAATTTCGTCAGTGGTTATTTCTATATTCTGATATACTGAAGTATGTCTGTAAATAGCAATTAATTTATTACAGTAAAAACGTTTACATAATAAAGCATAGTTGCTGGCCATTTTATCGACATAAGTTATAACATAACTATGCCTTAAATTAACGATACTGTTTTTTAAACTGTTTAAAGAAACACTAGGGTCGTGATGATTATATTTTTGTAAATATTTATTAATAGATAATTGAAATAACTTTTTAATGTTAAAAACCCATTCTGCAAAAGTGGTTGTAGGGTGGCTATATTTTATTGCTAATTTATACACAAAAACATCTATATCTCTGTCAAAAGTATTTACTACTCCGAATCTGGATCCTTCTACACGATAACCAGTGCCCTTATACATTATGAACTTCAACTTCTCATCTTTTACTATTTCGATGTTACCAGTGATGACATGTCCATAATTTTCGTTGTAATAAGGGGATGACGTGCTGCAATCACAAGATTCTGGCATATGTTTATATATATTTTTAGATATTTCGTTATAATTAAAAATCTTTCTACCTATAGGTAGTGAATATTTGAAACACGGGCTAATATACAAATCTTTTATGGGTAATAAACTACTGCAAGAATTAAGGATTTTGGAAAAAGTTATCTTGTCTACAATACTATTGTTATATGTCACAACACAATATTCCTTAGTCAATTTTTGGTATGTTTCAAGATCAGACAAATTAAAACCAAGATAAATACTACGTGATTTAATGTTATCTATAAATGCATAAGGGGTAAGCGAGTCCTTTCCAAATCTTGTTAAAAAATCAGAACTATTACACAATTTCCAAAAATTACCCAGCCATTTTCGCTTTACACCATAAACAAAGTTCTTTATCCAGTTAAATGGAATATAGGATAACTGTTTAATCTTTACGCATAAAGTATTTAGTTTTTTCAACAGATCTTTATATTTTCGGGTACCACCACCACCACCACGTTGAGAACTTTCTTTATGGTGTAAAGCGAAAATGGCTGGGTAAATTTTGGAAATTGTGTAATAGTTCTGATTTTTTAACAAGATTTGGAAAGGACTCGCTTACCCCTTTAGCATTTATAGATAACATTAAATCACGTAGTATTTATCTTGGTTTTAATTTGTCTGATCTTGTAACATACCAAAAATTGACTAAGGAATATTGTGTTGTGACATATAACAATAGTAATGTAGACAAGATAACTTTTTCCAAAATCCTTAATTCTTGCAGTAGTTTATTACCCATAAAAGATTTGTATATTAGCCCGTGTTTCAAATATTCACTACCTATAGGTAGAAAGATTTTTAATTATAACGAAATATCTAAAAATATATATAAACATATGCCAGAATCTTGTGATTGCAGCACGTCATCCCCTTATTACAACGAAAATTATGGACATGTCATCACTGGTAACATCGAAATAGTAAAAGATGAGAAGTTGAAGTTCATAATGTATAAGGGCACTGGTTATCGTGTAGAAGGATCCAGATTCGGAGTAGTAAATACTTTTGACTGAGATATAGATGTTTTTGTGTATAAATTAGCAATAAAATATAGCCACCCTACAACCACTTTTGCAGAATGGGTTTTTAACATTAAAAGTTATTTCAATTATCTATTAATAAATATTTACAAAAATATAATCATCACGACCCTAGTGTTTCTTTAAACAGTTTAAAAAACAGTATCGTTAATTTAAGGCATAGTTATGTTATAACTTATGTCGATAAAATGGCCAGCAACTATGCTTTATTATGTAAACGTTTTTACTGTAATAAATTAATTGCTATTTACAGAGATACTTCAGTATATCAGAATATAGAAATAACCACTGACGAAATTAAGAATAAAATAAACGCGTTATATCTACGTATAGGTTTCAAAATAGGCATTAATAAAATTAAATTTCCATACATAGTACTAATCCCCAAGTTTCATAAGGTGCCTATAAAATTTAGAGCCGTAACAATAGGCTGTAACACTTATCTTACTATTGCAAATAACCGTCTTTTACAATTACTCAAAAACGTTATGATAAAAATTAAAAAAGAAGGCACATATATTGTTAATAATAGTTATGAAGTGGTAAAAAGTATTAGTTACATGGAGGATATTGTGGGAATTTCTAGTTATGACTTTTCGGATTTATTTAACTCTATTAACTTAGATGACTTACATAATATCATTTTAAATCTATATGAACGATACGATATACAAGAGTTTATTACTTATAACCGATATAAATCTTTGTTACAACTTGTTTTAAAAGAAACTTATTTACACAATGGAAGAGATATATATAAGCAGATACATGGGATCCCTATGGGAGGGGGATGCTCTTCAATTCTTGCAGATATCTATTTACATTATTACGAAACAGGTACTAGTTTATTAAATGAAGTTAAGTTTTTTAGGTATGTTGATGACATTTTGGTATGCTTCGTAAATAACACAGGATTGGACTTTAGTTTTTACCCTAGTAATTTAAATTTAATTGAAACTTCGTGCAATAAGGAAGGTTTTTTGAACTTTTTAGATTTAAGTATTATAGTTAGCAATGGCTCAATAATTACAAAAATGTATGATAAACGAGATGACTATAGTTTTAAACCAAATCGTATTATGTCATGGACAACATGCATACACCTAAACATCAAAAGAAATGTAATCACTAATTTTTTAACAAGATGTAAACGTCTCAATACTAATAATATAGATATGGTTTTTAAAATTAAACAATTTATAAATATTGCTTTAGAGATGGGTTTCCCTAAGTCTTTTTTAATGTCTAATATAAAAAAATTTTTAAATATCAGTAAAACCGAATATAAACACCGTTTTCTTTAACCGTAACGGTATGTTAATTATTTGAGATTGGGATACAGTATAAAATATATTTGAATAAGGAACATCCTTACATTGTAGCAATATACAGGTATGTGAGAAACACTGTAGGTTGGTTATAATTTTACATGAATATAATAGTTGAAATTTACACAATGTGTTTAAATGGGTTTTATGAGATTTGATGTTTTAAATGTTGTCTTGATTATTGATTTACTTTTTAATAATATTTGACGAAAGTCTAGGTCGCACTGAGGTTTCGGGCTTCCGGGAGTGTTGCCGCGGCACAAAACTAGTTTAACCGGAGTAGGGGGGTCACAACTCCCCCCAGCCATTCGAAACTTCAGTTTCAGGATTTGGATGTAGTTTTCCTGTATTAGCATTCCACTAGTTTTCTGATTCACACTTTTTTTAATGATAGAAATATTTGAAATACTAATGTAGTGCAGCATAGCGCCTGATGGTATTTTAATTGAGTACAGTTATTTAATATATTATTTCTAACTTTTGTATATGTATATGTATATATATATATATATATATATATATATATATATATATATATATATATATATATATATATATATATATATATATATATATATATATACACTGCTGGCCACCCAAATTGCAACACCAAGAAAGACAAGAGATATCACAACAAAATTTATTTTGTAGATAACATTTTGACCAAGTATCAAATGATTAAATTTATAGACTTCTGTGAAGTGTGGTTCCTGCCAAAATCAGTAGCCAGAGTAGCCGTCATTGTTGGAGATCACCGCTGCCACACGCCTCGGCATTGATTCAAAGAGACTTTGGATGAGTTCTTGGGGTACAACAGACCAAGCAGCTTCCACACGTTGCCAAAGTTGATGTGCTGTGGCAGCTGGGGATGGAATCTGGGTCAATCGTAGAGCAACCATGGACCACATGTTTTCTATCGACGAAAGATCTGGAGAGCGAGGCGGCCAGGGAAGCAATTCAATCTGGCGATTGACGAAGAACCGTTGGATAATGCGTGCAACGTGTGGTCGCGCATTATCCTGTTGAAATATGGCTGTGGGTAAGCCCTGAAGGTAAGGAATGACAACTGGCTCCAACACGTCGGAGATGTAGCGCTGGCTGTTTAAAGTACCGGCAATGCGTACTAGAGGTGTGCGAGAGGGATATCCAATACCGCCCCATACCATAATACCCGGTGCAGGACCAGTGTGGCGGTGCATAACGCAGCTGGTCACCATCCTCTCTTCACGGTGTCTCCGGACTCGAATGCGACCATCGTGGTGTTGCAGACAGAAGCGTGACTCGTCAGTAAAGACAATTTCATTCCATTCTGCCGTCCGCATCCTTCTGTCATCGCACCATTGGCGGCGGAGACGTCTGTGGTTCTGCGTCAAGGGTAGACAAAGCAATGGACGTCTTGCGGACAGACCACTCTGCTGTAACCGGCGTCGAATTGGTACGCGCAGACACTGGATGATACGTTACAGACTGCATGTGCTGTGCTATGATTCGTGATGTGAATGAGCTGTCCGTCACTGCCATTTGCACAATTTGCCTGTCGTCACGTGAAGTGGTGCACTGAGGTGGATGCGATCGAACACGCCGGTCCGTCGTACCCTCCTGCATCCAACGATCATATATCCGCATTACAGTTGTTTGGTTTCGTCCAACACGACTACCGATTTCCCTGAAAGATAATCCGCAATCTCGGTAGGCCACTATCCTTCCTCTGTCGAACTCGGATACTTGATCAAAAGATGATCGCTGTTTTCGACGAGGCATAATTGATCGTTTTTTTGAAAAAAAACCACAAGAAAAACACAATTGCCGAACTTGAAATCGTCGAAATCTCCAATTCTTAAATAGCGCTTTGAAGTGGCGCCACAGGCGTGCGTGATGTGCGTCTGCGCTGAAATTCTAATCATTTGCATATCTCACCTCCGCTAATGCATGTTGTAAATTGCATGTTATTTGCACGTTTCCTTCAGGGTGTTGCATTTACAGTGGCCAGCAGTGTATATATATATATATATATATATATGTCACGACCCTATCGCCGTGCACCCATCTAAATACACTAATTACTCTAAATGAAGTCATCAAACAGTAGGCCGGTGGAAGAACTAATACTGAATTAACTTTCAAACACCTCTTTATTAATTAACATTAATCAAATACCCAATTAATCCAGCTAAATCGCCATTTTCAATCATCTCCCAGAGCTCCCGACAGACGCACGTCTTGATTCTATCAAAGATATCCCCGAACTGCGTAATTTCTTTCTCTTCTGTTATATAAGTCACATAGGCGTAGGCTCTCTTCTAGAGCCCCTTTTGCTTGAACATCCGATGGTTATGTATGATACGCGCGTCTGCGAGCGAAAGGCCCTGAACTTCTCGCTGCGAAAGACAGTCTACTTCCTGAATTGGAGACCACGCTAGGACTTTAATAGAATTTTACTGTTTAACGCTCATTAATATAATTAACTATAGCTTATGCTTTAATCATCACATATATATATATATATATATATATATATATATATATATATCATAAAGAAACAAGTATTTTTAAATTCGGTATCAAGAAAATTTAGATTTTTTGTATTACTTTATTTATATTAATATTTTCAACTATTTGTGAGTGCTACGACCGTAGTAATTCCAGAATTCGAAGGTGTGCATGTTTACTTAATTTCCCTTAATTTTCTCATTACGGTATACTACTTCTTATGTAAAGTCACGTTCTTTTTGAGTTATCAAACGGCATGTAAAAATGCAGGTTATAGAGGGGATAAATGTATAAATTTGTGATTTAATTACAGATCATTACAGTATTTACATAAGCAGTAAATGAAAAGGATAAAACCTCTACCAGGTGTTCTAGGATGATACAATATTCATATGTTTCTTCTACAATAATATTTTATTAATTTTTTGTTTTGTATTTGTTTCGTCAAGATAGCTTCTATGAAATGGATTAGTTTTTTCCCCCAGTTCACAAACATTATTGTTCTCTAAAATGACTCGACCTATATTAATTCGCTAAGTTAATTTTAGAAGTCAAACCCAAATTTCACAATCTTCTGACAAAGATAGTTTTCTTTGAACTTTTTTTAGAAGTTTATAGAAAATAACAGCAGTGTAATCAATTTGAGTTAGTGAGAGTATCATTATTAGGTTCAACGATCATTAAGTTTTGTAGGTTAAACATTGATCTGTAAGTTCAAAGTTGGTAATAGATTAAATAGTTAATGGAGAACATGCAATAAATTTTAATTAAACAACATGTGTTTTATCGATTTGAACTATATCTATAGACAAGTGATAATATATAAATAAGATAGCTTTTTCATTTGCAATGCTTTCAATATTACAAATATTCTACACTTGACATCAAAAGTTTTACATTTCAAAGCAAATGGAAATTTACTGTTGTTTTTTTTTCAAGGATGTATAGTGATACAGAAAGAATTTACATCTCTCATTATATTGTTTCTCAAAGGGAAATTTTTTCAAGTTATCCTGACTTATCTTTGAAGATATAAATATACGCATTAATGCATATATATATATATATATATATATATATATACTGATCAGTATATATATATATATATACTGATATATATATATATGTGTGTGTGTATATGTATATATATACGAGGGTTGGGGTATAAGTCATTGCAACTATTTTTCTCTTGTAGATATGTGGACGGATCACAAACGTATATGTGTCGTGTGGAAGTTCTGCAGGCATAGTGTGTATGCAGAACAACAGATGGCTCTGTGATATCTGGTAGTAGCGCAGCGAGGGATCTGAAATCAGTCAGTTGGTGAGTGTCGTGCGAGATGGAAGTAACCCATGTTGGGCAGCGCGCTTACATCAAAATAGCCGTTCTCCGAGGGAGAAATACGATGGAATGTCACAGTGAATTAGTAGAAGCCCTTGGGAATAATTCCCTACCATATCGTACAGTAGCACTACATTGAGGGTCTTTAGGCCCAGGTTTGTCATGTCAACTTTATGTGTACTGTGTTATCATTCATTTGCACGGTGAAGGTTATATTGCCCTGTAGACTACCGTAATAAATTAGTGTGTTACGATATTTCAGTGTTATTCTTTGTCCACACATGTAGTTAAGACCTTGTCCTTTCGTCTGTATATGTCACCTTTTCCAACCGGACTGGTATCTTGAAGAAAAAAAATAGTTGCCATGACTTATACCCCAACCCTCGTATACATATATACCCAACAAACACAGAGACATCGGGCCGGGGCCGGATGATTCCGGCCAGCCGATTTCTCCACTGCCGGGCCGGCGCATTAGGTCAGTATCGGATCCGTCACGGGCTTGTCCTCTCGCCCGCGACTTCCCCGTCGAGTACTGGGCCGCTTCCGGTAACAATGAAGCTATCGTGCATCCGACTGCGAACCGTGATAGAACCGCAACGTTCCCGTCGATGTGGACATACAGCCGCACCATTGCCGGAGGGTGACGGGCCGGTTACGGGAGCAATAATTCGTGTCGACAGACCGTCAAATACCCATCTCGAAACCATCAAAGCGCCGTCGATCAGGGTTACTTTCCAGTACTGGGCCATAATTGGAATTCCGACAGATTTTCTAAGTTTTTCTTAGACCCCTTCCTTTCACATGCTTTTTATTTTTACTAATGAGATTGTTTATGATAACAGTACTTATGATAACAGTGTTTATGATAACATTTGATATACATCAGATGATATATATCTGATATATATCTGTAGATATCAGATGTTATATATATAATACTTGATATATATGACATCTGATATCTACCCTTACATTTTATTTATTTTTTTTTCTGGCTCTCCATGTATAACTAGTATTAATATTTTTAACTTTTCTCTTTTTCTCGTGTATTTTTAGGTAATAGAAAATATTAATCTCTGCTAAAACCTAAAATTTTTGTTCAGAATAATCCCTTAAAATTATATTTTGTACATGTTATTTTAAGTAAAGTTCGTAAATGTTATCGAGATAAGAAAGTTATAATATTTTCCATAGAGGAAATTTATTTCATTCTTCTCAAAGTGAGGTGTAATATATATTTGAAAACCAGGAATTACCCGATTATACAACTTTAATTGTTATAATTTATTTGAAAATGATTTAAAATTAAAATTGAATGTAGTTCAATGTTTTATAAATTTTGTTCAGTACTTTTTTAGTAGTTGACAAGTGAAAAAATTTCATAGTTTTGCACATCAAAGAATGGTTCATTGTTAAAGCTTAGCTGTTCAAGAAATATTTTGTTTTGAGACATCTTCAAATGCGTCTTGATAAGTTTATTCTTTGGTGATAAAAAATAACAATATTCTGTCATCCTACAGTCTTATATTGCTGAATACGATAAGACTGAAAAAAGGACTGAACAAAATTTATAAAACATTGAACTACATTCAATTTTAATTTTAAATCATTTTCAAATAAATTATATAAATTAAGATTATATAATCGGGTAATTCGTGATTTTCAAATATATATTACACCTCACTTTTAACTTTGAGAAGAATGAAATAAATTTCCTCTATGGAAAATATTATAATTTTCTTATCTTGAGAAAATTTACGAAGTTTACTTAAAATAACAAGTACAAAATATAAACATACCTCTCGGCCATTGTCCAATGACGGTATATTAAAAAAATGTTGGAAATAAAGAAAATCCCACATCCCACAAAGTCGAGCATCGGAGAGTAACAAATGTTGAACTGAAGACATTAACTGTGTCGGAATATAATTGGCATAAATAGTGTGCGCCATCAGTTTCGCCAACACAAAAATCGCCAATTTTTATACGTCCTGTATAAAAGATTGGCGACTGCCCAAAGAGCATTCCCCTCTATTTTTAGAATTACCCCCCCCCCCACTATTTCTCAGAAAACTCTGCTACTTGCACCTGCAACGAGTGGCCACGGAGTGAGGACAAAAGAATCTTACCCTCCAAATGCCAAGAGAGGAGAAAGTCAAGAGAGGGGGGTAGGGGACGGCAAGTCCCCCACTACGGCGTTAAAAAAAATTAAAACTAATTTATTAGTAAAATAATGAATATAAAAATATCATCATTATGCTAGATAACTACTTAGAGTTAAAAAAGAATTTTACTAGTATAACTGGAAATAAAGAAAACTACATTGGTTTTAAAAACGCTAATCCACGTAGCAACCAGTTGGGAAATACACTTTTCGTTTTTGTTTTAACACGTTTTAACCCATCAAATAGCGTCGGTTCGGGCGGTTTTTGTCAGGAAAATACTATTTTATGCCCTGAGCCTATAAAACACGGCCCGGGATAATTTGCACTATATTAATTTTGAACGTGTCCACCTCAACAACTGAAAAACAAAGCTTTTTGTCTCTAATTTTTGTGCTGGATTTTGTGATTGCTGACCAATAAAAATATTTCACAGGTAAGGAAACTTGATGATATTTTTTCATTAAAATATCAGAGCACCTCACTAGAGCAGCAGAAATCCATCAAATATGCCTCATTATTTACAGTGGCTCCCAAAAGTGTTCGTACACTTACGATTTTCAATGAAATAGGGGTCTATCCATTAATTAAAATGAATATTTCAGAATGCGTATTTAACAATAAGATATATAATCTATTCTTAACAAAACTACATGAAATATTTTAAAAACATAGTAAAACTTTATTTTTAAGAAACCAGTAATAAAAGTAACAAAAACTTTATCTCACAACAGTCATCGAACACTTGTAAAAAAATCTCTACTTATAAGTAAATATTCTAATTTTTCGTTAAATTAATATTTAGTAGGATATCCTTTAGCATCAACAACAGCTTTTAAACGTCTGGGAATAGATTGCACTAGTTCTTTTGTAATTTCTGCATCAATGTTCATCCATTCTTCCATCATAATTGTTTTTAGTTCGCTTTTTCTTTTAAAAATGTCGTGTTTTCGTACTCGAACCTCTAGTTCTCTCCAAAAATGTTCTATTGAGTTAAATCTGGCGATTGAGGTGGTGTTTTCAAAACTTGTGGACAATTATAGAGACACCAGAGGCGAACGTTGAGAGCCGTGGGCTTAGGATCGTTATCTTGATAAAAAAAATTTTAATTTCAAATACCCAAATTTTAGGCTGATAATTTTAAATTGTCTCTTAAAATATTTATATAAACAGCACGATTCATTATGCCATCAATAAATACCAAATTACCTAGTCCTGATGTTGACATGCACTCCCACACAAGGACACCTCCACCGCCATGCTTAACTGTTCCTACTAAGTTCTTAGGATTAAGTTCCTCATTTTTTTCTTCTCCATACAATTATACGCCCATCGGAACCAAAATTGTTAAACTTGCTCTCATAGGCAAATAAGACATTATTCCAATAGGTTTGGGGCTTATTAATCATTGATATTTCGAAGGAAAGCCCGAGCTTTCTGTTTTTCTCACTCACAAAAAAAAATTCTACGGGCAGAAAGCCCATATAATCTAGCTGCTCTGAGAACTCTTCGAACAGTTTGAGGTGAAATTGAAGTAGAAAATGTTTTATTAAATTCTGCAGAAAGTTTTACAGCTCTCAAACGTAGATTTTTCACAAATTTTCTAATTATAAATCTCTGATCACGTTTTGTTAACTTTGCCGGACGACCTTTTCTTATCTTGATTTTGATCCGATTTTCTTCTTTAAAGCGTTTTATCACATACTGCACAGTATAATGGGATAAATTAAGTAATTTAGCAATATTCCGAACTGATTTATCACAACTATGATGTAAAATAATCAATTTTCGATCAATGCTGTTTGTTGTTTCTTTGCGAGCCATTTTTAAATAATAAATAGAATATTACGGAATAGGCAAGCAAAAATTAAAGCCAAACGATATTTTAAATGCCACCACAATTCAAAAATAAAAATAAAGCGCCAGGCGATAATTTTATTTATGAATTTATCCGAAAATATTTCAGTGTACGATGACTTTTATGAGATAGTTTTTGTTACTTTTTGATTATTGGTGTCTTAAAAATAAAGTTTTACTATGTTTTCAAAATATTTCATATAGTTTTGTTAAGAATAGATTATAAATCTTATTATTAAATGCCCATTCTGTAATATTCATTTTAATTAATGGATATATCCCTATTTCATTGAAAATCGTAAGTGTACGAACACATTTTGGAGCCACTGTAGGTGTTCATATTCAAAATGAACTATTTCCCTTTTGGAACAAAAAATAAGACATGAAATAATATCACTCTTAAAATTTTGTAAATATTATTCTACTATTTTAGATTCCACCCCTGATCTAAGCAACCAAGACCGACTTACTGTCGTAGTAAGATTTGTTCTATTAAATAATAAATCAAAGCAAATAGAAATTAGGGAGCATTTTTGGGGGATTTATTTCAATATCAGATTTCCTTGAAACAGATAAATCAAATAGGTCTACAAAATGTAAATATGTGGAAAGTATGTTACATGATCCATTTAAAAGTGAAAAATATATTATAGCTGAAGATTTATGCGATGAAACTGACAACATTGCCCTCTATATTTCCCTTGAAATGAACGCGTTAAATGTGATTCAATACCTATTTACAAACAACCTCATCTATCTGTTTCCAAATTTAGTGATTATCATACGAATTTTATTAACATTGCCTGTGACTGTGGCTAGCGGGGAAAGAAGCTTTTCAAAACTTAAAATAATAAAAAATTATTTGAGATCTACAATGGGACAAGAAAGGCTTTCAGACTTATCTATTATTAGCATCGAAAAGGACATTTCGGAAGATATAGATGATCAGATATTATAACAGAATTTGCATTAAAAAAAGCAAGGAAAGCAAAGATTATATTTTGACTGACTTATTAAGTATATGTATTAATAGATATGTGTTGTATGTATTTAATATAACGTATTCATTTAGTTGTTATATCAATACATTAATAATTATTATGTTAGGTTATAAAATTAAAAAATAAACTGAATTTATAATATTTTCTGTAATTCGTTGTTTCATTTAAGGTAAAAATATTTCAGAGAAATTTCAATTAATCCATACGGTATGAGGGGGGGGGAATTATTCTCGCACACGTATGGCAGCTACCCTAGAAACTGCCCTGTATTTACTAGCACATTAAAAGCTACTAAATTACTGTCAACATTTACATACATACAAACACACACTTTCTAATTTTATCTCTGATGAGATGGAGTTTGTTTTTATGAAGCATATTCGAAAAATATGAATACAGTTCATATCAATGGGTGTTAAAACTGATAAAGTATTTGTACCTACATTTACATATACGTTGGTCTGCTATATGAAATTTATTTTCAGTCATCAATTATTTTTATTTCATTTCCTAGATTCATTCTTTATTGTTCTATGCACCACTAGGTATAAAGTATGCGAATAAATACTGTAAAAATGACGAATAAAATTCAATGTACCTCAATATTTTAATAACAATATTATGACTGTATAGAGGTTTAAAAATGTATGATATGTTTTTAGTGTTTAATCTGTTAAACATTTATTGAAATGCATTCGGACGCAATTTCATTTAAAAGAGAACTGTCACTCGAAGTATTTTACTTTATGCTATGAATATATCTATCTTCTGATAAATAAAAACGGTCATGTTATTCATTACAAAATCAATATACTTACCCCCCCCCCCGCGAAAAAAAAGTGCCGAAAATAAGCTAAAATGGTCATGTTTCTATAAAAAAAATGGCTACAATTCCTGCGTCACGAAATATTTAAATCATGAAATAATTATCAACACCATCACCGAAAAATTTGAAGTCTAAATAAGTGTAACCCAGCGATCTACCAAAAAACGACATGTAGCGCCTAACGAAATTGATATTGGCCCAATGCAACTGGTGGTAGGGTTGCCAAGTAAATCGCAGAGAACCTGAGTATGAAATGAAGCGCCAGATAGATACCCGCTTTGGCATCCATGAGAATCTGCCGAAAAGTCCGTCTTAATCAAAATGAAAAACAAATTTAGGCAGGTACTACTCTTTGCTCTCTTGTGCATAAACTCTTGATCGAAAAAATTATCCATTTGTAATTGGATGTTTATTTCATTTCTATATAAAAGCCAAAAATAAATTAATATAATCTAACAATAGTTGATGTCTGTCAAAACACGAAGGCTAGATAGTAAATGAATGTACTAATACACAAATTATATTCAACACATCATTGTCAAATGTTGAAAATCATAATAATGCGCAGAAACAAATTGTGATTAAGCGGCTTCGCGCTTAGTGAGTATCTAAAGACAGATTTAAAAATGTCACTGAGCATGTGCAGAAAGCAATTTTTTTAAATTGTAAATTATCGCTAATTAAACAGCATGAATTAAACAATTTCCATGAGGTTTACTATTGTATTTCACAAATATAATTATCATAAAAATAAATAAGGCACAGATAGATCTAGAGAGACTTCTCGGAATAAACGTGTTTATCATTAAAACATGTCACTGAGCGTGCGTGGAAACAGTGAGTTTCTAAAGACAGATTTAAACATGCCACTGAGCATGCGTAAAAATCAATTGTAAATTGTAAATTATCGCTAATTAATAGAAATTGCTGTCACAAAAACCAAATTTAACAAATCTAAAGATTACAATCTTTTGTTTAAGACCAAAATGAAGTAAATTGATGCAGTAGTTTTCTCTCACGGACTGCCCAAAAAGTCGGCTTAGCACATTAAATATATAGATGATATATATTATGCATATATCACATAGTATAACCGAAAGATTATATTATGTCAGCCGTATACTTCTGATATAATACAATCTTTTCATACAAGGAAAATTATGTGAATTTTTCGTGCAAAAGAAGTTTCACAAAAGTGAAATAAATATTAATGAAAAGTCTGTTTAATTTAATCTTCGCCTTCCCTTTCAAATCCATAATTCTGATGCAGATTTCTGTTACTTGTGGTTACGAATCGGACTATCGATTCCGGGACATTACAGGGAAAGCGGTTTCGGGTCGATTCCTATCCAACCATCACCGGCCCTCAAACGGGTACACACTACGGGATTCCGCGTCGGAGATTCGTAAATCACCCGGCAACGGTACGGATCATTTTCCCCGAGCCTATCGTTCTACCGGCGCCTCCAGAACCGGCCCGTCAAGTTGCCGTCAGTCTTGTGTTTGTTGGGTATATATATATATATATATATATATATATATATATATATATATATATATGTATGTATATATGTATGTATATATATATATATATATATATATATATATTAACGTCGATGCAATTTTCTTAGTTCATCTGTATAACGTGCTAGCGTATTGGAAGACTATGAAGACGTAAACGTCGAAGCTCTATATATACATTTGTTAAACATGAGGGAAATTGCAAAAACGCCAGTGCGTGCGAAAGAAAATCCTCGGGTCGCATTTGCTTCCCGGAGTAATCAAGGAAAATCTCGACAAAGCTCTCTCATTATCTTCTCTTTCTCGTCCCGGATCTGCTGAATAATACATCGGCGAAAGGGGGGAGAAAACTCCATTTACGAATGAGAGAAAATACATGTCGCAAAAGTTATTTTTACATGCTGTTTTCGGGAGGTAATCTTTAAATACTCTGTCTAATGCACTTACACGAGGGTAAAGAGATATGTTCACATGGATGTTACAATGCATTTATATATTTGTACACAACCGGTCATTTTCAGGGGAATAGATCACTCGTCACATTGAACAATAAAATCTTATGATAGACGAACGTCATACTAAACTATTTACTACTCATTCCAAAAGCTATTTCTTTCGGAGCTATAACAGTGGTTATATTATGATAGATTACCATTCTAAAGCTAAGATGAGAATATCTGCAATAGGAAAATGTATTCTGTTTCACTACAGAATAAGGTACCCTCGCCAAATTGGCGATAAAGTGCCAATGTTTGTATGTATATATGTATGTATGTTTGTATATATGTATGTATGTTTGTATATATGTATGTATGTTTGTATATATGTATGTATGTATATATGTATGTATATATGTATGTATATATGTATGTATATATGTATGTATGTTTGTATGCATGCATTATGTATGTATGTATGTATGTATATATGTATGTTTGTATGTATGCATTATGTATGTATGTATGTATGTATGTATGTAAGTTTGTATGTATCTATGTATGTTTGTATGTATGCATTATGTATGTATATTTGTATGTTTGTATGTATGCATTATGTATGTATGTATGTATGTATGTATATATGTATGTATGTATGTATGTATGTATGTATGTATGTTTGTATGTATATATGTATGTTTGTATGTATGCATTATGTATCTATATATGTTTGTATGTATGTTTGTATGTAAAAATTGTGTATGTATGTTTGTATGTATGCATTATGTATGTATGTTTGTATGCATGCATTATGTATGTATTTATGTTTGTATGTATGCATTATGTATATATGTAGGTTTGTATGTATGCATTATGTATGTATGTATGTATGTATGTATAACAACCACGCCAAGAAGTGTGCCAAGGGGCACCCTAATCTGATGTAAAACCATGTATTTTTATGTGCTCTTTAATTATGTGGAAAATTAAGAATAATATTTAAAACTTAACGATAAATATATTGTTAAGGAGCAGTATACCTGTAACTGCTTTCTAAACGCAGTTCCAGTCAGATTCACATCTACCCGATGTCAAAGGTTCATCGCTGCGAGTGAAAAATTAACAATAAACTTCAAATCACAAATTTATTGACGATAATCATGGCACAACAAGCCATTCACATTAATTCTTAAAGAACTGCCATTTTTATACTACTGCAATAAACTTATACATCAAATTCACTTAATATTAGAATACAGAATTTAAAAAAAACCAATTGCCAAAATACAAAATACAAACTACAAATCTTTACAGAAGAAAATTAGAAGCGTAAAAGGAAACCGTTGCCGTGGGAACCCGTTCACCTTGCTTACGCCATAAGTATCTAAGCCATTTTCGCAACGTATATAAAAATAATTTGAAGATAAAAAGAACGTTTTATATACCACGTTTTTAAATTTTCTGTTGAATCATATAAACTTGACAATGAGGAATTTGCACATGTGGGGAAAATGCTCATTTCTATTTTTTATTAACAGATTGGTTATCAAATTGTTCGAAAACATCAATTAAAACGTATATATAGATCTAAATAATAAGAATTTTAAATTTAAAATAAGCGAAAAGTGTTGAAAAATCATGTGACCTCAAAACGCTACGTGATTGGTTCTGACGTCACTATGCACCATGCTTCAATGTTTACATTTGTCTAGCGCGAGATTCTACGTTTCCTCCTCTTAAACTAACATTTTAAAATCATATTTTTTTCCTAATTTGGTTTAATTTTTCTAATTTTAGTTTGTGGCTATTGTTTATTCCCCCTTTTTTTAAAATTATATTCTATCGTCGTCTTTATTCTTAGTTTTATTTCTGTTTTGTTTACCATGGCGTTATTACCCGGTTTTGCAAAAGGGCAATCTGACAACCTGCCTAAAATGGATTCATTTGCAGTGTTTTCCTTTTTGGGAAATAATCCAAGTTTTATGGGAGCAGAAATACGAGGATTTAAAGTTCAGAGGGATGTATATATTTGTTTGCATTTATTATTCTAGTTATGTAATGTAGATTGTAGAACGCTGACGTGCGTTGTGCTTTACACAAACTTTAAAGTTACACATTATTTATGCATATTATTAAATTAATATCGTACTCTAAAAGTTTAATAAACAGCTTCTATTATTATTCATTCATAGTACATGTTTAATTTTGTAGAATTAATTAGCTCTGCAACATTACAAGTAGTGTCTGTTATAGGATATTTAGTATTTTTAATTGTGTATTAGAAAGTTGACAGAAATTAAAAACACTACCAAATTTACGAATGTGTTCAGTGTTCTGCATTCATATCATAGAAATATGTGTATTTTAAATGGTAAAGGAATTATAATAAATCTGAACTATGCATGATAATTAAACTTTTGACTAATCACATACTAAGTGGTGCAAAGAAACAAATGTTTACTACTCATAATAATTTTAAACAATCCTCTAACTCCATAATTTTGTGTTTTAAAAACACATTTTTAAATTAATGCTTTAGTACTTAGAAAGTTACTTTTACTTAGATTTGGACGATAAGGCTATGGAGATAATGCTGTAGGATATGTTCAGGTAAAAAGGGATGGAGACATCTGTACAGTCAATGCAAGGGTGACACCAGAACATAATGTCACAAAAAAGACTTACAGTGTGGAACTCAAGTTGAATGAAAAGGAAGAAAATGTCCTTTCCGTCCAATGCAATGATTGTGCAGCATCTTTGGATGAGTTCCTTTATGTATTATATTTAATTTTATCTAAAAGTTTTAATGATAGTGTGTTTGGGGTAGATACAATAGACCATCCATGGTTAGCTTTCCCCGCTTTAAGTAATTTATAAATAATTAGAAATACTTCAGCAGTTATAAAAAAATCTTTTTAATACAATACTTTATACATTTTATGTAAAAAACTAGCACCCAAAACTAGTGTAAAAAGATTAATTAAAAATAAACTTACAAAATAATTAATATATTTTATGCTTTTGTCACATTTTGCACACAAATTGTATTTATTTTAAAATTTCATCACCTACCCCCAACCCAGCATCTGGTGAATTCCATTGTAACGGACGAAACATTCACACACAAAATAAATAATAAAAAGATTATGAGATGCATATTAATGCTTCAAAATAGGAGAGTATTATTTTTTCCTGATAAAACCAATTCCTGATAAAAACTAAAGATAAACTTGACAGGTTTCAAAATTTATTTCTGGTGTATTTAAGCTGAAAAAAAAATCTTTAATGTAACGGATGCTACATAAAATGGAACATCATTTGTACTATAGCATCATAAGATAAAAAAATCTGTGAATCTATTATGTCAATTTGTTCAAAAATTTAAAAAATAACATCACAAGACATGCCTGTAATTTATCAGAACCTTGACATAAAAAATCAGTCATTTTTTTCTGTAATAAAAAATATAAAAACTATTTGTAACAGATGTTACATATAATACATGATGCTGCAGCTGTACCCTTAACTAGGCTATTTATATTCAAAACAGTCACAAACATGCATTTATTTTACTTTTATAGTTTTTACATTAATATTAAATTTACTCCAATTAAATTCAGTGGCATAATTTACGTAAGTAATAAGGTATAAAAATGATAATTTTACTTGCTAAAAAAACTTAAAAATAGATATTTTCCCATTACATCCCCTACAAAACAAACTTAATGTAAGGAAAAAGCAATAGTACGTTCTAGTTCTAGAGGTCATAAGCTTTCCAATGATATATAACACTTAATAATTTGTTTAAAATGATTTTCTTTCGTAATGGTTTCATGTTAGGTGGAATTCAAAATCTGGAGAATATAAATCATAACAAAACTCGTTGTGTTTACAAATATATTTAAATATTTATTTAAGTGGAAAATGTCAAAACTTGTATTTTAAATTTATATTTGCTGCAATGATTTGGCAAATCATCTGTATCACATTAAAACTCACAATTATAGCTAAATTAAAAAATTATTGAATGAGGTTTTTTTTTCGTCGCGTTTTATTGCAACTGTCCATGATTTCCTTTTGACATTATCTGTTGGAACACTAAAAAAAAGCTTTCCAGGTGTATTTACCGTTGTGCTTGTGCAACAAGGTACTATACAATATTTAAAATTTTCTGTAACACACTTTGACATCTTAAAAATAAAGAAAAGACACTAGATATCAAACTCAAACTACGCAACACAATCCAAACACCGAAGTAAACAAATTCGCCATAGTGCATTGTGACGTCACATGTATCCGCGTAGGAAAAGTAGCGTTTTTGAGACGAAGTAAATAGTGCGCGTTTAAAAACAAATTATGTTAACTTTTAGAGTTCTAAAACTAAAAAAAAAAGATGCTTTCGATCATATTTTTCTATTTTCTATATCATAAATGTAAAATAAAAAAACGTGCAAATTCCTCATTCTCTCTTAATTGCACAAACCTTCACTTAATTATTCTTTTTCACTTTCTTTTATTTAATTTTAATCACTTTTTAGTCGTTTCCACTATCCACAGACTTTACAAACTTTAATTTTTATAACTTTTTTTTAAGTTTTTGCACAATATTTTTGTAAACAAACTAAATTCACATGTATTCTGTTTTCAAAATCGTCAAATGCCGTTGCGTAAAAGTGCAAGCATTGAATTCGATCGAAGCGACACATTGCGGATTCTTTCGGCTAAAAGTATTAAAGAAATGCATTGTCATCGTGTTCTGAGCTATTCTAAAAGTTTCAAATGTCTAGCTAGTCGGGAAGTTAGTTAGCAATCGATTGCAAGATTTGTACTGGACAAATACACACACACAAACAAACAAGAAAGCAGGTTAATAAAAACATGGTGATAAAGAATCTTCCATTGTAAATATATAATAATCGATTTAGTAAGATCGTTAGACATATAAACTCATTTCTCAAAATGTTTTGAAAACATTTCGCAAAGTACCGCTAATTGCTTTAATAAAATGCGAAAGTATTCGTGGTAAAAATCATTTTACCAACATTATCACAATTCTACATTAATTCAGAATTGCGCAAAGTTAAAATTTCATTTGAAAACAACGTTACCTCATCCGCACATAAAAGTAATGAACTCTCCGCAAATAAGGCCATTTGGAAAATATATATTAATCTCATACTTTGAACATGTTAATTCATTTCATGAAAACTTGACAACTACAAATATATTTCCGAAATTATATTTTGTAAGTAAATACGCCCGAAGGAATATATTTCATTTTCAAAAGGTAATTACCTCAATGACTGTTGAAAACAAAGCGCGGCATATGTTATCAAAACAGGCTTATTGTTGTAAGAGGCGTGAATGTGAAATGAAACGATTCACTGAAAACTGCTGTCAATTTTATACGTCATTTCTTAATTTGACTACATTGCTTAGAATGATATTATTATAAAACCGTATATTGCATTTAATAAATTGTGTTTATTTACATTCTTATCTCTTGTTCAAGAAAGCGCATGGTAAAAGAAAATTTTGATATGTGCAAACGACATGCAAGATATCTTTTACAAAGTTAGCTTAGCATCATTCCGTAATATTTCTACAAATTTAAAATTGTTCCTCATTTATTAAGTAAAAAATTAAAAACAATCAACTAATATCTAAACATTTCACATATAATTTCAAATTGTTTCAAAAAATTTTCTCCCTTCACTAAGTGAACAAGTAATATATAAAAAAAAATTTTAAGTCAATTCCTACTTAGGTCAACAAAGAAAAATTTGAGTGTGAACTAATAGTAGGAATTGAAAAAAAGGATTGCCTGCCAGAACCTTGCCTACTGTGCGAGATTAGGAGGGGGGGGGGGGGAAGAGAGAGAAAAAGTTTGTCAGGTTGGGGATTCGATCTCGCAACCTACAGGACGGGAGCAGCCCGCGATACCGCAGTACTACCGGTTACACAGTAACAAGAGGGAAATTACTATTCAAGAGCAAGAGACGCTCTGGGTATAAAACTAAAATTGATTAATTAAATCTAATTAATGAATTAATATTCGAAAAAACTGTATTAACATCAAGTGTCATCCACTACAAGTTTAAAAAAATGTATTTGAACTTGAGTGGATGAATAAAAAGTACTTTTATTAACGATTGAAAATTTGAACAAGATATATATAGTCTAAATCTAAAATTGATTAATTAAATTTAATTAATGAATTAATATTTGAAAAAACAGTATTAAAATCAAGTGTCATCCACTACAAGTTTAAAAAAATGTATTTGAACTTGAGTGGATGAATAAAAAGTACTTTTATTAACGATTGAAAATTTGAACAAGATATATATAGAGTGTGAACTAATAGTAGGAATTGAAAAAAGAAATACTTGCAGAATACTTCATGAGGATTAAAGTGGATACAGATTACGTCAAGCCACTGTTATTATAGAAATATCACAACAACATCTGCTTAAAAATACAGAGAGAGTTAATGAGACAAAAGACACGTTTAAACGAGACTAATCGTACTTTAAACCAGAGTTACAAGGCACAACATAACGCACACAACAAACTTAGGCCCACTCTCCCTGTCTTACTTATGAGGTCATTTAAAATATTGAAAGAAACCTCAAGATCAGACTTTATCATGTGTGTTATTTTTAGACTTATTTAAAATATCAATATCTTTTTTGACAACAAAAAACAATCTGGAACGAATTTTTTTTTTTTTTGCACTTTTTGTATTGAATTATTCTCATCAAATCTGCCATTATATCAAAACTTTTATACATACAGAAAATAGTTAATTTTAGTTTTTTTTAACTGTCAAAATTTAAAGCATGAAAAGTTTTTGAAATAACTGCCGAATCAGTGAATCTATTTGCATATTTTTTTCCCTTATGTACAGAGAAAAGGAGCCAAAGAATTTGTCTTTAGGGGATCTAAAAAATTAATATATGAGATTTTTAACCAGTAAAAAGGGAAAAACATTTTCTTTTAAATTGATATTCATGTTTCTTAGAAAGCGTTTTTGAATTTTAATGTATATCAAAAGTTTGAGAGATGAGAAGCCAAAAAAATTGTCTCTAGGATTAATAAAAATATTATTTATTACATTTTTAACCACTTAAGAGGGAAAAATATTTTTTAAATTAATTTTCTTGTTTCAGAAATTTTTTTAGAACTTTTTACAGAGGCTGTTCGCACATTTTTTAGATGATTTTGGTAAGCGGTAATAAAAATTCGTTTGCTGCAAAAGAAATAATTGCAATTGTACTATGTTTTTAAAAGTCAAAATTATAGTCTGCGGCTTGAAAGTTTTGTTTTTATTCAAAATGGCGTTTTTAACAAATCAGTGGTTCGAAGGCTACATTTATGCTCTTTCCGAAGAGAAATATGCATACTCCGTTATCCAAAAACGATGTGAGAGTCATGGTTTTGTGATATCTAAAGCGTCGATAGGTAATATCGTCAACAAGAAAGGAAAAAAACGTCAAATTGGAGCCTCAAGTGGGACAAAAATTCCAAACAAGTATCCAAGGAAAAAACGGACATCTTCGACTATTGCAAATGTATGTTGTTTAATGTTAAAATAAAATCCCCCTTAAAAGGACAATTGCAAAATCATTAAAATGCTCGGTGTCCACTGTAAACAAAATGATAAACGTTGATTTAAATCTTAAGAAAGCGAAAAAAAGCAATGTGCATCGTCTTCTTCCAAATCATATCTCTGAACGCAGGACACGCTGCAGAATCCTATATGAGAAACACTTATCCAAAGAAAAATGGAAAACAATTGTCACAATAGATGAATCATCGGTGTATTTAAATGATTGCAACAAAAAAAGAGCCATTTATTATCATAAAAGGGGAGAAAAAAAATTTAAGTACATGGTTCGAAGAATCGAAAGAAAGTTTTTCTAAGGGATTCATGATTGTTGCTGGTTTTTCTTATAATGACAAGTTAAAAATAAAGAGAGTGGAAAAAAATGTCAAGATTAACTCCAAATACTATCAGGAACATATCTTATCGCCAATTTTTCTGAATGAATTCGCTTTACCCACAGTGCCATCAATCTGTGAGACTCCATCAGGACAAAGCTAGCAGTCACACATAAAAATCCACTGTAAATTTCCTAAAAGAAATGGAACAAAAAACTGGTATCAAGGCCATACCCTTCACTGATATCCCTACTAAATCTCCCTATGTATCATCTATGGATTTTTGTGCTTTCGGACTTTTAAAATCTGCATTATCCAAACGTCGCCCCAAAACCCTTACAGGACTCTGGAAAGCTTTTCAGGAGGAATGGGATAGAATACCTCTTCTGTCACTTCAAAAGGCATTATTATCCTGGAAATTGCGTTGTCGAAAGATAGTTCAGAATAAGGGATGTCAAATAGAACACTTAAAACACAAGAATTTTATGTAATTTAGTTTTGTGAATACAATATACATCGTCTAAAAAACGTGTGAACAGCCTCTGTAGTATATATGAAAAATATAAAAGGTAGTTAAAGGAATGTGGAACAAAGGAAGGCCTCAGAAAATTTCATAGAGATAATTTGCCAAAAAAAGTACAGTTGTATATCTTTGAAAATGACAGATCATGAAAAGTTTCAT
>OU015492.1:220912469-220916366 GCA_907164885.2 Dolomedes plantarius | reverse complement strand
TTAATTATAAAATTTTTTTTAAAATTTTTGTAAACTTTTATAAGGTGTTTAATATTGTTATACTTTAATGAATATATATACAAAATTTCATATCTCTGTGGTAAAAATTTCAAAAATCGTTTTGAAAGGTCCACTATCCCCTTAAGTACAGTCGGACCACTATTTAACGAAGTCTATAAATCCCGTAATAAAGTTCGTTATATGGAAATTTCGTTAAATAGAGATTCACCCTTTAAAAGACTTTAAACTGCACAAGACAGATTTTAAATTCATAAACACTAAATATTATTAATAAAAGTAATTGATCACACCTTTATTTTGTAAATTAATGTCTATTTGTTTTATATATCTTACCCATCAAACAGAAATCTGCAAGGAAAACAAGAATAAATCAAAACATTTTCCGGGAATACACCGCAGTTCCAATTTAAAAAAATTATATCAAAATTAATGAATTTTAATGACATTATCGCATTTATTATAACAAGTAATTTTAAGCATGCATTACCACGTGCGTCCTTAAATTTAATTACTGACAAAGTCTGTTCATTTTGTCTGAGTTTTTGGTTTGAAAAAGTGTTTTCTCTCTTAATACGTCTCTCATCTTTGCAATGCACCAAATAACCCTTCAGGCGTATTTTCTTCAAACTGCAACCCGCGTCGGAATGTGTTAAAAGAAAGTTAATGTGTTAAATGTGTTACAAGAAAGAATAAGCTTGAAATGCTCAGAAATAACTTGGGAAATATGGAGAAAAAATTGTTGTATAACAAGAAAAAGTTCGTTAAATAGAGAATGCACTTCGCTATTTGGAGGTTATTTTACGAAGAAATTCAGAAAATGTTCTTGGTTCCAAGGAAAAGTTCGCAAAATAGAGGTTTGTTAAATGGAGGTCCGACTGTATTTATATTTAACTAAAATTTGTAAGGTATACACAAGATTCGATTCACAAGAATCGAACTTTTGAATGAATGAATTAAAGAATCTGCTTCAGATATGCTAATTTCGGCATACGCGCTTAGTATAAATACCACGCAGCGTCATTAATAAAAAAAGAGGAGGTTGTTAAGGTTGAAAAGGTGTTATCCTGCGCTAGTGCTTAGCGGGCCAGAAGTTTACATGGCAGTACTGCTGGTTTGACTTACTGTTCGTGAGTATAAAAATATATTGTACTTGAAAGCTGTGTTTATACATTCCGTACAAGTAGTACGCATGCTTATTGCTGTAAAAGCCAATTATATGTGCAACGAATTCAATAAACATTGTTTCATGTATAAACTGCGTTTGTATAAAATTCAAATAGAGTGCCACTTCAAATTATATACACCCAAGTCTGGGTAGAAGTGAGTATAAAGAATCTCTATAAATTCCTTAATTAATTCTGATATAAATCACCTTGAACAGTTTTCAACTGATAAATAATATTGCTCGAGCTTCAATGTTCAAAGAATCTTAAACAATGGTACAATAATGACTGCCTAAACCTATTATTTCTTACAAAACAAAGGAAAACTACATAATAAGTTGTAGAATTAAAAAAAGTCTCACCTCTAAAATATTGGAGTGTTTAGAAATTGTATTTTGAAATGCTTAGTTTATGTCTTTCTTTGATTTAATCTTGAATGAATTCTTTGAAGGAGTATTACAAAATTAATTAATTTGTGCAAAAATGTCAGACCGAAAATTGCAATATACGTCAGATAAATAAATATTCAAACTAAGTATGAAATAAAAGTGAGGTTCTAACATAAAGTAAGCAAGAAAATGCCACATTTAAATTTAAAATCTATTCTAATTATATCATAAACTTATAACGATTTATGAGAATAAAATATGAATTGCAAACATTTCATATGTAATAATGTGGATAAAATACATAACTAATGTGAATATTCCTTGACTATTATAATTAATTTATATTTATTAAATTACCATAGTTATTCTCAAATGTTCAGTAATTCGTAACTTAAAGAAAAATTATCATTAAAAGAAATATTAACTTCTTTCCTTTCAGCATAAAAATTTTAATAAGGACTTATACCAAATAATTTTACTCTCATCTTTTCTTTTGTTTCAAAACAGCAGTGATAAGGAATTTTGTAAATTTTGTCCAAGGATTCACAACCTTTTAATGTTTTCGGCACCCTTGCTAAATTTTTGCTTTTCAATTTTTTGAATTTTTTTTTTCAATGACATGTTTAAAGACAACTGAGCAAATTTCAGGTAGTCTCTTCTAACGAAACTACCGCGTGTTATTAACATAGGATTACTTATAGTTGCTTACCTCTTTAGTATGTATTTTATGTACGTATGTGTTATGTATATATGTATCTATATACAGAGGCTGTTCACACATTTTTTAGACGATGTATATTGTATTCACAAAACTAAATTACATAAAATTCTTGTGTTTTAAATGTTCTATTTGACATCCCTTATTCTGAACTATCTTTCGACAGCGCAATTTCCAGGATAATAATGCCTTTTGAAGTGTCAGAAGAGGTATTCTATCCCATTCCTCCTGAACAGCTTTCCAGAGTCCTGTAAGGATTTTTGGGACGACGTTTGGATAATGCAGATTTTAAAAGTCCGAAAGCACAAAAATCCATAAATGATACATCGGGAGATTTAGTAGGGATATCACTGAAGCGTATGGCCTTGATACCAGTTTTTGTTCCATTTCTTTTAGGAAATTTACAGTGGATTTTGATGTGGGACTGCTAGCTTTGACCTGATGGAGTCTCACAGATTGATGGCACTGTGGGTAAAGCGATGATATTTCATTCAGAAAAATTGTCGATAAAATATGTTCCTGATAGTATTTGGAGTTAATCTCGACATTTTTTTCCACTCTCTTTATTTTTAACTTGCCATTATAAGAAAAACCAGCAACAATCATGAATCCCTTAGAAAAACTTTCTTTCGATTCTTTGAACCATGTACTTAAATTTTTTTCTCCCCTTTTATGATAGTAAATGGCTCTTTTTTTGTTGCAATCATTTAAATACACCCATGATTCATCTATTGTGACAATTGTTTTCCATTTTTCTTTGGATAAGTGTTTCTCATATAGAATTCTGCAGCGTGTCCTGCGTTCAACCATATGATTTAGAAGAAGACGATGCACATTGCGTTTTTTCGCTTTCTTAAGATTTAAATCAACGTTTATCATTTTGTTTACAGTGGCCACCGAGCATTTTAATGATTTTGCAACTGTCCTTTGACTAGGGGGATTTTCTTTTAACATTAAACAACGTACCTTTGCAATAGTGGAAGATGTCCGTCTTTTCCTTGGATACTTGTTTGGAATTTTTGTCCCACTTGAGACTCCAATTTGACGTTTTTTTCCTTTCTTGTTGACGATATTACCTATCGACGCTTTAGATATCACAAAACCATGACTCTCACATCGTTTTTGGATAACGGAGTATGCATATTTCTCTTCGGAAAAAGAATAAATGTAGCCTTAGAACCACTGCTTTATTAAAAACGCCATTTTGAATAAAAACAAAACTTTCAAGCCTCAGACTATAATTTTTACTTTTAAAAACATAGTACAATTGCAATTATTTCTTTTGCAGCAAACGATTTTTTATTACCGCTTACCAAAATCGTCTAAAAAATGTGCGAACAGCCTCTGTATATGTACGTATGTACATATATATGTACGTATATGTACGTATATGTACGTATATGTACGTATGTATATATATATATATATATATATATATATATATATATATATATATAGGGCAAAATTTAGAAGCATTTAGGTACTTTTCTGTTAAACTGTTCACTGTTTGCCCAAGCGATATAGACTGGGTTTGGTGCGCTGCAAAAATTATAACTCTCGACGACGGACGTTTTAGCGTCTGAAATTATTCTTTCCGGAGGACCGC
>OU015492.1:220892469-220907469 GCA_907164885.2 Dolomedes plantarius | reverse complement strand
TTCTGGTGTTAAAGTATGTAACCCACAGAATCAAAAATCTGAATGGTGACTAAAGCATTTAAAAATTATGAGCATCTTTCTAGATCCTGACTGGTGTAAACTGAATCAGATGCATATTTCAAAACTATGTGAAGTAACAGATGCTATATAATGTTATATTATAGGCGAATTATGTATATAATAGCCGTTGTCTCTGTATAACACTTCCGGGCTGTTCATCTTTCAATTGAAGCCGTCAGTAAACAAACAGCCGGTTAGGCTTAATTTCAATTTCAGATGTGGATCAGAATTTTTTAATTTAACAATTTTAATTTTTTAAAATTGTTGTAAACCTTTTTTGTTTCAAACAAAGATAAATTCTTATAATTGCTATTTCTGTAGATTATCGTAATCTTTTTAACAGCATATATAAAGTATACAACATACTTTAGCAGTTCAACATTAGTAAACATGTCAAATGCGTTTTACTCTCTCAATGAACTGTTTATTTACAGGCTGGCATGAAATTGTAGGAGAAAGAGAATGTGTTTTAATTCATGAATTAATATTTGAACTAGATTTACAATTATATATATAATAGCCGCTGTCTCTGTATAACACTTCCGGGCTGTACTCATCTTTCAATTGAAGCCGTCAGTAAACAAACAGCCGGTTAGGCTTAATTTCAATTTCAGATGTGGATCAGAATTTTTTAATTTAACAATTTTAATTTTTTAAAATTGTTGTAAACCTTTTTTGTTTCAAACAAAGATAAATTCTTATAATTGCTATTTCTGTAGATTATCGTAATCTTTTTAACAGCATATATAAAGTATACAACTTACTTTAGCAGTTCAACATTAGTAAACATGTCAAATGCGTTTTACTCTCTCAATGAACTGTTTATTTACAGGCTGGCATGAAATTGTAGGAGAAACAGAATGTGTTTTAATTCATGAATTAATATTTGAACTAGATTTACAATTATATATATAATAGCCGCTGTCTCTGTATAACACTTCCGGGCTGTACTCATCTTTCAATTGAAGCCGTCAGTAAACAAACGGCCGGTTAGGCTTAATTTCAATTTCAGATGTGGATCAGAATTTTTTCTTACCTAAAAACTAATATCTTCTCCATCAAATCACGTTTGTTTTGCCTATTTTTCTATAAAACATTCAGAACTAAAAAAATTGGATGCTTTTAGCTGTACATTTAACAGTTTTTAAAAATCTGTTTACTTTTGCGATGAATTCTGAAAGTACACAAACTTGAATGTGAATGAATCAAGTAGCTCATGTATTCATATCGCGTAGTGAGCTGTGAAAAACTGGATGGCAGTCTACTACTCCAATCGCATGAAAAACTAAATAAATAAAAAATAATTAAAAGGTTTGTTTTTACAAGGTGTGGATTAAATGCAATATTGTTAGATAATTCTGGATATTTTTTAACTTTCATATACTTTTTCCATTATGACGTCATTATTACTATTATGACGTCAAAATGACGGGTTACCTTCTAGTATATGATAATACTATACACTCTCTATGCAATATATTTTACATATTCGATACTCTTACTTATAACACACACAGATCAACAAAACCCCATTTAAAACGAGAGAAAAATAAGTCTTATAAGGAAACATGATTTGTGCTTGCCTTTAATATATGAATATATTCAACTTAATATCTTTTCGAGTAAAATGTACTTCAGATGGAACTCCCCATAAACATATCATTATTCCATTTTATTTTTCAAATATTCAGGCTTCATTCGCGTTATTACATTTTACTTTTCAGAATTTTTCTTTAAAAAAGTTTTATCAATAAGAGTTAATCCCTAAAAAAAGGATTAAAGTTAATACTAGCATGCATAATTCATTTTTTAAAATTTTTTGCAGAGATAAAAAATGTTACTTGAAAAAAAAATTCAAACACTTGATCTGAGAGGCTTTGGTTCTCCTTTATTAACTCTAAATTATTAACAGTTGAAAAAATATTTATTTTATAATGTAAGTGCAGGTCTGATATAAAATTGTTCTTTCAAATAGCCCATCCAATATCAATCTTATTTTCTCTTCGAAGCAAGAAAATGTTGTTAATTCTTGAAAAAGTAAAAATTATTTTAAAAATATGAATATAGTTATGCATATACTTCAGTTATAATCAAATATTTCGAAGAATTGTAAACTTAATTTTCTCTTTAAACTCTTTAAACATAATTACTCTTTAAACTTAATTCATTTTTTTTTTCAATTATGTTTTATAAGACATAAATGAGTTTGTTTATTGGAGAATTTTTTCATTTAAAATTTTTCCTTAACTAATCGTTTATAATTACTTTTAAATGTAGCAGAATAAACGCTCCACTATATAAAATAGTAATTTGTTTTCTTTGAATCAAAGGTAATTTAATTTCCAGCAGTAGCCAAAAGAAAATATGTTACTAATTTCGAAAATATAAATCAATATACATTTCATAAGGTAAACGAAATAAACGGGACATCCCCAAAATCCCTTATAACTGACTCGTTGTCTTACATATGAAGAACACGGAAATGATATCACGTCACATCAGACTTAATTTCCTTTGCTAAGGACGGCTGTAATTGGTACTTGTTTAAAACCAAAATAATACTAAATTCTCGAACATGCCGGCTAGTTTACGCAAAAATGTGTACGCTGATAAATATTACGTAAATAGAAAAGAAAATTGTTGTTACGAATTTTGTAAATTAATGTACGTCTTTAGCTAAAATTACCATTAAAACTGGTATTCTGCTTGTAAAATAACGCACTGTTATCGTTTGTCTCTTGTAAATATTCGCATTAGCTAAATTTCTGCAGTAACATCATGCATTTAGCATAGGGTTTCTATGGTATCTCGCCAAACTGGCGAGATACCTTGATAAGCTTGTTAGCGACGCGTTTGACGACTAATTTTTGGTGCCGAGTTATTCGAGATAGCCTAAAAGTGGCGACTTGGCGTCATACTTGACGACTTTCCAAGCCTGAAATTTTCTGGAACATTGTGGAAATCCGCAGACTCTCGAGAAGTTATAAATGCAGCCTCGATTGGTGTTCAGATATCAGTTTGGAGTGTATTTAGAGGTTGTCAAAAGCGCCGCTGTTAGCTGTGGGATTTTCATCGAAGAATTGCTGAGATTTAGCGGCGTCTTTTGTGTTGAATTTTTCCGTACTTCTGTGAACTAGAGATTGTGTAAGAAACACTGTAGTCAGTTTCTGACGATATGTAATTGTAGTATTTCGACTTCCTGTAAATAAATCTTTATTTTTATTCTGTCTTATTCAAAGTCCATTCAATCGCCGGAACCGAACTGAGAATTCTTAAACAATATTATGTATATATTGTAAAGAAATACACTTTTTTTGTCCTGACTTTTCCTTTATTTTGTGAGCCAGCATTGCTCCCTTAGTGATACCTCAATTTTCATTGAGCGCGTCCAAGGGCAACATCTCGGGGGCATGTACCTTCCCCCACCAACTGAAATCGTGGAAGGACATTTGGATCTACTGATGATTTAATGCATCCATATCCGAAGGTATTTTAATGGGGTTTGTCGGAATTCGAACTGAGACCTCCGTCCAAAGACTAACACGCTACCACTCGGCAAACTCTGACCCCGTATACTGTTTTAACCCTTTGAGGGGTGGCGTTTGCACGGTGCAAACGCCTAAATCTAGTCCTTTTTTTTCACTTGCATTCAATGTATTCCAGTTAAATTAGCAGAAAAATGACTTGTACTGCCATCTGTTGTCAGTTCAAAGCAGTAAAAACATTTTACAACCTTTAATTGGAAAAATTTCCAAGATTCTTTAGGTTAAAAAAAAATCGGGAAAAAAAATCTGCACCGTGCAAACGGTAGAGGTAGTTGCGCCTGAAAGGGTTAAATTTACGGATGAAACTTCCATTGATTTTAAGTTTTTGTCTTTAAAAATTTTTATGAACTATTTATTTGTGAGCCATGTCAACGTACGATGGCACATAAGACTTACAGAAACCTCGGGAAAACGTAAACGAGAACAAACTTCTTAATATCCACAACATAATAGCACGGAATATCCTCACGGTTAATCGAGATGTCGGTGTATATATATTTCCGAGTCTTAGCTTTTCCCTCTGAAGGGCCGAACAGAGAAATCCAGACGGCCGAACGAAATTCTCATAGATTGCCTCCCCTCCTAGTGCCTGACAGGTGGTCATTCTACCAACAGCTCAAAGTCACCACAGACTCATTCTCTTGACCGTTCGATGGTTTTTTTTATTGTCTTGAACTGATTCCTGCGTATTTTATGACCTGATGCTGATAGAGGGAACTGCTAATAGTGGGGCCCCACCCCAGAGATTTTTTTTGGGGGGGGCGACGTCAGGAGGCAACGTTTTTTTGGGGGGCAATATATATATATATATATATATATATATATGCATGTATATATGTATATATATTTATATAATATATATATATATATATATACATATATATATGCATGTATATATGTATATATATATCTTTATATATAAAAGGCAAAGTCTGTGTGTGTGTGACCGAGTTTTTGTCTGCTCGCGGCACGGCGCAAAGACGGCAGGTCGGACAGTCTTGAGATTCGACACGAAGATGCCCCCCGAGGTCTTATTATGCACCTCGAAGCCCTTTTTTCGATTTTTTAATTAGATTTTCCGTAATTAAATATTTAGTCGCGATTTGGAGCTCCCGGACGAGTAAAAGCTCCGTAAATCCTAACGTATCCGTCCAAGATTTTTTTTTCGCACGAGCCTATACGGGAAACATGACACTATACGGAAATCACAATTAAAATTGTCTGTCTTAATTTATCGATTAATTGTGATTTTTTTTCGATCGCCTGTACGCACCCGTTTTTCGGAAAAAAACGCGATTTTGGCCGCGACCTTTTTTTCCAAATTGTCGAATCTATACGTAAATGTTGTTACATTTTTACGAAATTTTTATCTCAGAAACCCTAGACATCATAGTTTCGAAAGCCAGAACCAAAATTAATTTACAAATTGTAGTTATTTTTTAATAATTTATTTTATGATTCGGAAACTCTTGCGAGAAATCTCATTTTGGAGATTTCGTTCTTCATTTCCGGACGAAGGTAAAGCGGGGGAAAATAGGCGTGCCTTTTTCGACGTCAAGCACGTGATGTGTTGGGGCGGTTGTTTTCTATGAGGGATTGGGTGGTTAAAGGAAATCGATTACTATTGCAGTGATAATCGATTAAAAAATCGCATTCAGTAATGCCGTAATTTTTTTGGCCAACACTTAGTTAATATCATATAATTTGTGGTGTGTTTGTGGAAAAAAATCTATGAAGATTTCAAAGAATTTCAGCATAATAAACATCTTAATACGTTTTTCGTCTCGCTGACTGTTGTGGAAAGTTTTAAGTAATCCTATGTCAAAAATTTTGCCAAAATGTGCCAGAAAGGATTAAATTTATATGGGTAAAATAATGTATCGTGGTGAGGAAAAGGATGACAGCGACGCCCATTAACAAAGGATTAAGGCTACTAAAAAATTGGTAATTACATTACCCGAGCAACGCCGGGACGGGTACAGCTAGTATATATATATGTATGTATATATGTATGTATATATGTATGTATATATATATATATATATATATATATATATATATATGTATGTATATATGTATATATGTATGTATATATATATATATATATATATATATATATATATATATATATATATATATATATATATATATATATATATATATATGTAAGAAATATACATCGTCTCATTTTAAATTTAAACTCATTTAGTATTCGGTCTACGGTTATATAATTTTAGGCTATGAAAACAAAATACACTGGGCTTGTTTGGGAGGGACGATTGCCCCTATCGCCCCCCCCCCCTTGGAGCCGCCAATGGCCGCATCCACTGTGATAAATTTCAGTACAATCGTCGGAATTTTCTGTGGGATAGGCGAAAGTCACTTATTGTTCTCGGTCGGAACGGTCTATTGGGGTAAGCTGTAAAATTGGCCTTCGTTTGTCAGAGGGATATACCTTTTCTTCAATAATATTCACGATATTGCATGAATGAATTGTTCGATTCAAACTTGTCATAGTATAACCTCCGACATCTATGAAATGCTGTTTAATACACGGAAAGGGATCAAGTTAAAGTCACTATGCTCTTTTACTAAACTATCTTTTACAGTCTAAAAGGAAGCGTGTCTATCCATACAGCTAGTACATTAGGTCGGTTATGCAGTTGGAAATAATAGATCCTTGTAGAAGTCTTTAAAGTCCTACGAATTTTATAGTAGTTTCTAGTTTAACCTTCTTTCGTATGTTTGTTGCGACAAGAAATAATAATTTTTTTTTTAAATTTTTCATCTGGAACCCTTTTTTGAATAGTTTAAGGGGACTCACGACCCTTAACTCGAGGAAATAAAGCATATTTTCATACTTTTTGACTCTTTGTAGCTATTTCAATTTACTAAAAAAACTAAATGTTAAAGCCTGATCATTTCTGAACAGAAGAAAGCAAACAACATGAAAATATTCCGCTTAGTTCCAGAGATATTGATATTCTAAATATTTAATTACTGATCAAGTTTATGGTAAGAAAAATTTTAAACTCATTTTTCTCAAAATATCATTTTGCATCATTCCGCAACTGATATCTCAAAAACTATGAAACATAATTCCATGAAATTTTTATCACTGCACAATCATGTTATTTTATTGCGTCTGAACTAGAATTATTGCAATCACTGCACATTTTGTCATTTTTTTCAGGGGTAAATTAATGCAAAAATTTAAGGAAATTTTAAGTATATTTTGAGCAGTTTTAAAAAAAATTGAAAAAACATTTTAATATTGAATGTTTTATGTTCAATTGTATTTTTAATTATTTATTTTAAATTATTTTAAATATTTATAATAAAATTTAAGTGTAAAATTAATTTCATAGTATCGCGCGCAAGCCTGTATACAATAAAAATACTTAAAAAACAAGGTATATCTAAAGCATTTAAAAAAAATATTTAAAATTATTTTGAGAGTTGAAAATTTGGTTATTAAAATAAATGCAGTAAAAATTGCTTATAAGAACACCGTTTATAAAAACATATCGCTTAAAAGAACGGAATTATTAGTTCCCGGCCAATTCTCATGTGTAATGATGGAAACAAAATCCGGTTATAACAACATCGTTAATAAGAACATATCGCTTTTAGTGACTTAAAATTAATTGGTTTCTGGGAAACTATATCGCTTATAAGAACACGTTAATCGTGAACGGAATTTCCAGTTTGGAAAACGGTGAAAAAAAATGGAGCATTAACCAACGAATTAATGGTTAGTCATGCCACGGTTTCAAATATATTTAAGAATAGAGAAAAATTAAAAGATGAATTTGAAAAAGATCAGACTAATATTAAGAAACTTCGAAAAAGTCCACATGCTGACATAGAAGAAGCCCTTTTGCAATGGTTTAAGATTCAAAGGAGTGCAAAACATTCCCCTAAGCGGACCAATTTTGCAAGCGAAAGCAAATGAATTTGCGAAGCTCTTTAAAAAATATGATTTCGTTTGTTTAACTTCGTGGATCCAGGGATTTCTTGAGAGGCATTCCATTGTGTTCGGGAGAATCGAAGGCCGTGACACCAGGAGTTTCTGATAACTGGTTTAAAACCGTTTGGACCACGTTAAGAGAAGCCTATGAAGACCATGAAATCTTCAACACTGATGAAACTGGCCTGTTTTATAGGATGACCCCGGATAGGACGTTGCGTTTCAAACACGAACCTTTGATTGAACATGAACCTTTCAACCATTTTTCGAACGTCATGTTTCAGGTGTAAATAGAAATTATGTGACATTGAATTTGGTACTTTTAAGTTATCTATCGCATATTAAAAACTATCGATTATAAGAACCAGTTTTTAAAGTCCCCTGGATGTTCTTATAAACGATTTGTACTGTATATCAATTTATCATATACATAAACTAGGGGCTTCGCCCCTAGGCTCGCTACGCTCGCTCCTCTGGTGAATCAAGTGAATGAATGACTCAATAGTTGTTTACAGCGATTGAGTCATTCATTTTGTTTACAGTTGAAGCTTCCCCCCCCCTCTCGACGAAATGGATGAAGCCCGGCGAAATGGATGAATGGGTGAAAAATTGGATCTTCTTTCAAAGGAAGCTAATGAGAAGATTTTTTTTGAAGTATTTCTTTAAAATTCAATTAAAAATCGAAATTTTAAGATAGAGACTTGAAATGAAGTTTATATGAATGTAAAAGCTTTCATCTTCCAGTTGATATAAATATTTTCTTTGTAACATAATAAGTCTGAGAGCATCGAATTTATATATCTCGAAACGCATCAATTTTTCCAAAAAGTGAGTTTTCAATTTTAATAAAAATATCAGTCTGTTTTAAATTATTTTTAAACAAATGACGTCTTGTTTGAAGGAGAAATGTCTGTAGTCTTAGATTATAAAAAAAAACAAAATTCTACGATCCTTTTTTGGCGAGTTATCGTAATCTGAACATGAAAAAGTCAATATTTTTCCACAAAACATAAAATTAAAAAAAAACTTAAAGTCCGACGAATATGAGACATGTCTTACTTTCTTCCCCACATTGTTCTGCATCGATTGGTATCGGTCTCGACCCCATACCCCCAGCGGTTTCGGAGGAGATAGCGTGACAAGCTTTTGACAGCGGCGGCGGCGGCTGCGGCAGCGCCAGTTACTTTCTTTTAGAATAGAGAGATTTTGGAAAAATTGGGAGTAAACTGAAATAGTTACAAAGAGTCAAAAAGTATTAAAATATGCCTTATTTCCTCAACTTAAGGGTCTTGAGTCCCCTTAAATGGTTCCCTAAGATAACTACTTAAATTCTCTACTAGTCAATATAAAAATCCGGACTGGCTTTTGAAATCCGTACAGCACCACCAATGGTGGCAAGAAGGCGAACAGATAGAACGTTGCCATTCGGCAACAGAAATCTGTGCACCGTCATTACCTGCTCTTAATTTTGTGAAGGGATGTCGCTAACACCCTGATGAATAAAGCCGTCCAGGCTGTTTAAAATTTGCGAATTCTCTCTTTGTTAATTCCTACTGCCAACCATTCATATGGGTCAGTTATGTTAATGAATAAGACAAGACACAAACAAGCGAAGTATTATTGTTATTTTACCTCCGAAGTATCGATTTCTGTTTATTTTCTCGCATACAACAATGGAAAAGCCTAGTCTATTTTACTCTCAACTTTTGATTTTGATTCTGTTTATGAAGAAACGACGAAAAAGCTATTTGAATATTACTTAAAAGTAACAAAACGAAAAGTGATCAAAAATATTGACTCACTCGAAACATGATATAAATAAAGCTTTTCCCGATATAATGAAGAAACTTTACGTAAATCTTACAAATAGTGATTAAGGGAATAGATTATTCACGGTATTTTTGTTAAATTAAAAAATACTGCCGGCTTTTGGATACCTTGCGACTAATTATTACTTTTTGTCTATCCTCTGAGATTGTACTATTGTTAATTAAAGAAAAATCTCTGCCTTGAAACAGGGCTATTTAATATTAATTATATAAATATATATATATATATATATATATATATATATATACGGTCGGACCTCCATATATCGAACTTCCACATATCAAAATTTTCTATATATCGAACTCTTGGCAAATCTCTATGTTCATTACATAGAAAAATTGTTTCTATATATCGAAAAAATCTCTATATATCGAAATTTTTTTCAAGACAAATTGGGAGATTTTATTCCACTTTAGAATAAAATCTCCCAATTTTTAGCACTTGAAACAATATGTCGTGGACTTCAATTTGAGGGAAATGTCTAGTACGCATTGCCGGTACTTTAAACAGCCAGCGCTACATCTCCGAGGTGTTGGAGCCAGTTGTCCTTCCTTACCTTCAGGGCTTGCCCACAGCCATATTTCAACAGGATAATGCGCGACCACACGTGGCACGCATTGTCCAACGGTTCTTCGTCAATCGCCAGATTGAATTGCTTCCCTGGACCGCCTCGCTCTCCGGATCTTTCGCCGATAGAAAACATGTGGTCCATGGTTGCTCTACGATTGACCCAGATTCCATCCCCAGCTGCCACAGCAGATCAACTTTGGCAACGTGTGGAAGCTGCTTGGTCTGCTGTACCCCAAGAACTCATCCAAAGTCTCTTTGAATCAATGCCGAGGCGTGTGGCAGCGGTGATCTCCAACAATGGCGGCTACTCTGGCTACTGATTTTGGCAGGAACCACACTTCACAGAAGTCTATAAATTTATTCATTTGATACTTGGTCAACATGTTATCCACAAAATAAATTTTGTTGTGATATCTCTTGTCTTTCTTGGTGTTGCAATTTGTGTGGCCAGCAGTGTATTAAAAAATGTTCCTCCCACAAAATGCCCCTGAAAAAAATGTGGCCCCTAAAAACACCCCTTTTCATATAACTTACCCCCAAATTTAGGGGGAAAACCCCCAAGTACCCCCCAAAACTGTACAGATGCTTGTATGATAGCGTAGAAGCAAGGTCAACGGTATCGTTCGTATCACAGATGCCTCCAAGCGTTGTCAACGTGCAGTCGTGCAATTTTTAATGGCGGAAAATAGGAGTGCTGGAGAAATTTATCTTCGCATGCAAAATGTGTATGGCACAGAGTGTATGTCACGCAGATCAGTATTCAGATGGTGTAGCGATTTTCGTAAAGGACGAAACAGTACGGACGACAGGGCACGACCAGGTCAAGCGCATGCGGTTATCACCCAGGAAGCAATCGCAGCTGTGGACAGTCACGTGAGCAAAAATCGGCGAATCATCACTCGCTAGATAGCGGATGGAATATCTATGAGCGAAGGAAGTGTTCGCACAATTCTGCATTGTTCCACTGCGCAGTTTCTTCACCCAGGGTATCCATCTTCTAGTGGACCTCTGGGACACCTGTTTCAACCTTAAGGCAATTATGTCTAGCCTATATGTCCTTCATGTATTTATTTTTATTTTGTATACTAAGATACAGCAATACCGTTAAACCATTCGTCACACCGACTGTAGTGCCTCTTTCATTTGGGCGACCCATATACGTACTTGTATTTATGCATGCATATATATATATATATATATATATATATATATATATATATATATATATATATATATATATATATATATATATATATATATATATATTGTGACGTTGTCTCCATTACTACACGAAAATTGTAATTATATAAGTCTGTGATGCTCGTTCCTACCCCTCAACATGAACATGTCATCTATCGGCGAAATGTTAAACTGAGCGGTCTCATAAACTCTAGGATAAGAAGCCATAAATTTTGTGTAATATGCGGTTCTGGCGTTATAAAAGGCATAAATCCCAGAGTGGTTCGAGGGCATTACAGAATTTTGACACTATAGCGACATGTGGAATCCCATAAACTTTGGACACTTACGTGCACTTAAAACGCCGGAGAACGCTTTTGAATTCGCCGACCGTATAAAAGAAGACCCCCAATACTCCACGAGAAAGAGATCTGTTTTGAGTGCCAGAGAGGACGCAGCTCTCCTGGTCTTTCGGCCTGATAGGCCGAGTGGTCTGTGAACCCGAAGCCGTCCTGACATTTCTAACTCGCTGCACATACTTGCTTTTTGTAGTTGTAGTGTTTAAGGTAGCGTAGTAAAGTAATTGAAGCGAAACGCTTGTCTTATTATTGACTACGTTACAATATATATATATATATATATATATATATATACTAAATTCCCTGTTCAAAAAGATTTTATGGAAAAAATTTCAGGTCTTATAGGTTTCAGCTTTAAGACCTGCAGCATTATAAAGTGAATATATAAATTGGAACCTTTTTGGATACTTCAATTTTGTAACGATTTGGCTAATCACTAATAAGTAATGGCTTTTGGGATTAAATGAGGATTTGTGAACATTTAATGTTAAAAACGTCATAAAAATTATCTTTCTGATACCTTTCATATCGTCTTAAAATGACAATTTCGTTCAATCGTTATCCATTAAATTATATTCTTGATGAAGTAATGCTAAAAGATTTCACATTCCTCCAATTAAATATGATTGTTTGAAACAAGCTTTTCTCCCATTCAGTTTTACCTTTTTTTTATGAGATGGAGGATACTTAATATTGAATTTCAAAGACAAATTCATTTCCCCTAATTATGTAATATTGTAATTATTTTCCCAATTCTTTCTAATCACTTGCCTTTGTTCTCAGTGATTAAAGATTTTAAGCACGCGAATGAGTTTGGGGCAATTATAATTTATCTCAACTGCTTTTAAACGTCTTCTTTGCATTTTAACAATGGAGAAATTTTGTCTGAAGCATTCCACTTGAATACTTATTTTTCTAGGAAGCTTTAATTGAAATATTCTGCCTCTTGATAAGGCACAAAGTTTTAGTGGTTGAAGTGAAGTGGAAGGATGATATCGATTAATTTTCGCATTCAAAATTTATTAGTCTATTTCTTAATAAATGTAAATATATATTTTACTAATTAACTTCTATGAATCGAAAACCAATATTAATAAAATATTACAAATGTCTCCCCTATTGAGATATTTCATATTTCATTATTAACCGTGATTTACATTGATTTATTGATACTATATTATCAGTGCATTTATGAAGATATTCTGCGACATTTTCCCTTCATTAGGTTGCTTTCCATTTGCTAACGTATTTTTAATCGTCTGTGACATAAAGAGCACTAAAATTTCCTTCATTTGAATTCGAAAAATAAAATTTTCCAGAGCTCATAAATCTTTCAAATTTAATCTTTGAACTATAAAATGTAATTCTTTCGGTACATAAAGATTAATTTATTCGAATAAATTGTTTATGTTCAAAAGATAATTCAGATAAATACATGAATTTAAATCAAATATTATAAATTATAAGTACTGCAACAGTTAATCGTGTAACTGAGATGTTTCGTTTTACAAACTAATAAATCATTTATATTTCATTAAATTTTATTGATATAGTTATTTATATGTATAATGATAACTTTAATCATATGTCTTATCCTATTTTACAACTCTCTTACTTGTTTCTTACTTTTTTGCATGAGCCGATATTCAAGGTTTATTTGCACTTGTTCATTAATTTGCAAAACATGATGCCAATCAAAAAGTTTGGCACTCAGATAGCTTAGCCACCTTCTTTTATATATCTGTAAAATTAAATATCACTAAAAAACACTGTCTCTAGAATTACTTCAAATACTATAAATCTACTGTCTCTATTTGACTGTCTTTAGAAAATACAGAGTTCAAAATTTTAAGAACAAAAAGAGTATTCCAGTAAACTATCTTTTAAAGTAGGATTACGTTCCTCTATAACGGTACTCCGGAAAGCAAAATTTCAGATGTCCTGCGTCGCGAGTTATGATTTTGGCAGCGCGCCAAACCAAGTCTGTATCACTTGGGCAAGCAGTAAGTAGTTAAACAGAAATGTACCAAAATGCGTCAAAATTTTTACATACATACATACACACACACACACACACACATATATATATATATATATATATATATATATATATATATATATATACACTAGAAGGTAACCCGTCATTTTGACGTCATAATACTAATAATGACGTCATAATGGAAAAAGTATATGAAAATTAAAAAATATCCCGAATTATCTAACAATATTGCATTTAATCCACACCTTGTAAAAGCAAACCCTTTCATTATTTTTTATTTATTTAGTTTTTCATGCGATTGGGGTAGTATAGTGCCATCCAGTTTTTTACAGCTCACTACGCGATATGAATACTTGAGGTACTTGATTCATTCACATTCAAGTTTGTTTACTTTCAGAATTCATCGCAAAAGTAAACAGATTTTTAAAAACTGTTAAATATACAGCTAAAAGCATCCAATTTTTTTTAGTTCTGAATGTTTTATCGAAAAATAGGCTGAACAAGCGTGATTTGATGGAGAAGATATTAGTGTTTTAGTAAGAAAAAATTCTGATCCACATCTGAAATTGAAATTAACCCGAACCGGCCGTTTGTTTACTGAGGGCTTCAATTGAAAGATGAGTACAGCCCGGAAGTGTTATACAGAGACAACGGCTATTGTATATATAATATATATAGGTACATATAGGTACATATATACATAATACATACGTACATATATAAATACAAAAGAGGTAAGCAACGATAAGTAATCCTACATTAATAACCCGCGTTAGAAGAGACTACCTGAAACTTTTTTATTCTATTTTACCTATTAGTATACCTTACTCCTATAATAAATATAGCTGTATCCGAAATTTCCTATTCTAATTTTGTTGAAATTTCTTGTTTCACAATGTTTCTGTTATCATAATTTTGTCTTCTTTTTTGGGGGGGGAGGGGGATAGCTAAAGGTATGAGTTTTAATAGTTTTAAAATGGGCTTATTGCAGAAATATAGTATTTTTACCTTAGAGATCATAGTATTGAGAAATAGGAAAACCCAACTTATATTCCTCAGTGTAATTAAATGGGTGGCATGTTTCAAACTAATCAATAGTTCATCTAAAGAGCACTGGGTGTGATTGGCACTATGAACAATTCATAAATGCCGACAATCGTAGTGACAATGTTTTGCATATATATTGTACTAGCTGAAAACCCGAGCTTCGCTACGGAGTACATTCAAATTAAATACAACGGTCAATGTATGCAATTAATGCCAAAAAAAAATATATATATATATTTATAATAAATGCGACGATCAATGTATACAATCTATGGTAAATACACACACACACACACACACACACACATATATATATATATACACATATATATATATATATATATATATATATATATATATTTATATATTTATAAAAAAATCGTAAGGGATAATTATTTTTTTTTTAATATCCAATCGTCTGCTGCATTAGAAAGAAAAAGA
>OU015492.1:220839969-220884969 GCA_907164885.2 Dolomedes plantarius | reverse complement strand
GAAATGTAAATTTATAATGTACTCAGGGAATGTATTATTGTGGTTCTATATCAGAAAAATAATAAAATACATAAATCATAAAATAAAAAATATACATTAGCATATTGGGCACGAAGTTGCGTATCTTTCATGTAACATCAAACTCCCTTATTTTAATTCAAATGTTTAAAAAAATTTAAAAATAATAACATTTGAAAATTTCGCATAAGTTCATTTTGAAAAATTCATGTATTTCATATATATCTTATTTATTCTGCACTTTGTAAAAAAATAGAAATATGCCTGTCAAAAAACAGTAGTCAACTGCCCCAGAGCGCGCGTTGCAACGCTCTCATGTGTACATAGCCTAAAGGACTGAAATTTTGCATGGCGATTCTTCTTATAATGTAGGGGTGCACTAAGAAAGATTTTTTAAAAATTCTTCTTAGATTTTTTTAAATTAAATTTTTAATCTGTTTTTGTAACTTTTTTCAAGTTTGCATTTAAAATAATAATTTGAGGGTTGTAAAATTTATATCACGAAAAAGATCATAAAAATTCCTTTAAAATGAAATTCTTTTCGCATCTTTACCTCCATTTTCTAATTTTTGGTGAATTTTTAAAGATTAATTTTTACAATTTAATTTATTAAACGCTGATCATGTGATTTCTTTATCTGGTACTTTAAATAAATTTATCGTCACATAACAACGAAATAGACACACAAAAAATTAAAATAGTGGCGCCATCTACTGTACGCTTGTGAATCGAGAGTTGTTGGTTATTTATTAATTAAAAATATTGGAAAGTTCTTGTGGATCTGTAAATATACATGTGGTAACAGTTTTAAAATTTATAAATTATCAACCTACACAGGTGATAATTTATCCGGCGTTGCCCGGGATTTTAAGAATGTTTGTTAACCAAAATCAATTTAAAAACTAAACACAGTATAAATATCATAGAATAAAAAGCATGTGAAATGTTATACACATGAATAAAAAGAAAACCCAACATAAAAAACCATAAATTTACAATAATATCTTCAGAATTCAGCTAGATTTAGCGTTTCATCATTGGAGCAAAAAAACCCTGAAAAGTAAAGCATAAAATATATACATTTATAATAAACCACTAAAAGCTGAAAAGGAAAAATGTCAAATTGTCTTTAGGAAAGTAAAGCTGAAAAGTAAAAATGTCAAATTGTCGAATGTTTGTTAACCAAAATCAATTTAAAAACTAAATACAGTATAAATAACATAGAAAAGATTTAGCCTTTATCATTGGAGCAAAAATTCCTGAAAAGTAAAACATAAAATACATAAATTTATAATAAACCTACCAAAATCCATTAAAAAAATAAACACAGTATAAATAACATAGAAAAAAAAGTATACGAAATGTTATACACATTAATAATATGAAAAATAAAATAAAATAAAAATAATAATTTTTAAAAATAATAAAATAAAATAAAAATAATTTAAAAAAATAATAAATAAAAGTAATAATAATAATAGTTTAAAAAATAATAAAATAAAAGCTGAAACAAAAAAGCTGAAAATACAGGTTTAGCAAAATCTGTACGATCCGTATTCGAACCCGCGTCATGTTGTATAGTAAATTAACGCTCTTACCGAATGCGCCACAATAACATGCTGGTGTATTGTGTAAATAGGAGAATATTTGTATTAAAATTACTGGAAAGTTGCTATGGGTTGGTGAATATACATGTATTTATGGAGTAAGAGGAGTTTTAAGTTAGAAATAAGTTAGCAGGATAGAAGCTTAGTGTTTAACTCTTCAATAGACACAAAGACATAAGCGAGGGGGGTTGCAGTAGCGATTAAAAATGATCTTGTGACACTTAGCGTGGTTGATTCGAATTTTCCATCGCGTGTGATAGTGTCAATATGCCGTTGGATCCGATTTATTTTAGAGTATAAAATCTGACTTGAAAGATTATTATTTTCATTTATTATTCTGGTTTAATATATAACTTGAAACTTTTTGATTTTATTTATTTTTATCTTTTCGCTCGCTGTTTGCCAGCTAAGCCTAACGTGGACGCCATATTCAGAGTGGTGATTCCACAAAGTGTAACATCTTACATTTAGTTTCAAAATTTTTGGTTTTTTATTAATTAAAAATCAACGGTAATTAATTTCGATTTTTGAAGTTCTTCAGACCCTCGGCTGTTTTTAAAGACGCCTGTATGTAAAATTTCACGATCGTTGCTCCTAAACTGTGGATTTCTATACAATTACAGAGATACAAACATTCATTTTTATATATTAGATAAAAAAATCGTAAGGGATATTTATTTTTTTTTGATAATATCCAATCGTCTGCTGCATTAGAAAGAAAAAAAAAATTTCTCTTTTTAGTTGTTATGCACGTGACGATAAATTTGTTTAAAGTACCAGAAAAAGAAATCACGTGATCAGCATTCAATAAATTAAATTCTAAAAATTAATCTTTAAAAATTCACCAAAATTCAAGGTAAAGATTCGAAAAGATTTCATTTTAAAGGAATTTTTATGATCTTTCTCGTGATATAAATTTTATAACCCCCAGATTATTATTTGAAATGCAAACTTAAAAAAAGTTACAAAAAAGCTTAAAAATTTAATTTAAACAAATCTAAGAAGAATTTTTCAAAAATCTTTCTTAGTGCGCCCCTACACCATAAGAAGAATCTCCATGCAAAATTTCAAACCCTTAGGTCCAGCGGTTTGGTCTGTGCGTTGTATGTCAGTCAGTCAGTTACGGAACTGTTTTATATATATAGATAAAGCTTATATTTTTTAATTGTCCTTTAAAATTGAAAAAGCAGAAAGAAACATACATTGGCTAAATTTTTCATAAAAAGTAAATAAATAATTATTAATAATCCCCTTCGAATGTTTATTCACCTCTAAAAATACTTTTACAAATGAAATAAATACCTGAAATTTTTATCCTATAATACCTGATATTTTTATCCTATAATACCTGATATTTTTATCCTATAATACCTGAAATTTTTATCTGTTTGCTTGGATCGACACATTGATCCTAAATCGTCGGCAATCGACACATTGATCCTAAATCGATTTTAAAATCTTAGAAAACGAAATCTTCAGTGCACTGGGATTCAAAATGCATAGATTTAGCAATTTGAGTGTACACATAAGAAGTCATCATACGTACGAACTTTGTTTAATATATTGGCAAAAAAAAAATTAACCTCGTCCATAATAACCAACCAAAATCCAGTAATTTCCAGTCCGAATTTTTATAAGTTTTTAAGACAATTAAGTATACTAAACATAAATATCAAACTAAACAACTACACTGAAATTTCACAAGATACATGTAACATAATAATTGAAGGAAAAAACCGCGAAAGTTTTCATCTATATATATATATCAAACAGTTCCGTAACTGACTGACTGACTGACAGACAACGCACAGACCAAACCGCTGGACCTTAAAGGGCTGACATTTTGCATGGCGATTCTTCTTATAGTGTAGGGGTGCACTAAGAAAGATTTTTGAAAAATTCTTCTTAGATTTTTTAAAATTAAATTCTTAAGCTGTTTTAGTAACTTTTTTAAAGTTTGCATTTAAAATAATAATTTGAGGGTTATAAAATTTACATCACGAGAAAGATCCTAAAAATTCCTTTAAAATGAAATCTTTTTCGAATCATTACCTCCATTTTCTGATTTTTGGAGAATTTTTAACGATTATTTTTTAGAATTTAATTTATTAAATGCCGATCACGGGATTTCTTTTTCTGATACTTTAAATTAATTTATCGTCACGTGCATAACAGCGAAATAGACTTGGATTCATGTTCTCGGATGATAGAACTTTAGAACAGAGAACACACATTGCGGTCACTCTTCATCATTGACTTCTGTTGAAGTGAAGCCGAAATCCAAGTAGCTGTCTTCGTATTTGCGGCATTTCCGCTTCTTTCTACCCACGTCACATGTCGATGCATGATCTTTATTGGTACTTGCATTATGGGTTTTTTCATCAAAAATCCATCCATTTTTACGAAAAAATATCTATACAGCGACCACTGGCGAGATAACTGACGACAGGACTACCTGCCCGAACAGTGGCGCCGGAAGAGTCAAATATAGGGGGGGGGGGCAAAGTAAAGGATTAAAACTTTTACACCTTTATTATTAAAAATACATATATACGGTTATAAAAAGTAAACTTTTATGTTATTTTATGTTATATTATGCCCTATCACACGTCAACGTGTACGAGTTTCAAATGCATCGGATTCAAGATTCCCTTTCGCGATGAAAAAACATCGTGTAAGGGTTGCTTTTGAATCGCAAGAGCAAACGTCTAGAATTGGCGTTTAAACGAGCTTGCGTACCTGAAATTGGCGATTAATCGCTCCTGCGTATATGGAATGGCGTTTATCGCGCTTGCGTTAAAGAGTGTGAGGTTGCAATTTAGTATTCAGTTTTATTAGGCTTTATGATTTTAAATGAAAATTCTAATATTTTACGAGCGCTAGCTAGGTAGAAACAAAAAATTCAATTTTCTAGGAGGGGGGGGGGGGGGGAAGTGCCCTCCCTTGCCCCCCCCCCTTCCGGCGCCACTGTGCCCGAATAATCTATATATATAAAACAGTTCCGTAACTGACTCATTCATTCACTGACTGACATACAACGCACAGACCAAACCGCTGGACCTAAAGGGCTGAAATTTTGCATGGAGATACTTCTTATAGTGTAGGGGTGCACTAAGAAAGATTTTTCAAAAATTCTTCTTAGATTTTTTAAAATTAAATTTTTAAGCTGTTTTTTGTAACTTTTTTTACGTTTGCATTTAAAATAATACATTGAGGGTTATAAAATTTATATCACGAGAAAGATCATAAAAATTCCTTCAAAATGAAATTTTTTTCGAATTTTTACCTCCATTTCCTGATGTTTGGTGAATTTTTAAAGATTAATTTTTAGAATTTAATTTATTAAATTCTGATCACGTGATTTCTTTTTCTGGTACTTTCAATAAATTTATCGTCACGTACGTAACAACTAAATAGACAAAAAAAATATTTTTTTCTCTTTCTATAATGCAGCAGACCATTGGATATTATCCAAAAACAATGCATATCCCTTACGATTTTTTTATAAATATATATATATAGATAGATCGATATTTTACATCAATTGTATACATTGATCATCGCATTTATTATAAATATATATATTTATTTTTTGGCATAAATTGCATACGTTGACCGTTGTATTTAATTTGAATGTACTCCGTAGCGAAGCGCGGGTTTTCAGCTAGTCAGACTATATGAGTAGTCGGAGGTAAGGGAAGAAGGAAAGTCACCACTACGGTTCTTGACCCGGGTTTCCCCGAACCCGAAACCCGGGGATATTTTTAATGTAAATCCGGGGTATTAGTTATTTATCTAATACAGTAGAATACCAATTATATTCCTTAATTTGGAACCAAGACCAATCGTATGATGAGTTGGGTAGTTAAATTTTTAAAAACAGAATATTTGATCTGGCCAACAACCTCAATAAAACGATTATTCAACGTAAATGATAATGGGTCTGATTCTAAACCAGAAGTAGCAGTTGAAGTGGCAGTTAAAGACGGAATTGAAGAGGATGCTACGAGTATTGGTGCTTGTACTAAACAAATGTCCCTTAGTATGTTTCTGCAGGAGAATGATAATAAGGAAAATCCTAAAAAATCAAAATCTGGTTCATATATCGTAAGAAAAGAAATTGAGTTGTTTCGGGTAACAAAAAGCCGACCTGAAATGCTAGATAAACTTTTCAGGTCTTTAACCTTTTCCTTACGGGGTGGGATAGCATGTATCCCAAGAATACGAACCCAAGAAAGAGTGAATGAATAATATATATATATATATATATATATATATATATATATATATATATATATATATATATATATATATATATATATATATTTACATATATAATATATATACATATATATATATATATATATATATATATATATATATATATATATATATATATATATATATATATATATATATATGTATGTATACATATATATATATATATATATATATATATATATATATATATATATATATATATGTATACATATATATATATATATATATTTACATATATAAATATATATATACATACATATATATATATATATATACATATATATATATTTATATATATATAAATATATATATATATATATATATATATATATATATATATATATATATATATATATATATATATACATATATATATATATATATATATATATATATATATATATATATATATATATATATATATATATATACATATGTATATATATTTACATATATAAATATATATATCTATATATATATATATATATATATACATATATATATATATATATATATATATATATATATATATATATATATATATATATATACATATATATATATATTTACATATATAAATATATATATATATATATATATATATATATATATAATATATATATATATATGTATACATATATATATATATATATTTACATATATAAATATATATATACATACATATATATATATATATATACATATATATATATTTATATATATATAAATATATATATATATATATATATATATATATATATATATATATATATATATATATATATATATACAGAGAGAAAGGGAGCCGAATAAATGGGCCCCGTAAGCTAAAGGTTAACAACAATTCGACCAACTTCGGTGGAAACAGAATGAGCATTTTCTGTAATGGGTCTCTTTGATAATAAACTCAAAAGCCGACTCAATGATGATACGTCGAGTGCAATGATGGTTGTAAGGCAGTTTTGTAAAAAATGAGATATACGCACCACTTTTATTTATGTTATACATATATGTATATGTTTATTAACATTAAATTTATTTACTGATATTTTTTATATTTGAAATTCTGAAATAAATTAAATGGTTCTAATAAATTATTTATTATTTTAGTTCTTTGCTATTGACTCCCTGGAACCAACCAAGTAAACCCGGGAAAACCCGGGTTTTAAATTTAAAAAAAAAAAAAACCGTCAAACTCGAAACCCGTGTTTTAAAAAAGTTGCTCAAAGTCAAAAACTCTAGTCACCACTCCCGTTCGTTATTGGTTATTGTGAAATATTTGCAGCCCAGAGAGCAGGTGCAAAGAACGTACAGAAGGCATTCTCGAAATTCTCTGAGCAGGTGCACTCCGACCGACTCCTCTGATTTTTAGTGATTGACCGTGACGTTTTTTTTTTTCTTTTGCTAAGAAAGAATGCACATACAATACCAGAATACGACTGGCTATGGGAAATCCTATATGAGATGTGCCATGGTCAGCAGTTGCGAAGCGAGCATAACTGGCGCCTGGGGCACGATACCTTTGTGGCGCCCCCCCCCCTGAAAAACATATAGTAATATAATATATAGACCCTATATTGGCGCCCTCGATAAACATATAATAACATAATATATAGACCTTATATTGGCACTCCCCCCCGAAAAGCATATAGTAACATAACATATAGACGTTATGTTGGTGCCCTCCCATAAAAACATATAGTAATATAATATATAGACCTTATATTGGCGCCCCCCACAAAAACATATAGTAATATAATATATAGATCTTATATTGGCGTCCCACACAAAATAATATAGTAATATAATATATATACCTTATATTGCGGCCCTCCCCCGAAAAACATATAGTAATATAATATATAGACCTTATATTGGGGCCCTCCCCTGAAAAACATATAGTAATATAATATATAGACCTTATATTGGCGCCCCCCCCCAAATAATATAGTAATATAATATATAGACCCTATATTGGCGCCCTCGATAAACATATAATGACATAATATATAGACTTTATATTGGCACCCCCCCTAAAATCATATAGTAATATAATATATAGACTTTATATTGGCGCCCCCCACAAAATAATATAGTAATATAATATATATACCTTATATTGGGGCCCTCCCCCGAAAAACATATAGTAATATAATATATAGACCTTATATTGAGGCCCTCCCCTGAAAAACATATAGTAATATAATAAATAGACCTTATATTGACATCCACCTCGAAAACATATAGTAATATAATACATGGATCTTACATTGGCGCCCCTCTGCAAGTGGCGCCTGGGGCATGATAGACCCCCTTGCCCCCCTCCCCCCACCTTTGCTACGCCACTGATGGTCAGGTCATGGTACGTGCCATGAAACAAAACCGGACACTCCTAAAATAGTGCCTAAACTATTGATTCCATCTCACCACTCGAAGCAAACCCAAACATATACAATAGCGGACTGGAAGACGAGAGTTGGTTTCCCCCTTTTTGTCCATTTTAGTCAAGTCTTTCGTCAAGTTATATCGGAATAGCCCTTAGCAACAGATTAGATTGGAGATCATGAGCGCTTCTGGGCACACACTTTGGGAACCCCTGTTCTAGGCAGTTTCTATTGATAACTACACCCTTTCTAATGCAGGTCTGATTTTCTGACCCTTCTATTCCTTTCCATTCATTGTCAGTCGTGAGTTAACCATAGTAAACCAGCGATTATACTGGATTACAATAGCACAAAAGCAGGAGTCGATGTAGTCGATCCAATATGCAGCTATGACACGGTTATCCCGCATATCACGAAGATGGACAATCTCATTGGTTTTTTTTTAGGTTTTTGTACATAAATAGGAATCTCTTCGCAAGTTGTCCTTAGATTCAATTAACCGGACAGTTTTGAAATATGGCGATTGTATCTGCATAGTGTAAGGTATACATAAGATTCGATTCACAAGAATCGAACTTTTGAGTGAATGAATTAAAGAAGCTGCTTGAGATATGCTAATTTCGGCATACGCTCTCGGTGTAAATACCAAACAGCTTGATTAAAGAAAAAGGTTGAAAGAAGGTGTTGTTAAGGTTGATAGATAAGCGAGAGGGAGCTACGAGGTAAGCAGTTCCAGGTGTTAACCGGCGCTTGTGCTTAGCAGGCCCAAAGTTTACGTGGCAGAACTGCTGGTTTGTGAGTATGGCAAAGTGTATTTTTATTGAATGCTAATATAAATTCCGTACAAGTAGTACGTATGCTTAATGCTGTAAAAGCAAATTCTATATGTGCAAAGAAATTCAATAAACATTGTTTCATGTATAAACTGTGTTTGTATCAAATTCATTTAGAGTGCCACTTCAAATTATATACACCCAAGTCTGGGTAGAAGTGAGCTATACTCTATAATTGTTTGGCCTTTAATTATAAATATATCTCAATATTATCAACATTTTTTATCTTTTCATAGACCGCAGAATTATTATTTTCAATTTGACAAAAAAGTTTATTACAAAAGAAATAATCAAGGTCGAAAGACACGTTGCACTTTGTGCCACGAGTGTCTTCTGGTTTTCCAAAAATTGGCGCGCCCGCTGAAGGGCTAAATAGTTCAAATACAATAGCCTTTCAGAATTTTCATTGTGAGTTTTAGATGCTGCGTTTTTGTGTTTTTCGTATTCCAAAAGTTCCATGTAGTTATGCATGCATGTAGTTTATTTTCAAAAGATCGAAATATGAAGCTCATTTAAAAAGTGCCTTTTATAAAGAATGTATACATCTATATTTTAAAAGGGCTTGTCTGTTTGTTTGTCCGCTATAGAATCATAGACTGTTTCACCCACTGGGACGAAATTCGGCACAGTTAATATTTAGGACCCAAGAGACTTAAATCAGGAAAAACGAAATTTGGGGCTCAATTAGTTTTTTTAAAATTAATTTTCTAACAATTTTTGTGACCCTAAGCGCACCTCTTAAATGTGGATACAGCCCCTTTACCACAACCAGTTTAATTCGATACGCGGGGGAAAAGAGGTTTGTTCTGAGGGGTGGTTTGAGAGTTGGTCTGGGGGTGACGGGGGGGAACGAAGTGTTTATTTTGCGGGGGGTGCAGCCCAGTATTTTTTTGATGGAATGTATGAAAAATTTTATATCTCTATATCTACCCGGGCAACGCCGGAAATAATGCTAGTTTTATATATAACACCAATTTTTGTAAAAAAAAAAAGTTTTCACGTTGATAATTTTCGTTTTAGAAAAAAAAGTTTTTCTTACTTCAGTTTCAGAAATTCGAGTAGTGTTAAGTAAACTGAACGATATAAAATTGCTTACGTATTACGATTACGACTTTCCTGAATGTATTTTATCTACACACAAAAATTTCAATAAATAAGTACATAAATAAATAAATATAACTGCTTTAAGACAAAGATTTTAAAATCTAGATGAGAGGTTTAATATTAGTTTTCATATCACCCGAGTCTGACTAGATATACGCCGAAATGCGTATTATATTACCAACAGTATAATAACTATACAAAGCTGTAAATCCTTGAAAGACTTCTGGTCGTTTGAATCGCTGGGATATCTTTAAGCATAGATAAATCTGCTTCTGATATTAAACTGTTCATTAGGAAAACAGCTTTGAGGAAATTTTTAGAAACTGTCATGAAATGTTTCATATTTACTACTCATATGTAAATTTCCCAGCAACTGAACTTTTGATTAATACTCTGTTTTCAAGCTATGTTTTTACGGTCGAAATTTGAGAACTCATTCTACATTATATTAACCTATTCCCTACGGGGTGGGATAGCATGTATCCCAAGAATATATATATATATATATATACATATCTGTCTAAAACCTCTGTTATACTTTTCTTTTCATGTTATTTGTTCCTGGCTGAAAGTAGCTTTAGAGCTATTACTGGTTTTCTCTATCATCTATTTCTAATATATATATATATATATATATATATATATATATATATATATATATATATATATATATATATATATATATATATATATATATATATATATATATATATTTATATACATATATATATATATACATATATTTATATACATATATATATATATATATATATACATATATATATATACATATATTTATATACATATATATATACATATATATATATATATACATATATTTATATACACACATATATATATATATATATATATATATATATATATATATATATATATATATATATATATTTATATACATATATATATATATACATATATTTATATACATATATATATACATATATATATATATATATATATATATATTTATATACATATATATATATATACATATATTTATATACATATATATATATACATATATATATATATACATATATTTATATATATATATATATATATATATATATATATATATATATATATATATATATATATATATATATATATGTACCGATCTAAAGAGGGAATTAGAAAAATAGGCCCCGTAAGCTAAAGGTTAAAGAGACCCGAAGTATTAAGACATTACATAAATTACTCAAACGAATGCCTCGAGAATTTTAATTAGTTTCATTGAAATAATATTTCTGAAAACATCCATTTCTGACAATAAAGGAAATTTTAATTAAGATTTTTAAAATGTGTGAGTGAATATAATCAAAATTAATTTTTTATGTTAAAAGATTTACACCATTACTTTGTTCTATATATACAAAACAGTTCCGTAACTGACTGACTGCCTGACAGATAACGTACAGACCAAACTGCTGTAACTAAAGGACTGACATTTTGCATGGCGATTCTTCTTATAGTGTAGGGGTGCACCAAGAAAGATTTTTGAAACATACTTCTTAGATTTTTTTAGTTAAATTTTTAAGCTGTTTTTGTCACTTTTTTAAGTTTGCATTTAAATAATAATCTGAGGTTTATAAGATTTATATCATGAGACAGATCATAAAAATGCCTTTAAAATGAAATATTTTTCGAATCTTTACCTCCATTTTCTGATTTTTAGTGAATTTTTAAAGATTCATTTTTAGAATTTAAAGTATTAAATGCTGATCACGTGGTTTCTTTTCTTTTTGTGATACTTTAAACTAATTTTGTGTCACGTGCATAACAACGAAAGAGACAAAAAAAATTATTATTTTTCTTGCTAATGCGGCAGACGATTGGACATTATCCAAAAAATATTAAAATACAGTAAAAGAAATGTTCCTCAAACTGTACTATATTAACAGTACTATATTCATTAGTATGTGCTATTAGATTTAATTTGAATATTTTCTTCTACATTATTTTGTCTGTAAAAATATCCGTTATGATTTGTTTTATAAATATATATATTTTTTTTGGCATTTATTGCATACATTGACCGTTGTATTTAATTTGAATGTACTCCGTAGCGAAGCACGGGTATTGAGCTAGCCCTTCTATAAACTCTGTAATTTTAATTCGAACACATGATTGATATTCAAATAAAATTAAATAACCATTAAATAAGATGATTATGGCCAAATCACGAAACATAGTCATGTAATTTTTGTTGCTAAATCGTAGTAAACAATATGGTAGTATTTTGAATTTTATGATTAAAGTTTAATTTTCTTGCTTTAAGTTTAAAGTTTATTTAAAAAAGAAAATAACCTCCACTTTTATAGTTTGGTTAAAATTTTTGGATATAATATATCACAACTTTGATAATTCTGTTATGAATAAATATTCTGTTTTCAAATAACTTTTTTTAAACGTTGATTAGAGGTACAGTTAGGATTTTCGAAATTCATAACTATATCCCTTTGGTCACATGATCCAGAGGATGTTTTAAACCGTTTTACATTTTTGTATCCTAAACATGTATGAACAAAATCAACACTATAACAAGAACAAGGCTTAAATCGTCTTATAAAATGTAATTGCACAAAGCTCCTTGAAAGTAAAATTTTATGTTTATGAATTTTCTTTCATATAAATGCCTTCTTAAGTACAAAAGTCTAATACGGAATAATGAACCAAGTTTCACAATAAGATATTTATTTTATATATTACTCCCGAAATAGAAAGTGTTGCTCATGAGAAAAAAATTGAATTTGATCTTGACTTTTAGCGTAAAATTTTAAATCTATACTTATATATAAAGAGAGGGCGATTTTGTACGTGGAGGGAAATCTCCAGAACCACTGCACCTATTTGAAAAATTCTTTCACTGTTTGAAAGGTACATTATTCCAGATGGACATAGGCTATATATATGTATATATGATCAGTAGAAATAAAGTTAGGGGCTTAATCCTAACAATCTCCATTGTTACCGCTACTATACTCTACCGCTTTTTGTGCCAAAAATTTCAATGATCCTTAACGTGGTGCTATCGCGGTGGGCTTCTGTTCTGATGGTAGCGGTTCAAACCTAGCCGTTCTCCGGCACGCCTTTTTCTTTTAAAAAATTAACTTTAATTATTAACTAACGTAATATTAATTTAAGGTATTATTTAGGTTATTATTAAGGTAAAAAAAGATTTGCAATTTATTGGCTATCAACTGGAAATTTATTGGTATAATAGTTTGTTCAACCCGGACAAAGTCGGGAAGGGCCGCTAGTTAGTAATATATTGATAAAAATATCAAAAATGTATGTATTTTTAAGTTATTTTAAAAACTGTGGGATTTAAAAAACTGTTTATATTATTGTTATTGGATACTTTGAGTTATACTCAAAGTCTCAAATACTTTACTCATCTTTCAATTGAAGCCCTCAGTAAACAATCAGCCGGTTAGGCTTAATTTCAATTTCAGATGTGGATCAGAATTTTTTTCTTACCTGAAAACTAATATCTTCTCCATCAAATCACGTTTGTTCAGCCTATTTTTCTATAAAACATTCAGAACTAAAAAAAATTGGATGCTTTTAGCTGTATATTTAACAGTTTTTAAAAATCTGTTTACTTTTGCGATGAATTCTGAAAGTAAACAAACTTGAATGTGAATGAATCAAGTAGCTCAAGTATTCATATCACGTAGTGAGCTGTAAAAAACTGGATGGCAGTCTACTACTCCAATCGCATGAAAAACTAAATAAATAAAAAATAATGAAAGGGTTTGCTTTTACAAGGTGCGGATTAAATGCAATATTGTTAGATAATTCGGGATATTTTTTAACTTTCATATACTTTTTCCATTATGACGTCATTATTAGTATTATGACGTCAAAATGACGGGTTACCTTCTAGTAGGGAAAATAGAAGTGTATTTGATTTTAGGTAATATTTTAGATGAGATCAAATGTAAAGCAAGTATTTTGTAACACGTTGTTTATTTAAATTGATTTGTAAAAAAAAAAATCACATTTATTTCAGCAATGTATCAGTATAGTTGACTTATTTATGATTCAAACACGTTTTCGGGAAGTCATGTCACTGGCTGCAGAAAATGGAAACAACTTTAGACATTTTTCGTGCCACTTCACGTCCTTGTTGAAGTTTACCATAGTATTGAAAAAAAATTTCTGCGCAATTTTTTCCACTTGAATTGGTTCTTTGCAAACGTTGATGTAGAATATGAACACTTTTTGGAGTTCTCGATAAACATTTTGCTTATTCAGCATTTTCTGCCGACTTATTTTCAGAATTTTTTTTAATATTCTTTGGTTTGGATTAGTTTGGAGAGCTACGATCAACTGTTTGCTACACGAGGGCTAATTAGACCGGGACCTACAGTTTAAAGCCGATTCCGAACGGCTACAAACATCCATGCAACAGCGGGACTCGAGCCCACAGAATCTATGTTACATGGTGGAATGTTATACTGGCCTTAGTGGCGAAAGAGAATAATGCGTTGTGATTAAAACAAGTAAATATTATCACTTATAAGGATGGTTTCAAAGATAGCAATAAGTATAGTTCAGTATGTCTCATATAACTTATATATTAAGCAATACAGTTAAATTAATGATGTGAGATTCATTACTCACTTAAAATCACCATGTGGATAGACACGTGTTCTAGCATTAAGAAATTGAGTTTAAGTTACATTGATGTCAATTGAATTCATGATAAAACAATTATGACAACAGAATATACCAAACGTTAGGAGCCTAAATATAGTTTATTGATTATCATGATATTAAACAACAATTACACTAGTAATAAAAACTTTTGTTACTTAAGCCTAACCATGCCCAGTGCTACTCACTCCAACACCAGACTCTGCGTCTGTCCACCTTTCCAAGACAAAGTTCAGCAGTGATCTCTCTACTGGTTTTCTTTTGGAGGAAAAGTTCTTTCTCTCAGACTGCGCCAAATATTCAAAATCTCGCCAGCGCATGCGTACTTAACGCAACGGCTGCAAGATTTGGCGTATATCGCCTGTATTGGCACTAAATCTTCATATATATTGTATTATTGCATTGGAGAGTTATAAAGGCATGGAATGTGTACATGAGTGCCTTTATAACAATCTGAACCGAATGTCAGCGCCCTAGCCATTCCGCCATCACCTGACTGAAATATTCTTTGTCTTTAGCATATATGTAAATGACTTGCATTGGCAATTACCACAACTAATCTAAGAACATTTTCTATGCCGACTTTTTACACCGTTTGACGACTTTTCTCAAAGTTGTTGCATAGGAAGCCATTTGATGTAACAAGTCTATGCCAGTCAAAAAATACTTGTGTTTCACGACCGCGTCATTCAAATATGCATGACAGTAAAAATTTTAATAGAACGCTAAAAACAAAAAACAATACCTTAAAATCTTAATTTTAAATTTTATTTCGCAGATAAATAAATTTAGTTATGTTTTTCGTGAAATAGATTTTTAAATCACTTGGTGTGATTTTTATAAACACTGCAACTGATTTAAGAGGAAATCATACGCACTTTCAAGATTTCCTTCTTTTGACAAAATGATTTTTATGGCTGATCTTATTGTTTAACCTTTTCCTTACGGGGTGGGATAGCATTTATCCCAAGAATACGGGTTCAAGAATGAATATATATATATATGTATGTATGTTTGTATGTATGTATGCATATATATATATATATATATATATATATATATATATATATATATAAATAAATATATATATATATATATATACATACATACATACATACATATATATATACACACATACATATATATATATATATATATATATATATATATATATATATAAATATATATATATATATATATACATACATGCATACATACATACATATATATACATATATATACATACATACATACATATATATATATATATATATACACATACATATATATATATATATATATATACACACATACATATATATATATATATATACACACATACATATATATATATATATATATATACACACATACATATATATATATATATATATATATATATATATATATATATATATATATATATATATATAAATATATATATATATACATACATACATACATACATACATACATATATATATACACACACATATATACATATATATATATATATATACACATACCTACATACATATATATATATATATATATATATATATATATATATATATATATATATATATATATATATATATATATATATATATATATATATATATATATATATATATATATATATATAAGCTCCTTATTGGCCGTTCTTACAATGGGGGTATGAAATTTCCCGATCTAAAGAGGGAATCGGAAAAATGGACCCCGTAACCTAAGGGTTAATACATTCTACTGAAAAGCATCTTATTGTTAAAGAAGAACATATAATTCCTTTTTATGCATCCAATCAACTGACGTAATCTAATGTTTGAAAATGTAAAGAAAGCACGAGTACAGTTAAGAAACTGCTACAAAAAAGAAGTCGTTTAAACGAACGTCAGATGAGATTCATCTTTAACAGAAGCGCAGATAACAGCTGGTATAAAAATACTGCGGATGCTAAACGAAGCATAAACGACGTGCAATGAAGCAAACAAATAGAATTGAAAATACAAAATTGTCCCAACAAATGTCGGTAAATCAATAAGAAATAAACGAGATTTTGAGACATTAATTAAAAATTTAAATTCTTTTATCATTAATACGCCCGGCGTTATCTGATGCCAGAAAACGTCATTAGGTTGCTAGCGCCGCAATTCATCAGATCCCTGGTATAGATAATTTTCTACTTTAATTTTACTTTTAATGATATCACAGATAATAATATCATTCAGTTTCTTAATTGAAGAGCTTAATTTAAACACTTTTAAAATATTTTTAAGACTGTTGTACTTTCTTCGTCATTTATGTATAGATCCAATGATAATTATCTCCGGACTCCCGGTTTTGACGTAGTATGGGGCAATTCATTAGCATAATTATCATTATATGGTCTTTAAGATGCGCTTATCTTATGTCAACGTCTGCAGATTAATAGCTTTTGGAAATTTTAAGTAAAATGTTTTAATATATTTTGATTTCGTAATTCTTTACATACTAGAAGGTAACCCGTCATTTTGACGTCATAATGGAAAAAGTATATGAAAGTTTAAAAATATCCCGAATTATATAACAATATTGCATCTAATCCCCACCTTGTAAAAACAAACCCTTTCATTATTTTTTATTTATTTAGTTATTCGTGCGATTGGAGAAGTAGACTGCCATCCAACCCGTCATTTTGACGTCATAATGCTAATAATGACGTCATAATGGAAAAAGTATATGAAAGTTAAAAAATATCCCGAATTATCTAACAATATTGCATTTAATCCACACCTTGTAAAAGAAAACCCTTTCATTATTTTTTTATTTAGTTAGTTTTTCATGCGATTGGAGTAGTAGACTGCCATCCAGTTTTTTACAGATCACTACGCGATATGAATACTTGAGCTACTTGATTCATTCACATTCAAGTTTATTTACTTTCAGAATTCATCGCAAAAGTAAACAGATTTTTAAAAACTGTTAAATATACAGCTAAAAGCATCCACTTTTTTTTAGTTCTGAATGTTTTATAGAAAAATAAGCTGAACAAACGTGATTTGATGGAGAAGATATTAGTTTTTAGGTAAGAAAAAATTCTGATCCACATCTGAAATTGAAATTAAGCCTAACCGGCCGTTTGTTTACTGAGGGCTTCAATTGAAAGATGAGTACAGCCCGGAAGTGTTATACAGAGACAACGGCTATTATATATATAATGGTAAATCTAGTTCAAATATTAATTCATGAATTAAAACACTAGTTCTTTTACCATTACTTTACCATTCTCTTCCTCTTACCATTTCATGCCAGCCTGAAAATAAACAATTCATTGAGAGAGTAAAACGCATTTGACATGTTTACTAATGTTGAACTGCTAAAGTAAGTTGTATACTTTATATATGTTGTTAAAAAGATTACGATAATCTCCAGAAATAGCAATTATAAGAATTTATCTTTGTTTGAAACAAAAAAGGTTTACAACACATTTAATAATTTGATACCTTACTTAGAAAGATTGCACTCATGAATATAGTATTATTTGTTTTCATGCTTAACACAAGCTGAACACCCGTACTTCGTTACGGAGTACATTTTAGGATAATTAGAATGAAAAAATAATGACATTTCTTTTTAGAGATTACCTTCTAAACATTACATTTTGTTTCTACACTTGAGGGGCGGGGGACTAAAATTACCAGGCTCGTCCGAGAGCTTACGCGTGAGCAAGCTATGTAAAACTGACTGTGGGAGAAACAATTTTCTCTTAAATCTACGTCAGCTTATTTTAAAGTTTGGTTTATTTACTATCTTAAGACTTATTTACTATCATGTTGAAGCATACTTTGAAAGGAAATTGCAGTTTTATATATACGTTTAATTTAATATCAATAAAACGTACTAATTTGAATTAAATTCTTAAAAACTTCCATCTCAATGAGTCTAGTGGTTAAATTTTATCTTTTACCGTATTTGAATACTTTTTTTGTCCATTTATTTCGTTGTTAGGCACGTGACGCAAAATTAATTTAAAGTATCACAAAAAGAAAAGAAATCACGTGCTCAGCATCTAATCAATTAAATTCTAAAAATGAATCGTTAAAAATTCACCAAAAATCAGAAAATGGAGGTAAAGATTCGAAAAATTTCATTTTAAAGGAATTTGTATAATCTTTCTCGTGATATACATTTTATAATCCTCAAATTATTATTTTGAATGCAAACTTCAAAAAAGTTACAAAAACAGCTTAAAAAATTTGATTTCAAAAAATTTAATAAGAATTTTTCAAAAATCTTTCTTCTTGCACCCCCTACTCTATAAGAAAAATAGCCATGCAAAATTTCAGCCCTTTAGGTCCAGCGGTTTGGTCTGTGCGTTATCTGTCAGTCAGTCACAGAACTCTTTTATATTTATAGATTATCGTCCCAGATTTGACGAGAGTTTATATCTAATATTTAGGAAATTAATAATTACATAATAGTAATTCTGAAGTCAGTTCTTAGAGTTGGATAAAAAAGAAAAGAGAAGAAAAGTACTTTAACTGATTATAATTTTTGCATTTTTTGATTAAAATGTTTAGTTAATATTTTAAGCCAATGGATTAAATAGTTGCCTAACCAAATTTATTTTATGCCTATTTAAAGAATATATTAACACTTTTCAGGGAGTATTAAAATTCAGAGACATAAACAGGCACAATAAATACGTTTCTTTTTATTTAGTCTCACTGGCTTTATGAAAGCAATACTGCCTCATGGGTGAAGATAAAATGCCGCAATCTAGCAACAAAGTTGTTAAGTAATTGAAAAGAGGCTTAAAACTCTTAGATATGGCATACTGATTTAGATCTGAGAGATGCAGTAACATTTTTATACTGCACGAATAATTTTCACATATCAAAAAGAATTAGCACATGGAATACTGAAGCAGACAGACCAAACTCGTTGCCGTGGAGACTAAGGTACGCCGTAGAGGCCATGACGCTGTTGACGTAGCATCAGGAGCGTTGCGTTATACTGTTCGTTCCAAGATTAGTCACATGACCTGTGATTGATTTGACTTATCACGTGGTCAATGAATTGAGCTCTATGACTGGTTAAAATTTTTCACACTGACGCTACGTAACGTTCCGGATTCAGTGTGAACAGACAGCAAGAGTCACTAATTGCCACTCAATAGTAATAATTTATTTTGAGGAGAGAATAAAATGGCATGGTGGTGGCCGTGTTATATGACCAACAACAACATGTGGGTCTGTTGTCCTTCCGAAAAATGGCAATTTCAAGCGATATCCAAACACTTCTACTTGCCGAAAAGTATTTGAGTGCCAGCATAATTTGCATTATTTGCCCAAATCGAATTAGTCCCGCCTTCCTTAAGCCAGAATTTCTTTTTGTTGGAGAGATATTAAGGTATCCGACTACGTTTAAAACATCGATTTTGACGAAAATTCCGAAATAGTTTTTAATTCTTTTTTTTTTTTAAAGATTGCAAATTTATGTTTCTAAATCTGCTTTTATTTTTTCGATACGATCATTAGAAAGGAAATTAGAGCGCTTTAAAGATGAGCTGCAGCTATGAATTTCAATGCAAGTTGAAAATTTTAATCGTCTTTTCTGAAAAACTTATTTTTCATCAAAAATGTAAACGACTCTTGAGAAAACTCAAAATCTAACCTTGATATGTCTATGAAAATTTTCACGTATGTTTTTCATAATACTAAGAATGTAATGGACTACAGATTTGGTTCTAGGTATATTATTTGTTGATTTATAGCTGCATTTATAAAAAATGTCATGGAAAATTACTAAAATTTTACATATACTAGCCGCTGCGCGACCAGCATGGTCGCTTTTAGATTTATATTTTCTTTTGCAAAACAACTCAATTGAAAGTAACACATGTAAGGAATGTTACCATTATCTGTCATCATAAATATACGTTGTTAAGGGGTAGTGAAAACTCAGACAAAAAATTTATAATCATTGATAAATTCACTATAAGGCTGATTCTAAAACATCATGATTAAAAAATGTGAATTTCCATTACTTCAGAACAGAGTTAAAGATAAGTCTGAGAAACCCAACACCAATGATTTTAAAAATTATATCTCTCACTGTATGTACTATTTTTCAAAACTAAGATATCTACACTTTATCATTACATCAAATAAGAAATTGTTAGGGAAAATTTTCACTTATAAAATGGAGTGAAAATTCAGCAAATACTAAAATATAGTATAGATTACATTTCTCTTTGTATGTATTATTGTTCGCAATTCAGATATCTCCACTCAATCATATTAAATGAATAAATTAAAATTATTTCGTGTATAAATTAAAACTATTCATGAGTAAAATACAGCAATTAAACTGTACCAAATTACGTGCTATCGTCGAGCCACACGCGGACAGCCGCTAATGTTTACATCCGGTAGTTGCAGCCGTTGCCATTCGGATTGTAGAAATATCGTCGATTTTTGTGCCGCATACCTACGCGTTTTATATATATATAGATTTGCTTATAATGACCTGTATTTTTTTAGATTTTAAGATATCGATTAGCTAGTAGGTCATTACACTTAGAAGGTACTTATGTATATATGACAAAAAAAAGTTAATGTTACATGCACAATATTTTTTTTTAGAGCTAAAGCCATTTTTATAAAAAATTTGCTAAATTTCGATCCAAAATCCTCAATTTTGTAAAAATTTGCACAGTTAATGACTACCTTTTCATCATTTTCGAGTTTTGGTGTTATATTCTTTTGAAAAATAAGATAGAAATTTCCGCAAGTACAGTTTTTCAAAAAAAGGGCTCCGAACGTAGCCGGATACCTTAAGGAAGATAATATGCAGGCTTCAATGATAAGTTGGCCGCACCCTGTTGCCTAATATAGAAAAATGAAAGTCTAAATTCTAGTCGCTTGTAACGACTGCCATACAGTAACGTTTGCCTCCACACGTGAAATTCCAGGAGACCACCTTGCACCGCGGTAGGGTTTATACAAAAACCTACTTTTTGAAAAACCGGTTTTCGAATTCCAGATTTCCAAAAAAAAAACGGTTTTAGCCGGTTTTCGAATTTTTGTCAAAAAAAAAATAGAATAGGGAAAAATATTTTATTTAATTTATATAAAATAACAAAATCCAAAATCAATATCAAAGTCAAAATCTAAAAAAAAATTAAGGAATACACATTACTTACACGAAATAACGGAAACTCAAACAAAAGTTTCAAATTTCAAATAATATTTAGATTTATTTCACTAATTTTAATTTCTCCTATGAAAATAAGATTTTAAAAAACATAAAATATCCACTGAACGGTGGCTAAGTCTTGTTCTTATTTTGGACACAATATTGCCTGAAATTGAAAATACTCGTTCACTAGCTACTGAGCTTGGTTTTGTAGTTTTCAGGGCATCAAATAACAAATCTAAGTTTTTGGTTATTTTATTCGTTGCCTCAAATAATGAAAATTCAGCTTTCAGTGTCTTTGGATTTGTAAGTTTTTCTTCGGGGTCTTCAAGAAATCAAATAAGTTAAAAATTAATTTTTACATAATAATTTGATTTCTTTTAAACCGGTTTTCAAATGTGACAAATTTATTTTAAAAACCGGTTTTTTAAAACCGGGTTTGAAAAACCGTCAACCGGGTTGAAAAACCGTCAACGGGTTTGAAAACCGTCCTATACCGCGGCTTTAGGAGCTTCAGGAAAAGTAGTGGCAACTACAGTACATGGGCCGGGCCCTTCACTGTAGTACGATATAGAAATGCATAAAACATCAGTGATCAATAAAAAACGAAAGTGGGAAGGAAAATAGTAAGTGGGGAAAACAAAAAGCTTCGATAGTACAAGTAAAGCTAAAACATGGGGAGAAAAAAGAGACTGAGCGAACAAAGAACAGGACAAGCAATTAAAAGTTACGAGCAAGAATGGCACAGGACCGTTTCTTGTTAACTGGGTCAGCAGAGTCGTAATCGGCAAGATTTTTAATAAGATCATTTGGTAAATCATTACGCACCGCGGCTCTGAGCAGTTAATTAATTTAAATCACCTTCGCTGAAACAGCCAAGGACAGCCGCTTTTAGCGACATTAGAGACCGGAAGTGCTTCCGACAGTTCGCCCGGAACGGTAGGCCAATCTACAGTTGGAGCCTTAGGACGGGAAGAGCCTTAGCAATCGGGTATGTAGCTGGTCAAGAAAGAATGCTTTTCCGGATTGTTCCAGAACTGAGCAGAATTGAGTGATGACTGGAGTTCCTTGACCATCAGGTTTTAACTCCAGTACGCAAGATGTAATGTAATCAATGATAATGTGCTCAATAGTTAAAATTTAAAGGCCAGGTACATTAATTAAGAGTAAAATTACTATCAAAGTACTAAATTTAAAGTTTGACACCTTCATAAGTTGAAGGGTAAGGGAAATTTAAGAATAAGTAGATAAATTGGTAGCAAGAATAAGAGAATAGTTTAATATAGTTAATTTTAAGATAACTGACGGTAAGATCAATTAACAAGATTCGGATAGGTGGCCCTCAGCAAAAGAAAATAAAAAGGCCCTCTTCAGGGTCATACAAATCGTAACGAGTTGATTGCAGAATTCCACGGGGAAAAAAGAAATATCAAGGTGGTTAAAAGGCGTGCCGGAGAACGGCTAGTTTCGAACCGCTAACGTCAGAACAGAAGCCCACCGCGCAGGCACCACGCTATTGTTCCAGAACGTTCGGGGGGAGGGGTATTTATGAGCCGCCGAACATAGGTGAAGGAGGGAGTTGAGGCCGATACAAAAGGAAATGCTGGCCGGGCCTAGGGAACCTGTGATGGAAGCAGAGACGACTCAAGACAGTCCTCCTTCGTCGATAGACGTGATGAACCCGCGAAATTAATATTTTTGGTAAGTAGCATGTATTTATCCAAGGTATGCAAGTGTTGCCGCATGTGCGTCACTGAAGAGAAGTGAAAATATTCACGCATGCGCAATTCCCGAGCCGAACATCAGTTGACTTCTAGACGCTGTAAGGATAACAGCGTAAACCAGAAGTGGGTAATTAATGTTTTTCTCGACACCCACAATTGCTTCAACTCAATAATATTCAGCTATTTTGTATGATGTACATAGTATGTGTGACGTCCTTTTAAATAAAAAGCAGAAAAGACAGCTGTGGTCCGTCGAACTTTATTTTATGCGGTCTTAAAATTATAGAAGAGCGCCAGCAAGCAAAGCATAATAATTACAAGATAAAAAGAACTTTTTATATACCATGTTTTTAAATTTTCTGTTGAATCACATAAACTTGACAATTCTATGCATTAATAAATACTTTAAAAAAAATTTTTGATGAATTATCCCATCAACTTGAAAGAAAATGAATTTAATTGGAAGTTAACTTGCGTTTAACTTTTCGTCCCCGTCCCGGCCGATAGATGGCTGCAACATTCTGCAAAACAAAACTGATTTTAAATGGATTTAAATCTGCTTAAAGATGGCTAAAAGTATTAAAAAATGCATTGTCATCGTGTTCTGAGCTATTCTAAAAGTTTCAAATGTCTAGCTGGTCGGGAAGTTAGTTGAAAATCGATTGCAAGATTTGTAAGGGACAAACACACACACAAACAAACAAGAAAGCAAGTTAATAAAAACATGGTAAAAATACCAAAAGGCTGGCAGTCATTTTTTATATGGCGAATAATTTGCTAGACGAGACCTACTTCGTGAAAAAAGTTATCTCTGTAAATGCCTTCTTCTACTTTAAATTGCAGTGAATTTATAGTATGCTCTCGTTGTTTGTATGATTGTTTTTTACACTCCCTTTGTTGAATTCTGCTAGGTTCAAGAGTGGTAACACATGCAGCGAAATTTGCTTTATTCACTTTCCCAAATAAGAACTTAGCAGGATATGTGCTGAGACCTCCTCGCCAGAGCTCTACCGTAGAGCAAACACTAGAAGCGACAGTTAATATGTAAAATATACTTACTGGAGTCGACTATGAAATAAAAGAAAAAATCCTATCCATTTATCATGGGTCAATGTTTTAACCTTAATACAGGCTCCCGAAAAATATACTTTTTCACACAGACGTTATAGTTAGAAGATAACAAATAAATGTAATCAAAAGGGATGCTTTATTTTGCATTTTAAGTGCCACAACTGACAGTAAAAATAAGAAAGCTAAGAGAAAGAGTTTACGTGAAGTCGCACTTTAAAATTGGGAAGCATAACTTCTTTTATCATTGTTTGTTAATATGTTTTCATGAGTATAATTTTGAACAGTTCTAACTGGATATCGTTAATTTTTCATTAACATACATTTACACGATTTTCAAAATCGCATATATGAAGGCCTTATTTGAATAGTGGTCCAACTCCATTCTTGTTCATTTTGAGATACAGAGCCTTAGTGAGTGCTGAGAAATTACTGCTGACGTCTGATTTGTTATGCGCTCTGTTGGCAGCAGAAATAAACTGGAGTTGTACCAGTTTAGAAATAACATAGAAATGACTTGTATGAACATGAAAGCGGGGCTAACTCCATTTTTTAAAAATGTGGAGTTGGACCGCTATTCAAATAAGGCCTTTATATCGTGGACACTGAAAATTTACAACATTGACCTTTAGCTTACGGGGATTATTTTTCCGATTCACTCTTTAGAACAGGAAATTTCATACCCCTTTGTTAGGACGGCCATATATATATATATATATATATATATATATATATATATATATATATATATATATATATATATATATACATACATACACACACACACACATACATATATATACGTACATATATATATATATATATATATTTCTTCAAGGTCCTGTATTCTTGGGATACATGCTATCCCACCCCGTAAGGAAAATGCTAAAATTTAATAAAAGAGACATTCTCATATAATTACGACTGACTTTTTTATCCTAATCACCTTTCATTTAGTTTTCAATTAACCTCATGTTTTAAAAACCGACAAACAAGCCGCCGCACTCAATAGCTGTTCCATCGCCCGTCAAAGTAATATGATGTTGTACTGGTTTTAAATGGTTTTGACACGTTTTTTGCTTCTTCTGTATAATCAAATGGAACCAAATTTCTGTGATAGTTTTTCAGTTGGGTTACCTAAAGTGATAGTATGAAAAGACTTACATGACATATAAAAATTATTAAATGAGATTATTGGTCTTGGGCCATGTACTTCGTATTACCATGAAATTCTGAAATATAGTGTTTTTTCGCTTTCGTTATTTCTTGGTATGTAAATTTAACACCTCAAAAAATTAAAACTAATCATTTGAAAATGATTACTTGCATTACACTAAAAAAGAATTTTCTTACTCTAATTCTTCCTCGTGTCTGTCTCTTTCTATTTTTGCAAAGGATACAAAAAAAAAATTACTTATAAATGAATCGCCGTTGTAAAATAAATTACTTCAACCTTTATTTAATCTAAAAAAGAATGTTTTGAAAATTAAATGTCTTGTTAAGCACACTGGATTCTTTTTTCATGGCGCTCGGGTTTTCTGTAATTTAAGAGAAACATAAAAAATAAACTTATTTTACCGTGGAAATAATTTAAAGAATTTCGATGCAGTTCTTTGACACTTTCAAAACTTTCTGTTCATACTGCCTTAAATTATCAGTTCAACCTTTATGCTTTAAAATAAAACTGGATTCAGTGCAATAATGAAAACATATTTTAACAGGAAATGGAACAAGAAAGTTTTCTTTTTTTTTTTTCATCATCTGAAAACTAAAATACCATTTTCTTTTCGAAATTCGATTTGATCTCAGGAAAACTCATTCTCATATGCAGACTTGATTCAATTTTTAAATAAGGCATACCTCGGTAGAGCCTGCAACAGATTCTATTCTTTTCCCTCTGATGGTATTACACTGCGCGAGGAATTGAATTTGAAAGGATTAACAAAACACATTTTATTAGGTATTCGATAGTTTAAAGAAATATTTTCATTTTTGTAGGTCCGCGTGACTGATCTCAATTTAATGTTTCGGCGAAAGACATGCCGTGAAAAAACTTTTACAAACCGTTTCAGAGAATCGTAAAAGCAAATTACTGCATCGGAAAATTTAACAATGAGACCAATCCTTTTTGCCTGGTTCGGGAAAGCTGTTCTTTTATTTCCCCTCTGACATAAATATAATCTCGCCCGCAACACGTGTAACGAAGAGAGAGCTTTTTAAAAAGAATTTCCGTCTGCATGCAACTGTGAAAATTTTATATTCAATTTCTGACTGTAGAATATAAATTTTAAATGCAGGAAATTGAAATCTCCAAGAAAATTCTAGGCAAAGTTTTATGGATAATGCGAAAGATTCCTCATCAAAATTATCCACGACGGCGCCTAAGGAGAAGACAAATGTGTAAATGTGCGTATTGTAATGATAAAAAAATGAAACAATTCTGATAAAAACTGTTGAAAACTCACTGATTTATATTCCATGCATATATTTTAACTCCATATATACGTATACAGTGAAACTTCTAAGACGGTCAGTCATGGTTACGAAAAAAAGTCGACTTTTCGAGAGGGGGCTGCCTACAGAAGTTTCAATATATATATATATATATATATATATATATATATATATATATATATATATATATATATATATATCTGAGTGGTAATCAGCTGCTTGCTGATCACCACTCAGGTTCTTTCCGTGTAGACCAAGATTAAAAATTAATTTTTTTTTGTTGAGGTTCGTAATTAAAAAACTTTTCGCAGCACTCCGCACCGCGGATCATCCGCTCGTGGATAATCGGGGCTTTACTGTGTATATATATATATACAGGGTGTAACGAAACTTTTGGGCAAAACTTTAAGGGGTGATAGTACACATCAAGACAAACAATATTATATAGGAAACTTTGGGTCCCAAACGTGTTCCAAAGGAGAGAGACGCCATTAAAGTTTAGGGTCCGAAATTTCAAATGATCATAAAAAATGGGAAAATTTCTCGATTCGTTTGCTGTTTTCACTTAAATTATTCTTTATGTCAAGATTTTCTGGAAAACAAATTTTAAAGATAAAGTTAAAAAAATGCCGATAGAGGGCGCTTTAGACTTTGGAGTAACAAACAACTATTTTTTACTGTTATTTTTTGTATCAGATTAAATGCTTTCAAAAGCTTAGACTTAAACTTAAATTTCGAGCTCAAAATCTGAATCGTTGGGGGTGGTGATGTCGCGAAAACTCAACAGTGTTCAGGAGGTGAAATTTGATCCCCCTTCCTCCCTTGTACGCAGTTCAGTTATTCACGATTTTGGATGCTCACAACTGGGCACAACTGGGCGTACACTAACCCACACGCTACCCGCCTTCATTCATATCAACGCCGTTTCAGCGTCAATGTGTGGGCCGGAATTATCCACGATCATTTGATCGGGCCATATCTTCTGCCAAGGCGCCTGGACGGCGGAGCGTATCTGGTATTCCTACAAGAGGTGCTTCCAGTTCTGCTGCAAAGTGTTCCACCCAAAATAAAGGCTCGTATGGGGTTCCAACATGATGGAGCGCCTGCACATTTCAGCGCAAATGTGAGAAGTGCATTGGATACAGCATATCCAGTGCGATGGATTGGACGGGGTGGTCCGGTAAATTGGCCGGCACGCTTGCCTGACCTCTCCTGTCTAGACTTCTTCCTCGGGGCCATATGAAGAGTCTTGTTTACGCAAGCCCTGTCGACTCCCACGAGGAACTGGTTCCGAGAATTGCCGTCGTAGCAGGCGATATCCGGGAGATGCCCGGGGTATTTGCTAATGTTCGAAAGTCCCTCCGCCGGCGGTGTGAGGGCTGCATCCTTGCTGGTGGGCGCTCTTTCGAGCAGTTTTTGTGATTCCACAAGAAAATCATGCGTGTACCATTTTCTACGTGTCATCATTCATTCAACCTTCAGCATGCGCACGAAGTGCGTACATCAAATTGTTTTTTTTTATTTCGAGAGGAGAAATTGCTCATGTCTAGTATTATGAATAAATTTTTTAATTTTGTCATCCCTCTCTAGTTTATTTTACGTCTAGGAGGTAGTAGTTGCTGCCTGGTCTACGACACAAAGTTCTACGACACCAAGATCGGGAATAACTGAACTCTGTTCAGGAGGGAGGGAGTTTCAAATTTCAACTCCTGAACACAGTTCCGTTTGCGCTACTTAACCACCCCCAACGAATCAGATTTTGAGCTCAAAATTTAAGTTTAAGGCTAAGCTTTTGAAAGCATTTAATGTGATAAAAAAAATAAGGGTAAAAAATAGTTGTTCGTTACTCCAAAGTCTAAAGCGCCCTCTATCGACATTTTTTTTTTTACTTTATCTTTAAATTTATTTTTTAAGAAAAAACTGACAAAAAGAATAATTTTAGCTAAATCCGCTAACAAATTGACCCATTTTTCCGTTTTTTATAATCATTTGAAATTTCGGACCCTAAACTTTAATGGCGTCTATCTCCTTTGGAAGACGTTTGGGACCCTAAGTTTCTTATATAATATTGTTTGTCTTGATGTGTACTATCACCCCTTAAAGTTTTGCCCAAGAGTTTCGTTACACCCTGTATATATATATATATATATATAAGATATAATTAAAACAATAATGATACACCAAGATAAGCTAAATAGGATAGTGAAGTTTTGAAGCAAAAAGGAAATTTTTGAAACAAAAACGGAAATTGATGTATTTAAAAAGACGTGAGGGGGATTAAGACCCCTCTATCCTGGTTAAAAGATCTTTTTACATAGCTAAAACTTTCCCAGCATTCGTCATACATCAATTAGAAAATTTAAAACTTTTCAAAAGGGTTTAAGACATTAAATAGAAAAAGTTAGACATTTAAGTAGAAGTTATATACTATAATAAAATAAAGTGACATAATGTCAATAGATGATCTCTAAAAACTACCTTACTAAAAACAGTAATTATAAATATAAGAAAAAGCACTGAAAATTCCACAATACATTTAAAAATTACACTACCATTATAAAAACACCACATTTTATAAAACCATTAAATCTTTAAAATTCAAAACAGCAGACAAAAACTCTATACCTCCAAGTCCAAGTGCCCAAGGACATCCACGCGCCCAAAACAACGCCTCAGTATATCCACCAGAAAGCCAGCCGGATAACCCGCCTGTACAGCCAGTTCAATGAATTTTTTAACTCTTTTATTCATTTCAATCCTAGAATCACACAGTCTAACACAACGAATTATGTAGTTGTTGACTATATTACGTTTAACATTTTGATGTAAAGCTGTATTCCAATTAGATAGACGGTTTATGTTAAAGTCGTATAAATCTTTTTTATCGAATATGCGAAAAGATATTGTTCCATTTGACAAAGTGAGGGTTACATCCAAAAAGTTGATTTCATTTTTGGTGTTTTGTTCGGTCTTAGTTAGTTTTATATTAGCTGGATAAAAAGTAGGAGCAAAGTTACAGTTAACCTCGTGAGCAATGAAAATGTCATCTACGTATCTAAAGAAAGCTATATTTTGTAAAAGTGATGATTTAGATTCAAAATAATATAAATATATATCTGCCAAATAGGACGATGATCCACCCCCCATTGGCAGTCCAAATGTCTGAATATAATATGTTGTACCATTAAATAAATAATTTTCAAACAATATGATACGAAGTGTATTTTTAAAAAGAGTAAAAGTAATATATTCTTGTAAATCAAACCTGTGAAAAAACTCAATTAGAATTGAAAAAAGAAAAGTAGTGTCTATATTATTGAATAGGTCTACTACGTCATAAGATTCTATTTGTTCTATATCGTTTAAATTTTTGATTTTTGATATTAATTGTAAGCTATTAGTGATTATATTGGATCCAAATTTTTTTATTTTAATGAAAAGATTTTTTAAAACTGGTATTATCAATTTATTAGCATAAGTTATGTAGGTACCGAAACCAACAGTTACTGGTCGAAAGGTAATAGGTTTTTTGTGGAATTTGGGAATTGCAACAAGGTAGGGAAAGGAGAAGGAATAAAGATTTATATTAATTTTTTTATGCAGTTTAACTAAACGTCGTTTCAGAGACAACTCATCAAATGCATATGGTTCGTAAAGTCTATTATTTGAATAAAAATTTTTTACAATTTGAATATAATAATATTTGCAAATAAATGAATAATTAGATGCCACCTTGTCAACATAACTAATTACCAGTTTATTTTGTAGTCCCTTTATAGAGGTCATACTTGGACTATTGAAATATGTTCTAGAACCCTTTAAGGCCAATTCATAACTTTTTAGAAAAGTGATTGAAGTTTTTTGTTTCCATTTTGTAAATGCCTCCAAAGGCAAATTATATTTTAAAGCATTTTTTTCAATGAAGGTGGTGAGGTTCTGTTTGAAGGTTAATTCTATGTCTTTAAAACAATTATATCTAAACTTAGTACCCAATTGTATTGCATCACGTAGGTTTTTGTTCGATACTATCTGGACATTACCCGTTATGACATGGTTATGATCTGGATTAATATATTTTGACATTGATTTATGATGACAATCACACTGATAAACTGTGTTTAAGTTTTTTGAATTTAGATTATAATTAAATATTTTACGACTAATTGGTATATTATAAGAGTATGTAACCTTAGGTTGTATTTTACAAGGTAAGTCAGACATAGAATCCTTAAATATTTTATTTATTGGTATGGAATTAAAGGCATTGTTTTTAAATTGTATAACTATGTATTCTGTTTTTATAGGTTGCATTGCTGCAGAAAGATCTATTCCTAATTTTTTAGCTCTAATTTTAAAGGTTTCTAATATTGTATAATAGTGTTGTAAATATGAAGGTTCGAAGAGGCTTTTATATTTAGGATCTATTACATATTGCCATAGTTTGTTTAACCATCGTTTTTTAATATTGTATATTTTACATTTTATCCAATTAAATTTTACAGAAGTTTCAGACAACAAATCCCTATTTAGTTCTAAAAAAAGGTTTTTATGTTTTTGTATGTTAAGTTTGTTACAACCATTACCGCGTCGCTGTCTTCGCTTTAGGGAGAATTTTGGATCTACTTGTATTGAGATGTAGTCCTGAGTGTTTAGATAGCCTAAAGTATTTTCGTTTTTCGTTTTACCAAAACATGAAGTATTCAGGCCGAAGGGATAAAGTGTGTTAAATTGCGAGATGTGCATACTCTCCCACCATAAACGAAGTCTATCCTTTGGAACTATGTCCAAAATACTAACTTCGATTGATGTAAAACTGTGTGACCTGAAGTGTAACATCTCGAAAGAAGGATCTTTTTTATTATTAATGTTGCTTCTATGCAAATTTAGTCTGATGTGTAGTTTATTTGATGTTTGACCTATATAGGCCTGACTACACTCTTTACACTTTAAACAATAGATACAGTTATATACTTTACAAAACACTTTTTTTCTAGTATTAGTACCCAACTGGTTTATGTTTGCAAAAGGACAAGTTTTACAGCGTGGATTTGTACATCTTTTGAACTTGAAAGTACGTATATTACGATAACGTGAGTAATAATTAAATTTAAAATTAGGAACACTAATGTCTATTACGGTTTTTTTGTTAGCACATGTTGTATTTACCACACTAGGAGCTTTAGCAAAAAAAGAAGTAATCAAACCTGGGTTACGGGCTAACGAAGTGTTCAAATCCCCAACATTGACACTCCGGGCATCGGGTGAATGTAATTCAACCGCTTTGCCAGTCGCTTGATACCTTTCAGTGTACTTGTTCATGATAAGTTAATAGAAAGAAATCTAGCTTCTAATCAAGTCCATGTTCAATAGGCGCATTCCGCAATCAATCCATTCCGCAAGTCTTCTACGTGAAAAAACTACATTACGAAGTTGTAATCATGACATCACTACAGCAGTACCATTGCTAAACATGTTGTGGATTAATATCAACTTGGCTAATTTTTAACTAATTTTGTGATTTTTTATTTTACTTTTTTATTTTTTTATATAGAAAATAAGTTAAAGAAAATTGTATGACGAGCTAGGGAGCGTATATGGACATAATTCATATGGTGTACCCCAATTAGAATTAAATTATAGCAATAAATTATAGCAATTCCGTCCAAAATGCGCGTAGCTTTTGCAATGTTTAGACAGAGCATATATAACTAAAATATACTAAAATATACATATTAATGCCTATATTTATAATGTATTGGTTTTGGTGCAACACATGCTTTAAATATTTTAGTTATATATATATATATATATAGATATATATATATATATATATATATATATATATATATATATATATATATAATATATATATATATATATATATATATATATATATATATATATATATATATATATATATATATATATAAATATATATATATATATATATATATAGTATATATATATATATATATATATATATATATATATATATATATATATATACGTATATATATATATATATATATATATATATTATATATATATATATACGTATATATATATATATATATATATATATATATATATATATATATATATATATATATATTATATATATATATATATATAATATATATATATATATATATATATATATTATATATATATATATATATATATATATAATATATATATATATATATATATATATATATATATATATATATATATATATATATATGTAGATATATAGATAGATATAGATACAGATATAGATATAGATATACTGGAACTTCTCTAGCCAGCCACCGCTCGAAACGGCCACTTTTTTTCGAAACCATAACTGGTCGCCATAGAACTCTTTCACTGTACACATATTTAGACCACAGAACATCCATGCTGCGAATGTAAGGTGATAGAGTTTATATGATCGTTCTTCGTTTCGAAAATTAAATACTGTCACATATCAGGCTTAGAAAGGGTAAGCAGACATAAAATTCGATCACGTTTCCGAAAAGAATACGTGTCATATGTATGGAAATCTTGTTTGCTATAAACACAGTCTGCGGAGCTATTGTCACGTCGGCTACGTAATATGTTCCTGATACAGTCTGCCATATATAAAGTGACCTAAAAAGTCAAATCTAAGATGAAACCGTTATATACAATATGAAGAAATAATAAACCATATAATAAAGGACTTAAATGAGTTGAATAAGAGGATAACACATCATATATATATATATATATATATATATATATATATATATATATTAATTATATATATATATATATATATACAGTAACCACCGTTTATAGTGATCAGTGGTTATAAGAATCAACCGTTTATAAGAACCAATATCGCGAAAACAAAAACAAATGTATTATTTCCATGTAAAAAGTTTCGCTTTAAAGAATCAATCCACCGTATTTAAGAATCAGTTTACACTCTTCGCTTTCCTTTCATTTTTCCAAAAAAGCCACTTTTCTTTTCTTTTTTTTAAAAAAAAAGAAAGATTGATAAGATGGGATGGAATATAGTCATAAAATTCACCCCTTTCTTTGTTAGACATAACATAATAGTTTCCCCTTAAACGCTTTACCACAACACTGTCCTATTAGTTTCACCCGGGGGCATCTTAACCCGTCCGAGTCTCATTTCACTTTTCTCCACTGACAAACAAAAGTAGGGACACTATTTTTCCCACCTCCCACATCCTGGTTGCGGCTTCCTGAACCCTAAAACACACAAATCTTCGGCGAAGTGTCCACTATCATTCAGGCAAACGTGACATTAGTAGATTCAGCACGTTATAAAACCGAGAAACGTAAGCTAGAAGGTGAATCTTCTTCTGAGACTATAAGTATTAAAAGAGGTATAAACAGCCTCCTGAAAACTTCATTACGTCAAACTACCGTAGAAAACTTTTTCTTGCTCCCTTCCTGTAGTTGAAATGTTAAAACTGTTAAGCAGGTATGTTGTAACTTGTAACAAATATTGTATTTTTTTCTTCTCTTACTATAGTCATGTGTATCTACTTATAGGTCTAAAAATTAAGTTGTATTTTTAAAACTATAAAAAATAATTTTAATAAACGATAATTAATGTAAATTAAAGAGTATTTTATGGTAAATTATCTAATATATGTATATATAGGTGTCTGTGTTTTCCTGTCCAAAAACCTAAATTTCGGCTATAAGAATCAGCCGCTTATAAGAATCAAAAACAGTAATAACAAACGTGATTCTTATAAGCGGAAATGGCTGTATTTGCAAGAAAAAAAATTAAAGTAATGGCCACTCGAAAATTATACATTTCGCAACATGTTCCCCAATCTCTTCTAATGAAATTACGAATTAAAATTATTTTTACTGGGACTGATTGAGAGGATTCCAAGTCAGGTAAATATATTTTTCCTCGTCTAAGTCATTAATCTTTACTGACATATTTCTATGTACCCTTTCAACAGCAGCAGGGGACACCGATTTAACTCTACATCATTTGATGTGTGCTTGTGATCTGGCTAAGGCATTCCTTAAATACGCTTTCTAACGAGGGGGTAAACATTAAATCTTTCATTACAATAATTAGATCATAAAAATCAGTCTCATAGAACATATTTCAGGTGAAAGTCGTGTAATTACGCCAAATCATTGAGAGATTAGAAGAATCGTGTAACAGCTACTTCTGGATGAATAATATTCTGTATCAACCTAAAATAGGATCATAAAACTTGGATCCTAGTGCGTGTCACGGAATAATTAGGTATTGAAGCAATTTTCAAGAAAATAGCTACTGGCTGTTAATTACATCCACTGCTGCCACTAGAACTATCATGGTCGGAAAGTAATGAAAGGAGATAATAGAGTGCCTTGTCTGTTATGATAGCAGTAAGTCGTCTTTAATTATGATTAAGTTTTCAGAAAAGACCTGATAATGCTCGGCTTTTATTGCTTGAAATTCCTTCTATTTACACACGAAAACAAAATGTGTGTTTCGCTGCAGATTCTTCCTTTTCTCATTAAAAAAATAAGTTGTCAATATCACATTTACTTTTTGCATGGCACTTTAACATACTGGTCCAATTCTCTATTTCTACTGTTTTTATAGTAATGAGTGATAATAAATGCAAAAAGAAAACAAAAGCATTAATTTTAGGGAAAATGTCGATAAATAAATATAAACAAAAGCATAAAAAATAACTTAAATACTTACTAGTTATAATATTTAACCATACATTAACCTTTAGCTTACGGGGCCCAATTTTTAGATTCCCTCCTTAAAAGGGAAAATTTTATACTCAGTTTGTAAGAACGGCCATTTTGGAGTTTATATATATATATATATATATATATATACATATATTGAAACTTCTGTAGCCAGCCCCCTCTCGAAAAGTCATATATATATATATATATATATATATATATATATGTGTGTGTGTGTGTGTGTGTGTCAAGGATTTAGTGGGGAAAGAATGATTACTCTAAATTTAAAGGGGGCTTAGTAATTAATTTACTGTCGTGGCGTAATTCGCCACTATTCTCATATCTTGGTTCGAAATGCATCGAGAGAAATCGGGGGAATTCCCTTTGGTTTTGATTGACATCCGTGGTCACGCCCATGGTTCATCTCCGATGTATGCGTCAACAGAGATCTTGTGGGCATGCGCGATGGATTTAGATGGAAATAGCGTTTTAATCAGACGACGGGAAATTCTTGATTGAGTCAGTCACGCGTCGCGCGGGGAGCTTGATGAGTTCTTGATTAAAATTTACAGATTGAATCGGGTAGCTTAAGACTCGGAAATAAACGATGTTAGATATATTAATTGTAGTTCTTTGCCACCGGCCTTTTAACTTATTGACTGCTATAACTTTAATAATTTTGTAGAGATGGATTAAGAAAGAGTAAGTTTGGATTTAAGTCGACGTACTGGGAAGAGTGTAGTAGCGAGCGTGTCATATATATATATATATATATATATATATATATATATATATATATATATATATATATATATATATACAGGGCTAGATTTGAGGCGGAACGCGCCGGAACGGCGTTCTGGTACCTCTCTTTATCAATAATTTGGAATACCCCCCCCTCACACACACACACACCCCGGAAGATTACTGTTCCGGCACCTCTATTTCTAGAAATCTAGCACTGTATATATATATATATATATATATATATATATACAGTGATTTCCGCTTATAAGAATCACGTTTGTTATTACTGTTTTTGATTCTTATAAGCGGTTGATTCTTATAACCGAAACTTCCCTTTAGACAGGCACACATACACAAATATATACTTGTACATATATATAAACACACAGGCACATATATACATAATTTACCATTAAATACTCTTTAATTTACGTTATTTATCATTTATTAAAATTATTTTTTATAATTTTAAAAATACTCAATTTCTAAACAAATACTATAACTCAATTTCTAGACCTATAAGTAACAACACATGATTATAAAATCAACAAGAGGCAGCTTCTCTTTGACTACACTTTAGAAGAGCATCATATCTAATTAACAAGTTCTGTTTTTCAGAAAAACTAAGAGTTTTCCTTGTTTTTATCATATTTGAATTCGACTATCAAAAAGTTCTAACACTAACTGGCAATTTTGTTAGAAAACTAAAGTGAATACTAGCGATGTATGCTTATTACAGTCTCAGACGAAGATTCATCTTATAGCTTACGTTTCACGGTTTGATTCAGAATCAAACCGTGAAACGTTTGATTCCGCATCTGGTTCATCTGATTCAGCAAAATGGATCCGTTTGCGTTTCACGGTTTGAAGTGCTGAATCCACTGTCCCGTTTGCGTAAGTGATGGTGGACACTTCGCGGAAGATTTATGTGTTTCAGGGTCCAGAAATCCGCAACCAAAAAGTAAGTGGTGGGAAAAAAGGAGTGCCTGTCTGGAGAAAAGCGAAATCGGACCCGGGCGGGTTAGATGCCCCTGGGTAAAGCTAATAAGACAGTGTTTAGCAAAAACGTATAAGGAGAAACTCTTATGTTATGTCTAAAGGAATGTATTTTACGACTGTTTTCCACCCCAAAGTTTTATCAATCTTTCTTTTCAAAAACTTAAGAAGAATTTCGTACCTTTTGAGAGTTCAAGTGGCATTTTTTGGAAAAATGAAAGGAAGGCGAAGATTACAAACTGATTCTTATAACCGGTGGATTGATTCTTTAAAGCGGAAATTTTAACATGGAAATAATACATTTGTTTTTGTTTTTGCAATATTGATTCTTATAAACGGTTGATTCTTATAACCACTGATCACTATAAGCGGTGGTTACTGTATATATATATATATATATATATATATATATATATATATATATATATATATATATATATAAAACAGTTGAATAATCTTATTTTTACTGTTTTGTTTTATAAAAAGTTCAATTTAAAATGTAAAGCAGGTTTAGTTTTTGATATATCTTCCAAACTATTAGCTCTTTTTTTTGCATAATTTTCTCCCTTAAAAGTTTAGGTTTAAAAAGAATTTTTACGCAGACTATACAAATTTTATTTAAAGAATTTTTTAATCCCCCTATAGGGAAAGTTTTTTCTAGATTAAATTTTGCTTTGGGGAAAATGTTTTTCGGAAGTTGACTAAAAACCGGAAGACAGTCTATATAGAATAAAAGTCTGCCGTCAAACTTTCATACAGATGCCTTGCAAGGAATTTTGAATTTATCCTTTTTGAGATGGCAAATCATGGAAAATTGCATTTCCTGATAAATAAACTTGAAGTAGAGATATACATAGAAGATGGTTCTTAAAAATGTACTGTACGGCAGTATATTTATGGTAGACACACGCAGTTCATTTTATTTGATTCTAAAGCTCTATAGTGTGTTTTGAGCCAAACCAATGAGATGATGTTTTATTTTTATTTTTGAATAGGATCTGATCAAATAAAAGCTGGTAACGAAAAGTTGAAGCTTCAATATAAATTAATGAGTGAGTATCATTAAAATTTTCTTATGCTATTAGCTTACAATTGCATGGGTACATTTCTTTGCAACAAACTAAAAAGTTAACACAAGTTAATAAATAGGCATCTTTTAAAAGACGTAGAATTTTTATACGTCTATAAGATTTACATGATAATAAGATGTCAATTTAAAACTGCTTATTCAGGTCTTATTTTAGAATTTAGTAGCATAATGATTGTTTCAAGCTATTTTTTTCTTTTTTAGAAATGAAAGAACACCCGCTATATATATATATATATATATATATATATATATATATATATATATATATATATATATATATATATATATATATGTGTGTGTGTGTGTGTGTGATAATATTACTAACTACCTATAATCGCCCATTCTGTACTTCATCTCTGTCATGGTAACCCGTCCTTCTTCTCTTGACGTAAATGCTTCGCCTTCCCACATACTAACTTCCTCCGCCAATTCTGGCAACCTCTCTGACCTAATTCTATTTTGGCTCTTTTTTGCGAGAGACGCTTTACTGACTCGACTGAACCAAAGCGAGTAGATGTATTGCTTTACTGTTTAATAAATTAGTTTGTTCCTGAAACTGATTTTAATATTTTCCGACGACGATGTATGTTCTTATTTCATGAGATGTCCATCCGGACATTTCATATATATATATATATATATATATATATATATATATATATATATATATATATATATACACTAGCTGTACCCGTCCCGGCGTTGCTCGGGTAATGTAATTACCAAATTTTAGTAGTCTTAACCCTTTGTTAATGGGCGTCGCTTTCATCCTTTTCCTCACCACGATACATTATTTTACCCATATAAATTTAATCCTTTCTGGCACATTTTGGCAAAATTTTTGACATAGGATTACTTAAAAAGTACAAATTCCTGTTCAATAAAATAAAATTATTAAACAAATCAAAACTACTAAACAAATGAAGTCATTGTTTAAATTCTTCACACATTTTTTCAAACAACAAAGCGCAAGTTATATGAGAATAAGTAACTGTTGCCAAAAAAAATAAGGCATTAGGAAATTGGATTTTTTAATCGAATATCACTGCAATAGTAGTCGATTTCCTTGAAAGCGAATATGTCACATCCTCCAGATGCTGAAATTCTTTGAAATCTTCATAGATTTTTTCCACAAACACACCACAAATTATATGATATTAACTAAGTGTTGGCCAAAAAAATTACGGCATTACTAAATGCGATTTTTTAATCGATTATCACTGCAATAGTAATCGATTTCCTTTAACCACCCAATCCCTCATAGAAAACAAACGCCCCAACACATCACGTGCTTGACGTCGAAAAGTCACGCCCATTTTCCCCCTCTTTACCTTCGTCCGGAAATGAAGAACGAAATCTCCAAAATGAAATTTCTCGCAAGAGTTTCCGAATCATAAAATAAATTATTAAAAAATAACTACAATTTGTAAATTAATTTTGATTCTGGCTTTCGAAACTGCGATGTCTAGGGTCTCTGAGATAAAAATTTCGTAAAAATGTAATGACATTTACGTATCGATTCGACAATTTAGAAAAAAGGGTCGCGGCCAAAATCGCGTTTTTTTCCGAAAAATGGGTGCGTACAGGCGATCGGAAAAAAATCTCAATTAATCGATAAATTAAGACAGACAATTTTAATTGTGATTTCCGTATAGTGTCATCTTTCCCGTATAGGCTCGTCCGAAAAAAAAAATTTGGACGGATACGTTAGGATTTACGGAGCTTTTACTCGTCCGGGAGCTCCAAATCGCGACTAAATATTTAATTACGGAAAATCTAATTAAAAAATTGAAAAAAAGGGCTTCGAGGTGCATAATGAGACCTCGGGGGGCATCTTCGTGTCGAATCTCAAGACTGTCCGACCTGCCGTCTTTGCGCCGTGCCGCGAGCAGACAAAAACTTGGTCACACACACACAGACTTTGCCTTTTATATATAAAGATATATATATATATATGTGTGTGTGTGTGTGTGTGTGTTTGTTTACCAAAGAAAGGGACATTACATTTCTTGGTTTTCAAGCCATGTGTACTTTCAAACAATTCGTATTTATTCCTGACCTACACCTTTTGTGGTGTGCGGATACACGGCATCGCTTGATAGGGACTGCAATGTATGATAATTTGAAAACTGGTTGATATATGCATAAAATCGTACAGGGAATAATATCTGTAAAAAGAAAAGTTTCTAAACCATGGGAATATATTAAATGTGCTTCGAGATAGGAATGCAACATCGACGACAAAACATAGATGTTTTGAAACATCGAAATTCAATATTAGAACATCGATGCTAATATAGCGTCGCCCAAAAATCATCGATGATTTTAAACATCGATGTTTTTGAACATCCATTCTTTAAAGCTGGTTTAGTAACAGTACTTTTGGGAGGCATCTTAATATTAATTAACGTTAAAGTATATAAAAGCTCGTGTTTATGCTATTTATAAAATATAACCCCATGGCCGGTTCTAGAGTGTCGAGAACATTTCAAGCGCTCTGATTGGTTCATTGGTTGTTAATTGCCATTTGTCTCGTTGCTAGGGTATCGTTCCACCTTTTGTATTCGTCCTTTTCAGAATTCAGACTTACATTTACTGAGTGTGAAAATTATGCTACGTGGTTGGTTTTTTTATTAATATGGTACTTTTTCATTAAAAAAAACCATCAAGACAAAGTAAAACATCGAGCACAAAACATCGATGTTTAAAAAAAAATCGACTTCAATAAATCGAAGTCGATTCATAAATCTTCAATAATCGAATTTTATCAAAACATCGATGTTTTGAAAACATCGACATCGATGTTTCCCTACTTCGAGGAACTGCACTAACTTATAGAACGCTCAGAATGTCTTTTACTATTCTAAAAGAAAGTAACTGGCGCCGCCGCCGCTTTTTAAAATGCTTGTCACGCTATCTCCTCCGAAACCGCTGGGGGTATGGGGGTCGAAACCGATACCAATAGATGCAGAAAACTGCGGGGAAGAAAGTAAGACATGTCTCATCTTCGTCGGACTTTAAGTTTTTTTTTAATTTTATATTTTGTGGGAAAATATTGATTTTTTCATGTTCAGGTTACGATAACTCATCAAAAATTAATCGTAGAATTTGGATATTTTTACAGTCTAAGACTACAGACATTTCTCCTTCAAATAAGACCTCATTTGTTTAAAAATAATTTTAAACAGACTAATATTTTCATCAAAATATTAAACCCACTTTTTCGAGAAATATCGTCACATATGTGGATGCAATATCGATGCCCCTCGATTTTTTTATCTTACAAAGAAAATATTTACATCATCTGGTAGATGAAAGCTTTCTCATTCATATAAACTTCATTTCAAGTCTCTATCATAAAATTTCGATTTTCAATTGAATTTTAAAGTTGAAACAGTGATTCAACAGTGATTACCCTTCGCATAAGGGCAACTGACAACAGTAAATGGCTGTTACATTGCCCGAGAATCACCCCTATATATCTCGCTATCAGCCATAACAGAGGAGCGAGTTTAGCGAGCCTAGGGGCAAAGCCCCTAGTAACTAAAAATTTACATTACAATCATATCTGCATCTGAATTTTTGCTGCTTGCTTAAGATAGTGAAATTTAGGAAAAACTCAAAACTCCGTTCTAACAATGCTGATATCCCAGGAATATTTTTTTAAAATTACAATCCCCATCTCAAACAGATTCCAGTTATCATATACAAAACAGGTAGTTGCTCTTCACGTTGTATCTTGCTCGTCTCTTATATGTACTTCTCTTGTGACAGCATCTCTTAGTTTTTAATCTACAACACAATCGCATATCAACTTCTAATACTTATTTTGATTGTATTTATTGTATTATCTGTTCTACAGCGCTATAAAGACAAGCTTATCAAAGAAGATGTGTTAGTTAATATTTTAATATTTATTTATTGATATTTATCTCAAACGGAATTAAATATTAGAAACTGAAAAAAAAATTAATTAGAACTTTTCTTCTATATAACTTCGAGACATTCATTTCCGTACGTAATTTACTTTCCATTTCTACCGATAAGGACTTCAGAAATTCGTCTTCCTGACTCAGTAGCAATTTAAAAGGATTTCTCTCGTTTTACAGTCGTTATCGGTTCTTGTCTTACGATTTATGATCGCCATTCACAAATCTTTCATTTCATTTAAGAATCGGCTTAAAAGGAACGAACTACCACCACAATCTAGAAACAAGAGCCTTCCCAATTCGTTTTAAATAACAGGATATTCATTTTTATTAATAGGATTGCATGGTCTTCCTAATTTAACGTAAGCTGATACGAGAAGCTACGATATGGAGTCAAGAATAGTCAGTGATTTCTCATGGCGAATAGTTTAACGGACATTTTTAGACTTCTGATTCACGGGAAACTTCTTCCTGCATTTCATACTTTTATAACATTTTTTTTTTCATTTTAACAAAAATGGGTTTTTTTTCTGGGTTGAAAAAGATTTATTACGACAGTTCTCGATCACGTTACTCTCGAGAATAAAACTTGGAAAAAATTATCTGCCTTCTTTAACAAACTTAGGGGATTTCATTCTACTCTTTTCTGAAGCGATGTTTGAAAAACACAGTTACCTGTTTTGTCTATTTTCTTACTTATTAATTACTGAAATCCATAATAGCTGTATATCCGTATTACAAATGTCATCCAACTTTTTATACGATTTACTACAGACTGTCTTATGACAGTACAATTTCTTTTCTATTACATTCTCGGCAGTAAACTGAGAATGATACATTGTTTCTCTTTCTGATGATGCCTCCTGCACGGATTTCAGTTAAAATTTTAATACATTAATTTATATATATAAAACAGTTCCGTAACTGACTCACTGACTCACTGACATACAACGCACAGACCAAACCGCTGGACCTAAAGGGCTGAAATTTTGCATGGCGATTCTTCGTATGGTGTAGGAGTGCACTAAGAAAGATTTTTGAAAAATTCTTCTTAGATTTTTTTAAATTAAATTTTTTAGCCGTTTTAGTAACTTTTTTTAAGTTTGCATTTAAAATAATATTTTGAGGGTTATAAAATTTATATCGCAAAAATATCATTATAAAATTCCTTTAAAATAAAATCTTTTTCGAACCTTTACCTCGATTTTCTGATTTTTTGGTGAATTTTTAAACATTAATTTTTAGAATTTAATTTATTAAATACCGATCACGTGATTTCTTTTTCTGGTACTTTAAATAAATTTCTCGTTACGTGCATAATAACTAAACAGACAAAAAAATATTCTTTTTTTTTCTAATGCAGCAGACGATTGGATATTATCCAAAAAAATAAATATCCCTTACGATTTTTTTATAAATTAATATATATATATATATATATATATATATATATATATATATATATATATATATATATATATATATATATATATATATATATATATATATATATATATATATATATATATATATATATATATATAAATACTAGCTGAAAATCCGCGCTTCGCTGCGGAGTACATTCAAATTAAATGCAATGGTCAATGTATGCAATTAATGCCAAAAAAAAATAAATAAATATATTTATAATAAATGCGACGACCAATGTATACAGTTGATGTAATATATATATATATATATATATATATATATATATATATATATATATATATATTACACATATTATTTATTTATTTATTTATAAAAAAATCGTACGGGAGATTTATTTTTTTTTTTGATAATATCCAATCGTCTGCTGCATTAGAAAGAAAAAAATATATTTTTTTGTCTATTTAGTTGTTATACACGTGACGATAAATTTATTTAAAGTACCTGAAAAAATTTATTTAAAGTACCTGAAAAAGAAATCACGTGATCAGCATTTCATAAATAAAATTCTAAAAATGAATCTTTAAAAATTCACCAAACATCAGAAAATCGAGGTAAAGGTTCGAAAAAGATCTCATTTTAATGGAATTTTTATGATCTTTCTCGTGATATAAATTTTATAACCCTCAAAGTATTGTTTTAAATACAAACGTAAAAAAGTTTAAAAAGCAGCTTAAAAATTTAATTTTAAAAAATCTAAGAAGAATTTTTGAAAAATCTTTCTTAGTGCACCCCTACACCA
>OU015492.1:220650366-220839869 GCA_907164885.2 Dolomedes plantarius | reverse complement strand
GATTATTTTAAATAAATCATGAAGTACTTCATTTTAAAAATTCAATTGCTTCTGTCACCTTTTTTGTTTTCTTGTTTTCAGTGTAACCTGATTATTCCATCCGTATTATGTTGCAACTAAGTCAAGTATAACATTTTTTATGTGACCACTCCACCTTCATCTTTCCAATGCATCGTCATATTTTCCAATGCCACAAGCATAAAAGTTCATTTTCTCTACTCACACCTTGACATCTTCCCTGCAAATCTTGGTGATGTCAGTGAAGAGAGGGCGAAAGGTTCCATCAAGACATCAAGGAATTGGGAAAAGGTACCAAGGAAGATGGTACGTTAACATGATAACGGATTACTGCTGGATATCAAAAAGGAACGATCAACAAGCTGTCCACACAGTGGCGTAGCAAAGGGGGCGCAATGGGGTCTATCATGCCCCGGGCGCCACTCGCAGAGGGGCGCCAATGTAAGATCCATATATTATATTACTATATGTTTTCGAGGTGGATGCCAATATAAGGTCTATATATTATATTGCTATATGTTTTTCAGGGGAGGTCCCCAATATAAGGTCTATATATTATATTACTATATGTTTTTCGGGGAGGGCGCCAATATAAGGCATATATATTATATTACTATATTATTTTGTGGGGGGGGGCGCCAATATAAGGTCTATATATTATATTACTAGTATATATTTTTAAGGGAGGGCACCAACATAAGGTCTATATATTATGTTACTATATGCTTTTCGGGGGGGAGTGCCAATATAAGGCCTATATATTATGTTATTATATGTTTATCGAGGGCGTCAGTATACGGTCTATATATTATATTACTATATGTTTTTCAGGGGGGGGGGCGCCACAAAGGTATCGTGCCCCGGGCGCCAGTTATGCTAGCTACGCCCCTTTGTCCACAGCAGGAAGAGCACTAAAAGAAGTTTTGATGTGAAGAGAAAGTGCCTCTACAAGGACTTTTGACTCTGTAGTTATGCACTTTTTTCAATATTCTGTTGTGAAATGTAAACCATGGCATCTTTTATTTGTTTATTAAAATTCAGAACATTTAGAAAAATGTACAATATTGCGTTAATTTGAGTTTTTTACCCAAAATACCCATCCTTTTTGTGAGATAACCTGATCTGATAGAAAAAAAAAATGGATTTCATTTTTGAAATCAGCACTGAAAAGTACATAGAAATCAGTTATCAAACTACAAACAACTTTTAAAAATATGTTTTTTTGCAGACCTGTGTAACCTGTTGATCCTGTGGAAAAATTTAACCCTAAGAAAATTAACATTCTTCACTGTATCTTCGCATCTAACAGTATTTTCAGTTATGTCAGTTATACGTGTGCTAGTTCTATTTCACTGCAATGTGATCTCTCTAATTTCACCATAGGTAAATATTTTCAAGAGATTAAAATAATAACATATACGACACTAATTTACAGGTAAGAATATACGACATTAATTAATAGGTAAGAATCTATATATTTAAGTTGCTAATCCGACTTTTTGGGCAGTCCGTGAGAGAAAACTGCTCCATCAATTTACTTCATTTTGGTCTTAAACGAAAGATTGCAATCTATAGATGTGTCAAATTTGATTTTTGTAACTGCAATTTCTATTAATTAGAGATAATTTACAATTAAAAATTGATTTCTGTGCATGCACAGTGGCATGTTTAAATCTATCTTTTGAAACTCCCTGCTTCTGCGCATGCTCAGTGGCATGTTTTAATGATAAACACGTTTATTCCGAAGAGTCTCACTAGATATCTCTTGCCATTTTTATTTTATGATAATTTTGTTTGGGGTATATAAGATTAAACTTGATGGAAATTGTTTATTTCTCGCTGTTCAATCAACGATAATTTACAGTAAAAAAATTGCTTTCTGCGCATGCCTAATGACATTTTTAAAATCTGGCTTTAGATACTCACTAAGCACGAGGCCGCTTAAATACATTAATTTGTTTCTGCGCATTATTATGATTTTTAACATTTGGCAATGTTGTGTTGAGTATAATTTGTGTATTAGAACCTTGAAGCTATAAGAGCTGCTCTTCCTTCTGTAGCTTCATGATTAGTACATTTATTTACTATCTAGCCGTCATGTTTTAACGGGTGCCAACTAGTCTATATATATAAAACAGTTCCGTAACTGACTCACTGACTGACAAAAAACGCACAGACCAAACCGCTGGACCTAAAGGGCTGAAATTTTGCATGGCGATTCTTCTTATAGTGTAGGGGTGCACTAAGAAAAATTTTTCAAAAATTATTTTTAAATTTTTTAAAATTAAATTTTTAAGCTGTTTTTGTAACTTTTTTTAAGTTTGCATTTAAAATAATAATTTGAGGGTTATAAAATTTATATCACGAGAAAGATCATAAAAATTTCTTTAAAATGAAACCTTTTTCGAATCCTTACCTCTATTTTCTGATTTTTGGTGAATTTTTAAAGATTCATTTTTAGAATTTAATTTATTAAATGCTGATCACGGGATTTCTTTTTCTGGTACTTTAAATAAGTTTATCGTCACGTGCATAACAACTAAATTGACAAAAAATATATTTTTTTTTCTGCTAATGCGGCAGACGATTGGACATTATTTTGTCTATAAAAATATCCCTTACGATTTTTTATAAATATATATATTTTTTTCTACATCAATTTTATATATTGATCTTCGTATTTATTATTTATATATATATATATATATATATATATATATATATATATATATATATATATATATATATATATATATATATATATATATATATATATATTTATTTATTTATTTATTTATTTATTTTTGGTATTAATTGCATACATTGACCGTTGTATTTAATTTGAATGTACTCCGTAGCGAAGTGCGGGTTTTCAGCTAGTAATAGATAAAAATAAACAATATATAAGATAATGCGTGTCAAAACTTAAACTTTCTTACACAGATTCATTTTATCGCTCACTGCGCATTTTTAAAGAACGAACTCACTCCCTAACAACAGCGGTAAAAGGCATAAACATGTGAACCCTGTACAATAGGATCATCGGCTTTATTCTGTGCTGCCTAAACAAGCTGAAACTGCCTCTTTCAGACGTGTGAATTCCGACATACTTTTAAGATGGTAAACTGCGTTGCCCATGATGATAAAACTGCGTTTGGGAATTAGCCTTAAGGGGTCATACGACTGTGAGAAGTCGAAAAAGTATAAAAATTGTGTCACTTTCGACATTCTATATCTTGAAAAGTATAAGATTTAAAATAATAATTTTTTTGTGTTAATAGAACTATGTTTTACAGTCGGACCTCTATTTAACGAAGTCGCTAAATCCCGAAAGAAAGTTCGTTATATGGAAAATTCGTTAAATAGAGATTCACCTTTTAAAATGCTTTAAACTACACAAAACCGATTTTAAATTCATGAACACTAAATATTATTAATAAAAGTAATTTATCACACATTTATTTTGTAAATTAATGTCTATTTCTTTTATATGTCTTACCCCTCAAACAGAAATCTACAATTCTTTAACACCAAAGGGGAAATGCGAATTGAGACCTGGAACAGAGATTTGTTAAAAAAAATAAGAATTCTATTTTGGGATAGAGATTTGTAAAAAAAATACAATATATACTGTTAATTTCAAATTTCAATAACAAGATATTTTTCACTTCTTTTTCCTCATTTAAGTACAGTCGGACCTCTATTTAACGAAGTCTCTAAATCCCGAAAGAAAGTTCGTTATATGGAAAATTCGTTAAATAGAAATTCACATTTTAAAATGCTTTAAACTACACAAAACAGATTTTAAATTCATAAACACTAAATATTATTAATAAAAGTAATTAATCGCGCCTTTATTTTGTAAATTAAGGGGATAGTGGACCTTTCAAAACGATTTTTGAAATTTTTACCACAGAGATATGAAATTTTGTATATATATTCATTAACGTATAACAATATTAAACACCTTATAAAATTTTATAAATATATATTTTTAAAAAATTATATTTAAAAAAATTGAAATTAATTTATCATTTTTTAAAATACTCCTTGCGACTCAATTTTTAACTTTCCCCCTTAATTTTGCATTTATATTGCTTATAAATACTTTCTGAACAAAGTTATGTATTTTTTTGTACTTTCGTTGAATAGTTAATTTTTAGAAAATATTTTTATGCTTGAACTCTGAATTTTCGCGAAATTTTTGTACTTTTCTACACTTAAGTTAAACTTTTATAACCTAAATGACCTCGAATCCTAAAATGGGTACATAACTTTATTTTCATGTATTCCAGGGATCTTTATTATAAATTTCATAAAACTTCGTCAAAAATTATGACGCGAGGAGCATTTTAAAGACTTGCAAATCTGGAAATTTCTCATTTTGAGAAAAAGCAATTTAAAAGATAATTTTTCATCTACCTTTAATACTTACTACTCTAAAGCCACTAAGTTTTCATTTTTCTTTTCACTACACATTTTAAATGCATTTCATTCCAATATTTACATGTTTTTAAAATATTAATACACCCCCCAAAAAAATTCCAATTTTTGCTCGATTTTTGGTAATTTGAAAGTCCACCATCCCCTTAATGTCTATTTCTTTTATATATCTTACCCCTCAAACAGAAATCTGCAAGGAAAACAAGAATAAAAAAAAAACTTTGTCCGGGAATAGACTGTATTTTCGATTGAAAAAAATTATATTAAAATTAATGAATTTTAATGACAGTACCGCATTTATTATAACAAGTAATTTTAAGCATACATTACCTCATGTGTCCTTAAATTTAATTACTGATAAAGTCCCTTAAATTTGTCTAAGTTTTTTGTTTGAAAAAATGTTTTCTCTCATAATACGTCTCGCATCTTTGCAATGTACTTTAAAAAGCCCTTCAGGCGTATTTTCTTCCAACCGTAATTCGTGTCGGAATGTGTTAAAAGAGAGTTAATGTGTTAAATGTGTTAAAAGAAAGAATAAGTTTGAAATGTTCAGAAATATTTCGAGAAATATGGAGGAAGAAAATATTGGATCACAAAAAAAAGTTCGTTATATAGAGAATGCACTTCGCTATTTGGAGGTTATTTTACGAAGAAATTCGCAAAATGTTCTTGGTTCCAAGGAAAAGTTCGCAAAATAGAGAAATTCGCAAAATAGAGGTTCGTTAAATAGAGGTCCGACTGTATTTATGAATATATATACCTGTTTCTCGTTTGATAGTTAAAATTAATTTGTGTTAGACAGTCATAAATAATAAGCAGTTTGCTTTGGATAAAAGTGATATCAAAGCTAACGCACATAAATACTCCAAACAAAATTGAGTTTAAGACAAAATTTCTGCTTTTAACATATACTGTGGAAACTAAAGTTTAATTTGAACCTAAATTTGTACATATTTAAGGTATATTTCTATTTTTACTATGAAACTGAAAATAGTGCATTTTTTTCTTAATAAATTAAATTTTATCTATGAATGAAAAAAGCATTCTATAAAAATCTGTAAACAAATTTAGGTTCAGTTTCAAGCAAATGATAATATGTGCCATCTGGGAAAATTTCATGCAAAAATATGAAATAGTTCTGGAGACAACAAGTGCGTTATGTGAAAAAAAACACATTTTGAGATAAATCCCTTTGAAATATTGCCCTTTAAATATGTTTAGAGTAAACATCTGACACCGTTTTTATTCATAACTTCCGTAATTATGAAAATTTTTTCAAGCGGATTGTTTTAAAATACTCAGAAAAGGTTAGTCTTTCATGTGCATCTTTTTTTCAAAAAATCGATTTTTCTGACGGTTTAACAGTCGTATGATCCCGGTCGTTACCGGACCCCGGTCAAGGGCCCCGGTCATTCCGGTAATGGCAGTAGATCGCAGTAGATACCGGTTATTTAGATCTCCTGTTACAAAGGATAATCGTAGCACCTCAAGCCAACCAGCTAAATAGCCCGAGTGCAATAGGGCAATCGCCCATAATAAAAGAAATTCCACTGTATAGTGTTTCCATTCAGTGTACATAGGTGCTTATGGCATGATGCTGAGCCCGTAAGTGTCAAACTGGGGTCCTTGGCTGCTGGTTAATAAGGTTGGATAATATGGTTGGGAAACAAGTATATCGCATTTTTTAGAGTGTACTAAGGGGCACTCTATTTGAATTTGATACAAACACAGTTTATACATGAAACAATGTTTATTGAATTCGTTGCACATATAGAATTTTACAGCAATAAGCATACGTACTACTTATGCGGAATATATATTAACATTCAATAGAAATACACATTGCCAATACTCACAAACCAGCAGAGAGTCAAACCAGCAGTACTGCCACGTAAACTTTGGGCCCCCTAAGCACTGGCACAGGATAGCACCTGGAGCTGCTTTCCCCGTAGCTCCCTCTCGCTTATCTATCAACTTTAACAACCTTTTTTCAACCTCTTTTTCAACCTCTGTATTAATCAAGCTGCTTGGTATTTATACCAAGCGCGTATGCCGAAATTAGCATATCTCAAGCAGCTTCTTTAATTCATTCATTCAAAATTTCGATTCTTGTGAATAGAATCTTATGTTTACCTTACAAGTTGTTCAAAACTTTGTTAATAAGCTAAACAGCTTTTATGTAGAGGTCTATACGTTAAAGAATTTATGCGAAATATGTACTATCATTTTACAAAACTTTCTAAATTTGTCAAACTGCAGACCGAGCATATGCAAAACATGCTCAGGATCTTGAGCAATTATTTCATTCATTTCGTACGTCGTGCCGATAAGGTAGCCAGGAAAATACTCATCTTCATCTATATATATACTAGCTGAAAACCCGCACTTCGCTACGGAGTACATTCAAAGTAAAAACATCGGTGAATGTATGCAATTAATGCCAATATATATATAATAAATACGACGATCAATGTATATAATTGATGTAAAATATATATATATTTATAAAAAAATCGTAAGGGATATTTTATAGACAAAATAATGTAGAAGAAGATATTCAAATTAAATCTAATATAAAGAATACTAAAGAATATAGTACAGTTAATATAGTACAGTTTCTAGAACATTTCTTTTACTGTATTTTAATATTTTTTTGGATAATGTCCAATCGTCTGCAGCATTAGCAAGAAAAAAAAATTTTTTTTTTGTCTATTTTGTTTTTATGCGCGTGACGATAAATTTATTTAAAGTACCAGAAGAGAAGTCACGTGATCAGCATTTAATAAATTAATTTCTAAAAATTAATCTTTAAAAATTCACCAAAATCAGCAAATGAAGGTAAAGATTCGAAAAAGATTTCATTTTAAAGGAATTTTATGATCTTTCTCGTGATATAAATTTTATAACCCTCAAATTATTATTTTAAATGCAAACTTAAAAAAAGTAAAAAAAACAGCTTAAAAATTCAATTTAAAAAATCTAAGAAGAATTTTTCAAAATCTCTCTTAGTGCACCCCTACACTATAAGAAGAATCGCCATGCAAAATTTCAGCCCTTTAGGTCCAGCGGTTTGGTCTGTGCGTTGTATGTCAGTCAGTCAGTGAATGAATGAATGAATGAATGAGTCAGTTACGGAACTGTTTTATATATATATATAAAACAGTTCCGTAACTGATTGACTCACTGACTGTTTGACTGACTCACTGACATACAACGCACAGACCAAACCGCTAGATCTAAAGGGCTCACATATTGCATGGCGATTCTTCTTATGGTGTAGGGATGCACTAAGAAAGAGTTTTGAAAAATTCTTCTTAGATTTTTTTAAATTAAATTTTTCAGCTGTTTTTGTAACTTTTTTTAAGTTTGCATTTAAAAGAATAATTTGAGGGTTATAAAATTTATATCACGAGGAAGATCATAAAAATTCCTTTAAATGAAATCTTTTCGAATCTTTACCTCCATTTTCTGATTTTTGGTGAATTTTTAAAGATTAATTTATAGAATTTAATTTATTAAATGCCTATCACGTGATATCTTTTTCTGGTACTTTAAATAAATTTATCGTCACGTGCATAACAACTAAATAGACAATAAAATATTTTTTTTTTCTTTCTATTGCAGCATACGATTGGATATTATCCAAAAAAAAATAAATATCCCTTACGATTTTTTTATAAATATATATATATTTTTTGCATCTATTGTATATACATTGATCGTCGCATTTATTATAAATACTAGATGGTACCCGTCAAAACTTGACGGTTATTAAGTAAACATTCCAATAAAAAAAGGGTTCATAACCTTATTAAAATATTAGAAATTCATATGAAAGCCACGTGTGCTGGTAATTTAGAAATATTCAATAAAACACTTCAAAAAAATGTAAGAATATTTTGCGGTTATATTAGGTATTCGCTTTGAAAGCACGCTACCGTACAGACACTTTTGAACATATCACTATCCATGCGCCGAGTTTGCAACTTTCCGAAAATACAAAATTTGATATTATTGTAATATCTGGTTAAAATAATCCCTATATATAAAACGCGTAGGTATGCGGCACAAAAATCTACGATATTTCTACACTTCGAATGGCAACGGCTGCAACTACCGGATGTAAACAGCGGCTGTCCGCAATTTAAAACCGTGTGTGTGTAGTGGCCGCATAAGTTACAACCGCTGATCTTTTGACAATACATGTTTAGACCTATCAAATCCAGTGTTTAACCATGGACAGTTGTATGTAGGTTTATCTAGAATCCATTCTTTTGATTCTGTCGCTTTAGTATCTCCTACTTTTGAAATACTCAAATCTGTATATCAAGAAGTTTTATGAATATCATAGTTGAAATCCACACTATATTTTAAGTACTTGCTAAATTTTTGCTCCATTTTATAAGTGAGGAAATTTTCCCAAGAATTTATTATTTAATATGATTAAGTGTAGATATCTGAATTGTGAACAGTAATACATACAGAGAGTGATGTAATCAACACTGTATTTAAAATTTCCCCCCAACAATTTCTTATTTCTTGTAATGGTAAAGTGTAGATATCTTAATTTTGAAAAATTGCTGAATTTTTGCTCCATTTTATAAATGAAGAAATTTTTCCAGCAATTTATTATTTAATATGATTAAGTGTAGATATCTGAATTGTTAACAGTAATTCATACAGAGAGTGATGTAATCAACACTATATTTAAAATTTTCCCCCTGCAATTTCTTATTTGTTGTAATGATAAAGTATAGATATCTTAATTTTGAAAAATAGTACATACAAAGAGGGGTGTAATTTTTAAAATCATTGATGTGGGCTTTCTCAGTCTTATCTTTAACTCTGTTCTAAGGTAATGGAAATTCACATTTTTTGATCACGATGTTTTAGAATCAGCTTAATAGAGAATACCCCTTAACAACATATATTTATGATGACAGGTAATTGTAACATTCCTTACATATGTCACTTTCAGTTGCGTTGTTTTGCAAAAGGAAATTTAAAACTAAAAGTGACCATGCTGGTCACGCAGTGGCTAGTATGGTTAAAATATAAATATATATATATAAAAAAAAAAAAAAGATGAATGAATGACTAACTTCATGTTTACATTTTCATGTCCCGAATATATAAAATGAATACTTGTTATTAATTTAATTGAAACGCTATGAAAACGTGAAAGGTATTGGAAAATTTACAGACTTTTAAAAATTTAAGAAAATTTTGCCGTTATGTTAGGTATTCGCTCTGAAAGCATACTACTACAGTACATACCGTAGACAGTACCTGTCAAAACTTGATGGTAAGTAATTGAACAGTTCCAATGAAAAAAAGATTCATAACCTTGTTAAAATATAAGAAATTTTTACAGAATATTAGAAAATAATATTCTGTAAAAATGTAAACATGAATTAATGTAAACATGAAGTTAGTCATTCATTCATCTTATAAAAAAAAAAAGAATGAATGAATGACTAACTTCATGTTTACATTTTCATGTCCCGAATATATAAAATGAATACTTGTTATTAATTTAATTGAAACGCTATGAAAACGTGAAAGGTATCGGAAAATTACAGACTTTTAAAAATTTAAGAAAATTTTGCCGTTATGTTAGGTATTTGCTCTGAAAAGCACACTACTATACAGTACATACCGTAGATAGTACATGTAAAAATGTGAATATTAGAAAATAATATACTGTTTTGCAATTTAGAACATTGAAATTTACTTGAATGTTTGCTGTCTGATTTGTTAATTTTAAATTGTTTTCTAATTTGAAGGTGAAATTTTTTAATACTTTTTTTTATTAGATCTGAAAAATAAAGTAATATAATTCGAGAAAGTGGCACAAAACAAAATAATAAAATGTCCCCTTATAATCACCTGAAATATTGTTTTAAGGTGACTGCCTACATTTGGAGCCAATTTTTTTAAAAAATCATTTTTTAAAGATTTTTGTGTTTTTTATGGTAAAATAGCACTTGAAAATTAAAAAATAAACAAAAACTTGCCAGTAAATACCATACTTTTTTATAAATTGGTCAATTTGAAGTAATTTTCAATGAAAATTAGCTAAAATGTGACACATCTGACAGTTATCTTAAATGACCCACAAGAGAAATTTTAAAATGGAAAAATGTTGCAATATGAAAATTTCCCCCAATTCATCATTCCTCTCCTTATAAAAACAGCCCCAAACACAGTGGCGTATGCAGGGGAGGGGTTGATGGGGGTTAACCCCCCCCCATTTTTTCTGATTACATATATTACTTAAATAGGTTCAAGCTCTGCACTGATTGCTGAAAACTACTTTTTCATAGTAACCCCCCCCCCCACTTTTGAAAATTTCGGCGTATGCTGCTGCCCAAACAAAAACTATTTAACTATTTATTATTATGCATCAATTATTGAGCGTCATTTCATTAACAATAGCATCTAAAACATTTCCCGAAAATTTTATCAAATTATATGTATTATTGTGTGAAATATCATGATAACGGTAAAGATTTGTGCTAAAAACATAATTCTGAGAAAAACTCAGTTCAAGTTGTTTGCCACTTCAATTTTGTAGCAGACATTTTTTAAAATAGCTATAACTCTGCTTCTAATTGATGTAGAATGAAAATCAAAACGGTTTTGAAAAGAGAAAAGATTGAATTGCACGATTCCTGGAAAAAATAAAATTGACCAAAATAGTAAAAAAATGAAATTTTCAACGTAGGCAGTCACCTTAAAAGATACACTATCATCGCAATAGAATGCTTTACTAAAAATTATTACAGTGAGGTTTTTTTAAAAAAATATTGAAGTTTATAATTAAAAAACGTTCTTGGAAAAAAAAACCATGCTTGCAGCTGATTTTAAAATCCGACTTGTACAGTCTAACTAATGCAGCCAGATATTTAGAAACAATACTGCTAATTCAATCTATTTCAATGTAATATAAATATTTTATATAATCATGTATTATACTATATATATGTATAAATAGGCTATGTATAAATATATTAAACAAAAATAAAATATATAAATAAAATCAGATTAAAATATCATGCAAATTATTCACGTGCAAATAATTTTTGCATGTGTATTTCAATTTAATGTACATATATTATATCTTATGCTATATATATGTATAAATAGGCTAAGTATAAATATATTAAGCAAAAATACAATATATAAAGAAAATCAGATTAAAATATCATGCAAATTATTCACGTGCAATTAAATTTTTGCACGTGTATTTCAATTTAATGTACATATATCATATTTTATGCTATATATATGTATAAATAGGCTATGTATAAATATATTAAGCAAAAATAAAATATATAAAGAAAATCAGATTAAAATATCATGCAAATTATTCACGTGCAAAAAATTTTTGCATGTGTATTTCAATTTAATGTACATATATTATATCTTATGCTATGTATATGTATAAATAGGCTATGTATAAATATATTAAGCAAAAATAAAATATATAAAGAAAATCAGATTAAAATATCATGCAAATTATTCACGTGCAAAAAATTTTTGCACGTGTATTTCAATTTAATATACATATATTATATCTTATGCTATATATATGTATAAATAGGCTATGTATAAATATATTAAGCAAAAATAAAATATATAAAGAAAATCAGATTAAAATATCATGCAAATTATTCACGTGCAAAAAATTTTTGCACGTGTATTTCAATTAATGTACATATATTATATATTATGCTATATATATGTATAAATAGGCTATGTATAAATATATTAAGCAAAAATAAAATATATAAAGAAAATCAGATTAAAATATCATGCAAATTATTCACATGCAAAAATTTTTTGCACGTGTATTTCAATTTAATGTACATATATTATATCTTATGCTATATATATGTATAAATAGGCTATGTATAAATATATTAAGAAAAATAAAATATATAAAGAAAATCAGATTAAAATATCATACAAATTATTCACGTGCAAAAATTTTTGCACGTGATTTGTATTTCAATTTAATGTACATATATATATATATTGTTAAATATATATATATATGTATAAATATATAAATATATGTATAAATATATATTAAGCAAAATAATATATATAAACTAAAGAAATTCTGATTAAAAATCATACAAAGTTATTGAATCGTTACTAAACACGTATTAGATGTGGAATATATAGAATTCCATGTGTTGTAAATGCAAAAAATCTGTATACTGAAGATTTGGCCTTTTGAACCGGCTAGCTTTTGTGACGTACAGTTTGGAACATATCACTGCGCATGCGTCAAGTTTGCAACTAAATTCGACATTATTGTAATATTAAATTGTAATACTGTATTGTAATATATATTATATATTATGTAATATATAGTATATATTAAAATATATATATTATATATGGTTAAAATAATGAAAACCGGTTTTACTGTGAAAAAAATTCTGATTCAATTTTTCTTAAATTAACGAATCACGGTTAATGAATGACTCACTTGTGTTTACATTTTCAAGTTCTGAGAAACACTATGATAACGCGAAAGGTGGCGGAAAAGAGATAATTCTCTAATGAAGAGATAATTTTGAAATAAAATTGATCGAAATAAAGTTGATTTGTGTCGATATTACGCTGTTTTAATTACAATTATTTGGGTTTAGTTGGCAAATAATCTTTTTGAACTTTACTTTTAACTTGTTAAGCCTAACTCATAAAACAAAATGGATGCCAAATGGATGGATATGAGGTGGTCGCTCCGGACGCGTTACGGACAGAGTCGACTACAGAACACGGCAACTATTATAAGGATATATATTTCTTTTTTTTTGGCGTTAATTGCATACATTGACCGTTGTATTTAATTTGAATGTACTCCGTAGCGAAGTGCGGGTTTTCATCTAGTTTTCTAATAAAAACTTAATTAAGTAGTTTAGTTTATATTAATACATTGTAGCAATATATATGAAGTACAAGAATTTTCAAACAACGCAGGGTCTCGTGTTCCCACCCCCCAGCCAACCTTTCTGCTCACACATACGCGCACATGCCCCCACACTTAATTTACATTTCTTTTTCTATATCATCTATTACATTTTATTTGTATATTTAAATAATTTTGAATAGAATAATTTTTTTATGCAAATCGAACAAATTTTTCCCCATCGCTATTTATGAGTAAAATAAAGTTTTAAATTATTACATTTGCCTCCCTGGCTTGCATTTTTATCTCACCATCTCAAAATCTCGCACACTATTAGTATTCATATTCACGTTCAAAAAATGAATAACTCTTTTTAATGCATATTCATTCCTCCACCTAATACGCGAGATAGCCGTCAGTTCACGCCTCGATAACTTTTACACGAGCCTTTCTTGCATCTGTATCTTAGCAATTATTTCCAAAGCAACAAAGATAAAGATAGGGAAACAAAAAAGCTGATACGTATCGATTTTTTTTCCCTTTTTTGGTAACAGATTTTGGATGCTTTCTAAAAACTACTAAGAGCAAAATATTTCTACTTTCTTTTTGTAGCGAAGCGAAATGAAGGTAATTAAAAGAAAGACAATAAGGGAAAAACATTAAAAGAATGTCTCTTTGATACGTACAGATAAGATTTTTAGAATTCATTTTTATGGGTTTTTTTAACCTTTCTCAAAACAAATAAGAAATGTACGGAGCAATGTAGCAGAAATGAAAAAAAAAAAACTTCTTACTGGGAAGTATTAAATAATGGCCCCTTTGATTATTTCACTTCAGATAGTCCAGCTGCTTCATCAAATTTTGAAATAATTAGGGTTTTGTTTTGTTAACTCAATATGGAACTAAGATAATTCTTAAAAAAAATCCAAGCAATATTTTCCGAGTATTTTTTTATATTTGTTCGTTACTAATTAAATTAAATCATTGAATTTCATAAATTGCTGGACCGTTATGAGGAAAAATCCCATACAAGAAATTTTTCGCCCTGTAGTTGACAAGATTATCAGATTAAAGACCCAAAAGAATTGATGCTGAAGTAAAGCAAAAGAAATATGAAGTTTGCTGGTTGAACAGCCTAGAGTTACGATAAAAATGTCTCGCAGGTAATTTGTTGATTCCCGGACTTTATTGAACATGAATAACCAAATACTTTCAATTTTCACGAGGCGAGGCGACGTTGATCTCTTTCGTATGAAACATAATGAGATGTCTAAAGTAGAATTTCCTAATAAAATTTTTCTCCTATATACGGAGACCCAATAGTGAGAAACTAATCATAACTAACCTCCGCTGTGTAAAATGTTTTACATATGTATATATGTATAACTAAGATATTGAAAGAGTTTTTACCATACTTTGAGCCCATTCCGCCGTGAACCAAGAGTTAGTTTACAAGAACTCTTTGAATAAGAAGATTTGGTCAGGGTATATATAATTTCCTTGCATCATAATAAGCATTCAGACTGAAGCAACGCTTCTTAATCCATAGAAGTCTCTCTTTTGTCAGCAACTGCTATGTTTTGCGGTTACGTAATGTTGTTTGGACTATTCTTATACTGTACAGGTAGATCTACCCACATTTGTGGCTATAATACTTGATGTTACATAGTACAGAGCCCTTCTAACTTTTCTGTGTTATAAAAACGGCTTTACACTAGGCTTTTTGGTGCGCATTTAAATCTATAAACACATAGTGTCCAGCAATTCTTCAGTTGACTCTAGTGTTTCATTATCCAAATGCTTCCTCTGTATTGATCTGAAAGTCAAATTAATAATAAACTGCGAGGCAATGTCAATTGCTTTTGACAAAAAGGAAACACTTTTGGACAATAATAGATGCAGTGACACAATTTGTGGCAGATTCATGAGTATATGTGATATGTGTGTATATAGAGATTACACAAATGATTGATAATATTCATTGATTTCAGTGTAAATGAAATGCTATAAAAGCTTATAAGTTCTTGATACTCTTTCCAAAATATCAACTATGTTACGACTTACCTTATTTTATAATAAGGGTGACGGGCGATATGTACACATTTATTATCTAATTCATAATAAATTATTATTAATTATTATATTACTTATAAATCCTTTTTCATAAATAATTAAGATTATTTAATTCTAAATTAATTTTTAATGTAACTCATTTTAACTTTAATATTGATTACACCTTGACCTAACTTTTTATATTTTATTAAAAGAAGAATAGAGAATAGAGTAAAGACGAATAGAGATGAATAGAGTAAAAATAATTTTTTTTTTATATACAGGGTGATTTTTATTAAACTGACACTACTCAGAGCCACCTGTAGGGGAGGCTTCACCTCGCCGATAGGGGAAGATATGGCGCTGTTGTTGTCAGCCCACAAGAGAATTTGCATAAAACGCAAGTAAAACATCAAAATGCAAATTCCTGACTACAGCAGCGCCAGTATTTTGGGCTATAAAGATTGGTGCGGAATCTGTTGCGCCATCGCTTTACAGAAAAAGGGTCATCAGTCGCTTTTTACCACTTGCATGGCCACCTCGCTCACCGGATCTAACCCATGTGACTTCTTTCTATAGGGTTATTTAAAGTCCAAGGTGTATCGTAGTGGTGTGTGCATAAAGCGGTGTTCCAGTGAAATTTGTTTGTTATTCATTTGTCTACTTATTACAAGTTTTCCGGTATTCATCCCTTATCTTTATAGCCTGAAATACTGGCGCTGCTGTCGACTACGGAGTCGTGAATTTGCATTTTGATGTTTTACTTGCGTTTTGTGCAAATTCGCAGGTGCGCCGACAACAACAGCGCCATATCTTCCCCTATCGGCGACTTTTGAAACTTTTTTTTTTTTTTTTCTCACAGAAACTCTTTCCTATGTCGTCCTTAGTCCCTCTATCAATTTTGGCGGAATTCCAGTTGATATATGGCGCTACGGATGGCTTTGAGTAGTGCCAGTTTAATAAAAAATCACTCTGTATATACACTGAAGTGCCACTGAATTAGGGATACCTACCTAGTAACGAGTTGGGCCTCCTCTGGCCTTGATAACGGCTGCCACACGACGAGGCATAGATTCAACAAGTTTCTGGAAACGTTCCACGGGAATGGCTTGCCAAATATTGGCTAAAGCTGTCCATAATTCAGTAAGGTTCTTTGGTGCTGTGTGATGGCCTTTCACGCCTTGTTCCAAAACATCCCAAAGATGCTCAATAGGATTTAAGTCTGGGCTTCTAGGTGGCCAATTCATAGGCTTTGCTATCCCTAATTCAGTGGCACTTCAGTGTATATGAGTCCAAAAACTTAAATTCTGAATTGCACATACACTTTGCATATTTGTCTATATTCAACATTTCTATCCCCCAATGTACAAAAAAAATGTAATGAAATCAACTCGCTACCCACCTTATAATAACATAGCAACCTTTACATATAGTCGTAAAGATACTAAATTATTAAATTCAATTAACTTAACAGTAAAATTTGCACCTCAAAAAAAAAAGGAAAGACAACAGAGAAAATTAAAGATGAAGCAAATTATTTTCATTCTTCTCATCCTACTGGTTTCCATCGTACCATTCAAATACGATTAATTTTTAATTGGGATTAATTTCTCTAATTAGAAAGGGAAATATACATGTATTGTTATAACTGCTGCACAAACTCGATGAATGTTTCATGAAGTAAAAATGTGTAAAACAGTTAGACTGCAAACATGAAACCCTTAAACAAACAGAGTTGTCTCGCGTAATTACATCTTTTACTTAGAAGAAAAATATTGCTCATATGTTTCCTCTTTCTCAAACAACTTTTCACAGTTCATTATTAAGGGCGCAAACTTGATAATTTTAACTTGGTCTTACAAAGGAAAAATCTGTTAATTACTGTACTTGATATTGTAGCAGATAATTCTTAGAGTGGATTTTTATGTTTGACGTCTAACAAATTTTCACGTAATCTTCATAACGTGTTGTTCATACTTGCTTGCGCTAAATTTAAATCGTCACATTTTCAAGTGTCAAGGCATTGTGTGTTCTTTATGATGTTTATCAACGACCCAGGTTCTTTTATGAGAGTATTTCCGGGAAAATATTTCTGTGTAATGTTGTTTAAAAGACTCTTTCGCTCTATCCTTTTCTCTTCCCCACTCTAAATATATGCGCACATAGGAAAACGGATAAATAGATAAAGATAAAGCAACAAAATGCATTAGCCTTTTGCTATTACGAAATTTAATAGGGCTTTAAAATACTTTTGTAATAAGCTTCTCATAAATCAGGAAGATCACAGGGTAAGAAAGAGTTTTCCGTGTTAAATGGAACATTTATTCATAATAAAAATTAATTTATACTTAATCTGCTGGTTTAAAATGTTCAAACAGCTGAGGGAGTTTTTTCCGCTTCATTCGTTTACAAACTTTACAAATTTAGGGTCTATACTATGATAAATTTTATTACAGTGTGACAGAATCCTAAATTTTCTTTAACTAGTAATTAATTTATACGTCATATAAACGTTAACCTCACATTCTTTTCAGGTTTTAATTTGAGGTATCAAATTTTTGCAATTTTCATTTTTTGCAAGAAATATCATTTAATAAAAGCTTCTAGTTCATATAATGTGATTCTCTTATCTTCCGGGAGGTTCCAGTGCCTAAGCTGATTTTCCTAGCTACACCATGTGTTCCTTAGAGTATGACGAAAATGACCACACAACACATGTATTATGAAAATCATCTATGGTATTTATGTGCATAAAATTCTTGTCATTGTTGTCGTCCACAGAATGACTCCTTAAAATGTTGGTTTGAACTATGTATATACCTTCAAAAGAAAGTTTCAAAATTTTATAAAATATGCGAAATTAAAATAAGGCCGAATATTTGAAACAAACACTTTGTTAACTGAAAATATTAATAACATTACGTATAACTGGAAAAAAAGCATAAATAAGTTCAGTATAAACTTCATAAAAAAGAAAAGAGATAGTTGTGTATTTCTTTGCAGAACTTTTGGATTTAACGTATTTGTTTACAAATTCGGTTAAAATTAATTATCTTAGTGTTCCTTCTTATCAGAACAAAAAGAGGCAGGGTTCTCATTCATTAGAAGCCACCGAGAGAACAAGAGGTAGTTTGAATAAAACTGAGATCTTTTGAATTGTTATTAACTAGCATATAGCCAGGTAATGGCTGAATGGCTAGGGCGCTGAAATGCGGTTCAGATCCTGTGGGTTCGAGACCCACTGGTGGTATGGATGTGAGTAGCCGTTTGGAATCGGCTTTAAACTGTAGGTCCAGGTCTAATTAGCCCTCTTGTAGCAAAAAAATTGACCGTAGCGCACCAAACCAAAATAGTATATTCAATTTTATCTGGTGTTGAGTAACTTAGTACCCTTTAATGCATTTTTTTTAAAGGGGAACTATCTCAAACTCAACAAAACTGCTTTCATAAACCGCATTCATGGTCATTAATTCAAATACGTTCCATACCAGCCAAAATCTCATTTAAAATAGTTATAAGAAATTGGGAAGAGCGTATTGGGTTCTATGATAAACTGAGGAGGGTATTGCGCCTTTCAGGAAATGCCTATTTGAAACACCATATCTGCTTAGGTACCTAGATCGCAAACATTTAAATACTAGTTAGCTCAAACACGCGAAGCTGGTATTCAGAAGTTTCATTTTTTATTTATTTGAGCTTTAATGATAAAATATAAGAATTTTTCCTTAAATCTAAAGAGCATTCCTCATTTACTAGTTATTTAAAATCTACCTGAAAGGCAGATTTTAATAATTTAAGTATCCATAATTTTTTTGAGAGATGAAGTCTATAGTGTTTCATTATTCCTTTCATTTTAATCCAATTTCCAACAACGCAAAATACATTAAAAAAAGAATATTGAATAAAGGAATTATTTAAGTAATCGTTCAACAAAAATATCCCTTTTTTCGTGCATAAAATACTTTGATAACTGTATTCTCGAACTAAATCAAAGTTTTGAACCCATCATAATTCCACTATGAATGGTTTCTATAACATGTTTGTGTAAATTATTTCCTTTTCTAAAGACTAGTTCAATGCAGATAAATAACAGGAATCTGGAGATAAAAATTATAGAATCGTAATCATCTCTATATTTATGGTGCTAAGCTGACTTTTTGGGCAGTCCGTGAGAGAAAACTACTGCATCAATTTACTTCATTCTGGCCTTCAACGAAGGATTCTAATCTATAGGTGTGTCAAATTTGGTTTTTGTAACCGCAATTTCTATTAATTAGAGTTAATTTACGAATAGAAAATTGCTTTCTGCTCAGTGACATGTTTAAATCTGGCTTTAAATACTCACTACGCACGAGGTCGCATAAACACATTAACCTTTAGCTTACGGGGATTATTTTTCCGATTCACTCTTTAGAACAGGAAATTTCATACCCCTTTGTTAGAACGGCCATATATATATATATATATATATATATATATATATATGCATATATACACATACACACACACAAACACACACACACACAAACACACACACACACACATATATATATATTATATATATATATATATATATATATATATATATAAATATATTTATATATACCGGGTGGCCATAATTAAACTGACAGTGCTCACAGTGTTCTGTAGCGCGATCTATTTGCGGGAATGACGCCACATTTTGTAGGAAGATTAAACAAGACGGGGGACGAAGGATTCCGCGAAAAAATAAATTAGTTCCAAAAGTCACCGCTAGGGGAATATTTGGCGCTGTGTAATAGAAAATAGAGTGTTAACAAATGCAAATTAATACGGAATAAAATTACCTTTTATTGTGCACAATTTCTTATTTAGTTCAAGTGCAATATGGCAACACTTTTAAAAAAGCGTAAAATCTACATAAACACCGATAAAGTCTCGTGATCTGCAATGTCACGTACGCTGAGCAGAAGAAGTTCTTTATTCAAATTTTACGTTACATCCATTGGCACAGTGCTTGGGTTTAAAAAGGCAATGTGTTACGTTTCGAATCAATCGGATTGAAAGTTTATGTGCAATGTCTCCTTCTTTAGTCGAGCGTGCGTTACTGGTCAAATTCTTTTGCCTCAACCAGTGCAACGCGTCAGCCGCTCTTCGTGCTTTTAGAACGCACAAAAAAATGCGTAATGGTAAGGGTCCTGTGTCAGTTTATGGTCTAAAAGCAATGGTTGCGACGTTTGAGAAAACAGGTTCTCTGAAGGTTCAGTCAGGCAGAGGACGAAAACTTGTACCACAGGATACAATCGAAGCAGTTGCCACGGCGATTGTCGACAGAGGACCAGACAATATTGCTGCCACCTCTAGCGCTCGTGGATTAGCTCGGAATATGGATATGCCTTACAGTACGGTATGGAAAATCTTACGAAAGATTATCAACTTCTATCCTTACAAGATCAGCCGTGTACAGGAGTTACTGTACCCCGACCATGATAAGCGATTGACTTTTGCTCTCACCTTTCTTGCCAGAATGGAGGTGGATGATGCTTGGCCGTGGAAAATCTTATGGGGAGACGAGGCCCACTTTTACCTGCATGGAACTGTGAATACCCAGAACTGCCGAATTTGGAATGACAAATCGCCACATGCAGTCACAGAAATTCCCTATTTTCTATTACACAGCGCCAAATATTCCCCTAGCGGTGACTTTTGGAACTAATTTATTTTTTCGCAGAATCCTTCGTCTCCCGTCTTGTTTAATCTTCCTACAAAATGAGGCGTTATTCTCGCAAATAGATCGCGCTACAGAACACTGTGAGCACTGTCAGTTTAATTATGGCCACCCGGTATATATATATATATATATATATATATATATTTATTCTTGGGTCCGTATTCTTGGGATACATGCTATCCCACTCCATAAGGAAAAGGTTAATTTATTTCTGAGCATTGTCAGTAACATGCTTAAATCTGGCTTTAGACACTTATTAAGCACGAGGCCGCAAAACAAGTTAATTTGTTTACTCCGAGGAATCTCTGCTATTGAAGAGCCAAATTTCTTTTTACTGAGTTCAATAGTAACTTTTTAAATTGTATTACTCTGTTCTCAATGTTATTGTCTTCAACATTTGGCAATGATGTGTTGAGTATAATTTATGTATTTGTACATTTATTTACTATCCAGCCGTCATGTTTTGAAGGGAAACAAGTAGTTATTACCATGTTTTTATTAACTTACTTTCTTGTGTTTGTGTTTGTCCGGTACAAATCTTGCAATCGATTTTTAACTAACTAGCTAGACATTCGAAACTTTTAGAATAGCTCAGAACACGATGACAATGCATTTCTTTAATACTTTTATCCATCTTTAAGCATATTTTTACCATGTTTTTATTATTTTCAGTTAATTTTGTTTTGTAGACTGGTGCAGCCATCTGTCGGCCGGAACGGGAACGATAAGTTAAACGCAAGTTAACTTCCAATCATCTTTCATTTTCTGTCAAGTTGATGTGATAATTCCCAAAAAAAAATTTTAAAAAGCATTTATTAATACATAGATTTTCCAAGTTTATATGATTCAACAGAAAATTTAAAAACATGGTATATAAAAAGTTATTTTTATCTTGTAATTATTTTTTATAAAGTTTTTAACCAGTCTCTGGGACAAATGTCGTGATAAGTTACGTTGTCCAACATTTCCCAGGCACCAAGTGGGATCCGCCATGGCAACATATGAGCCCTCCCCAGTGGCGTAGCAAAGGGGGGGCAAGGGGGTCTATCATGCCCCGGGCGCCTCTCGCAGAGGGGCGCCAATGAAAGATCGATATATTATATTACTATATGTTTTCGAGGTGGATGCCAATATAAGGTCTATATATTATATTACTATATGTTTTTCAGGGGAGGGCCCCAATTGAGGTCTATTTATTATATTACTATATGCTTTTCGGGGAGGGCGCCAATATAAGGTATATATATTATATTACTATATTATTTTGTGGGGGGCGCCAGTATAAGGTCTATATATTATATTACTATATGTTTTTAGGGGAGGGCACCAACATAAGGTCTATATATTATGTTACTATATGCTTTTCGGGGGGGAGTGCCAATATAAGGTCTATATATTATGTTATTATATGTTTATCGAGGGCGCCAATATAGGGTCTATATATTATATTACTATATGTTTTTCAGGGGGTGGGGCGCCACAAAGGTATCGTGCCCCGGGCGCCAGTTATGCTCGCTACGCCACTGGGCCTTCCAGATGTGGATTCACACTGGTGGGTGGAGATCGCAGACGGCAGCTACTCCTCGGACGCACCGAAACAAGCCCCTGGCGCCCCACCCCAGGGCCATAGAGACAGCAAGGGAGAAGCCTGTACAGCTCAAATCCACTGACCATTTAAGATGGCTAAATGGAGAATTTGGAAGGGATTTGGAATGGATGCGAGAGGCCTGAAAGAGGATAAAACCCAACAGTGAGCAATTGGTGAGAGTGATGCAAAAATACGAGGTCGAAGACAGAAGAAGAAAGGTACTTTTCCGTTAGCCGGGCGCATGTGGCGTTTGCCCCAACAAGTATCACCATTGGCGAGAATGAAAAGTCGCCAACCTAACAACAATTAAGAAAACGGTTTTTAGGTCATAGATTAGCTAAATTTTGAAGAAGCATTGTCGCGTCACACACGAAACGGTGGAAGAAGATGGCGGATCAGAGAGTATGGATCTAGTGAGAGATCATGATTAAATTCAGAGATCCAGTTAAATAACACCGAAATTCCGCATGAATAAAAATTGGAAACTAATTAACCAAAGACTGTCGTTGCTTTCTTCACAATCGTACAAAATATTATGCAATTGTGATGAAGCACCAAATGTTGATATAAAAAAACATTAAGGAACGTCTCGTCGCCATTTGCAAACGTACCTAGCTGAATTTCTGTGTCGACAAAAAAAAGGGGGGGGGTCCATTTGAAGACATCTTGAAGGATATCAACGATTTTACGCCTCCTAACTAAATATTTACTTAAAGAATAAAATTCCTGTTTCTTATATGTTTTGTTCTTTAATACACACGTGTCACGGGAGTTATAGTTAATTAAACAAAAAAGCTGAACATGCGACTAGTGAACCTATTTGGCGATATATCACTTGCGCCTGGCTAACGGAAAAGTACCAGAAGAAAACACAACAAATGGAGAATTTTGCGGTATCGAAGCTACGACTATCTAGGAATCAAGTCAGCCTGAAACGGTAACCGCCCAGTTTTGGAGGCGACAGAGTAATCCCCGGGCCCATCTGTGAATTAATCAAATTAGTAATCCAACAGAGATAGATAAAAATAATACGAATATAGACAAAAAACAAACATAAATCAAGCACTCTGGGCATCCACGCACCAACGGCAAGATTCTGTATAAGTGCCGGAAATGAACCATAAAACAACATAGAGGTAACCGACAGGTCTCGTCATCAGGGAGCCTAACCATATCAGTTACCTCAAGGGGAACTTTCTGAATAGGATGCGGGTAAGCCCAAAAGACATCCCAAGGAAGCAATAATTCAAAAAGAAAATGAAAAGACAAACACAACTTACAGTATGGGCTCAACGCACCGTACATGCAAGCACACAAATAATCCTAATGCAAAGTAAAAGATGCATACACACCCCCAATTCCGTAAGTGACGGTTATGGCGAAACAGCAGCCAATTCTATCCTAAAAGTTACGTCATTGTAACATTACTACAGCGCCACCCCCCATTACAGCTTAACCAAATGAAAACATAAATACTATTCTAAACATCTTAAAAAATTCCTGAGTCTAAATGCCATTTTTTTAAAACTTTTAAATTGCCGAAATTTTTAGGGAAATTGTTTTTACTTAAGTTTTCCTCGAAAATGTTACATGCCTCCAAAAAGTCCCCAGCGTTGTTACATGTGTTTTTTATTCTGTAAAGTTGTGAGAAAAAAATATTATAATAAATTTTATAGTTTAAGTTGCTATGGAAATTGGTAAACGTGATAACCTGGAAGTTAGAATCTAACCTTTTATCATATATCCCCATTTTTATTTCTCTATTTTGAATTATAATTTTTAAATCCAGATAAGTCGCACGAAGATTATTATCGTTAGTCCGGTTTAAAGTTAGTTCCTTTGGGTGCTCAAAAATTCCATTGGAACATCGCTTGTCCCCTGGAAAAAACTTCAAGTTATTAAACTTGGGGATGTCCAACAATTGTCTTTCATTGGATCTTTTAATATAGTTTAAAGAAAATATCTTAAAATGGTTTTTTTTATCAAAATATGACCTGAAATAATAATTCATGCTAAGATCTGTCTCATTTCAGCCCAGTTCTACTTTCCAAAGTCTCTGTGTTTTTAAAAAACTTCTAACTTCTATAAAAGCATGGTTTCATTTGATACGATGCGCGCAAATTTGTGATGGTATGCAAATATGTGATGCATGGATATGTGATGATAAATTTGTCAATTAACAAAGAATCACGGATCATTACTCTCCCATTTTATATTAATAAATAGTGATACGTGTTTCAATGTCCCTTTATTAGTAAACGAGGATTTCATATAAACATATAATTTCAGTTATCATGTATAATTTCAAAAATAAATATCTCCTCTTTATGATGCAACAAAACTATTCTCATTTTTATTAATAGGGTAATTTTTTAATATCCATTGTAACATCTAAATAAAATCTACCAGGAAATCTAGAAGAAAATGAGAACATTTTTTTCCGAATTTATGCAGGAGTTGACTTAATAACAACTTTCAAAACTTTTAGTGAGGACTTGTAAATCCATAAATCATACAATTTTAGCTTTTGACATCCCTTAAGGTCCAACTAGGGGCTCTGGACTTAAATGAGATGTTTAGAATGATGACAAAAATAAAAACAAGAAAAAAAACACCAGATCATAAATTTCTCCTTTGTTTCGTACAGTTAGAAATATATATTTTTTTTTATTATAAGCGTGGAATTTCTTTTTATCTATCTTTCTTTCGGTAGGATAAACATAATTAAGTTATATTGATTGACAAAGATAACAATGAATTGAGGCATTTCTTTTAGTCGAAAGACACTTTTTTCATCATTTATCAGGTTTGAGCACTTTTTTTTCTCTATTAATACAGCAAATATGCTGTCTCTAGGTACTCAGCAAATGACTTTCTTATGTTAGATCTAATGTAAATACGTATTATATCCATTCATTTACACACGCATCAAGCTCTATCGAATCTTAAACAGTTAATATTTAAATTCCGAGCAATTAAAAAGCAAATACCACCTATAGTGAGATTGAATTTAATTACAATCAAATAGTTTTCGTTTTATTGATACAACTGACTTATTTACGCAGCGAAAATTTATCCATGCATTGTTTTTCGAATCATCAGTCAGTCATCGATCAGTTAAAAATACAAGATGCACATTAAGGGGACAGTAGACTTTCAAAATTGTGAAATTTGTCCAAAAATTCGATTTTTTTATTTTATTGATTTGTGAAACTACGGACGAGTATGAATGTGTTGCAAAAAGAATTTTTAATTTCTGCGATCACTTTCCAAGTTATACAGAGGCTGTTCGCACATTTTTTAGACGATTTTGGTAAGCGGTAATAAAAAATCGTTTGCTGCAAAAGAAATAATTGCAATTGTACTATGTTTTTAAAATTCAAAAATTATGGTCTGCGGCTTGAAAGTTTTGTTTTTATTCAAAATGGCGTTTTTAACAAAGCAGTGGTTCGAAGGCTACATTTATGCTCTTTCCGAAGAGAAACATGCATACTCCGTTATCCAAAAACGATGTGAGAGTCATGGTTTTGTGATATCTAAAGCGTCGATAGGTAATATCGTCAACAAGAAAGGCAAAAAACGTCAAATTGGAGCCTCAAGTGGGACAAAAATTCCAAACAAGTATCCAAGGAAAAAACGGACATCTTCGACTATTGCAAAGGTACGTTGTTTAATGTTAAAAGAAAATCCCCCTAGTCAAAGGACAGTTGCAAAATCGTTAAAATGCTCGGTGTCCACCGTAAACAAAATGATAAACGTCGATTTAAATCTTAAGAAAGCGAAAAAACGCAATGTGCATCTCTTCTTCCAAATCATATCGCTGAACGCAGGACATGCTGCAGAATTAACTCCAAATACTATCAGGAACATATTTTATCGCCAATATTTCTGAATGAAATACCATCGCTTTACCCGCAGTGCCATCAGTCTGTGAGACTCCATCAGGACAAAGCTAGCAGTCACACATCAAAATTCACTGTAAATTTCCTAAAAGAAATGGAACAAAAAACTGGTATCAAGGCCATACCCTTCACTGATATCCCTACTAAATCTCCCGATGTATCACCTATGGATTTTTGTGCTTTCGGACTTTTAAAATCTGCATTATCCAAACGTCGTCCCAAAACCCTTACAGGAGTCTGGAAAGCTGTTCAGGAGGAATGGGATAGAATACCTCTTCTGACACTTCAAAAGGCATTATTATCCTGGAAATTGCGGTGTCGAAAGATAGTTCAGAATAAGGGATGTCAAATAGAACATTTAAAACGCAAGAATTTTATGTAATTTAGTTTTGTGAATACAATATACATCGTCAAAAAAATGTGTGAACAGCCTCTGTAAAACACTCACATCCATACGAATGCTATAAGAATGCATTTTATCATGAACCGTATAGCCTGTTATCTTTAATCCAAGATTCCGATTCACGAAAAAAAAATTGATTTTTTTGCCACGATGACATTCCGACGAGATATGACAAAAGTCGAAATTTCATTTCAGCAACGATCGGAGCCGAAACTTTTAAGTGGATCGTCTCTTAAACTAGACGTTTGTAAAGTGGTTAAGGTGATGAAGCATTCAGCAGCTGTGACGATAAAGGTCACTCATGGATGCTTCTTGGGTGCTCCGATGTCGTCTTTTTTGGACCGTATCAGCATTTTCCATGTAATGTCTCCCCGCGGAAGCTCTTAAAACAGCGGCTTCTTTCACTTCTAAGCGGACTCATCTTCGCCATGTTTCCTTATCGATGAGAATCCCCCCCCCTTCACTTTTGTCAGCGCGATAAGGGAGAGCAAGTGTGCAATGAATGACAAGAAGCCAACTTCCCTTACGACACTTCGTATGACGGAAGTGCTTTCCTGACATGGAGAACGCAATAGATGTACTCAAGGTTCTCTTCCTAAGATATCTTCCGAACACCCAATAAGATCATCGTAATGTATTCGTGATAGTCTCCGCCCCTTAAGGCTGCTATGTACTAACCCCATTGGATTTGCTCACCTCAATGTTAACCTATGGAGAAAATTTATCCACGGATTGCCGACTTGGTTTCAAAGATTAAAAAAAAAAAAAAATTGTACTCCGTCATAGAGAAAGAAATTTTAAATTTGTGTACAGTTTTCATTTTTTTTTTTTTTTAATGCAATTAAGGCGGCACACAACCTTTGACTACTGGGAAATGGCCCTAAACATGATCAAATTCGAGCTACTGAAACTGCAATAATATTAATATATATATATATATATATAATTTTTTTGTTTTATATCAAAACTAGCTGTACCCGTCCCGGCGTTGCTCGGGTAATGTAATTACCAATTTTTTAGTAGCCTTAACCCTTTGTTAATAGGCGTCGCTGTCATCCTTTTCCTCACCACGATACATTATTTTACCCATATAAATTTAATCCTTTCTGGCACATTTTGGCAAAATTTTTGACATAGGATTACTAATCGAATATCACTGCAATAGTAATCGATTTCCTTGAAAGCGAATATATCACATCCTCCACATGCTGAAATTCTTTGAAATCTTCATAGATTTTTTCCACAAATACACCACAAATTATATGATATTAATTAAGTGCTGGCCAAAAAAATTACGGCATTACTAAATGTGATTTTTTAATCGATTATCACTGCAATAGTAATCGATTTTCTTTAACCACTCAATCCCTCATAGAAAACAAACGCCCCAACACATCACGTGCATTAAGTCGAAAAACTGGTATTTCTCCTATTTTCACTCGCTGTACCTTCGTCCGGAAATGAAGAACGAAATCTCCAAAATGAGATTTCTCACAAGAGTTTCCGAATCATAAAATAAATTATTAAAAAATAACTACAATTTGTAAATTAATTTTGGTTCTGGCTTTCGAAACTGTGATGTCTAGGGTCTCTGAGATAAAAATTTCGTAAAAATGTAACGATATTTACGTATCGATTCGACAATTTGGAAAAAAGGGTCACGGACAAAATCCCGATTTTTTCCGAAAAACGGGTGCGTACAGGCGATCGAAAAAAAATCACAATTAATCGATAAATTAAGACAGACAATTTTAATTGTGATTTCCGTATAGTGTCATCTTTCCCGTATAGGCTCGTCTGAAAAAAAAAATTCTTGGACGGATACGTTAGGATTTACGGAGCTTTTACTCGTCCGGGAGCTCCAAATCGTGACTAAATATTTAATTACGGAAAATCTAATTAAAAAATCGAAAAAAGGGCTTCGAGGTGCATAATGAGACCTCGGGAGGCTTCTTCGTGTCGAATCTCAAGACTGTCCGACCTACCGTCTTTGCGCTGCGCCGCGAGCAGACAAAAACTCGGTCACACACACACAGACTTTGCCTTTTATATATAAAGATTACAAGTCTTCAGTTATATTTTATACAAAAATAGAACTTGTAAAGCCATAAATAATTTTTAGATTTTATTTTTAAATGTACACATTACTAAAAAGGGAAAAAAATCATTGGATGTTTCGCGCATCATAAAATTAAGAAATATGCATACAGAACCTATTTTTTGGTCAAATTAAATTAATAATACACTTAAGTTTAATGTAAAACCAAAAAATATACAAAAAATATATTTTAAATTGAAAAATTTACATAAAATAAAAATAAAAATTAATTTAGCAATTTTTTAAAACATTTCCAAATGTAAAAATTTTTAAAAAAAAATTTTTTTTACTTTTCTGGTTTTAGTGTGTAAAGAAGCTTATAATACAAATCTGATAAAAATTTTGTGTGTCTAGCACACATAGTTTGGGAGTAACAGTGCGCGCAATCCAAAACATCACATATTTGAGAAAACTGAAGTTAAAGTTGGAATAACATGGCCATGGCAACAGAGTGAGCTTTACATAAACTCTCATAACTCGAGAAATAATGCAAAATTTTTTTTATGCGGTTTTTTGCATATTGTTCAGAAATGTCCCAAAAAATCAGAATATAGCAAAAACGAAAAATCGATTTTTTGAAGTTTTAAAGCTTGTGAGCCCCCCTTAATATTTTAAAATTTAAATTATTCGGGGAAAAATCTGGTATAGTGTGTTTTAAACGCTCGTACATTCTTTCGGTGGACGAAATTTATAAAATGAATCCTGTAACACTTTGCAGAAAAGTTCGGGCTATCTGACAATACCAATTTTATTTGATTATCGGCATTTATGTACCTTTAAATTGTTTACAAAAATATATTTTAAATAAAATTTAGGGGTCGCGCTTAACACCCCCTATAGAGAGAGAGCCATTACAATCCCTCAAAATGTCAATCCTAAAGGTGGGTGGAATTCTCTAACTGTCAACTGGACTCCTCCCACCTCAAGAGTCTGCAATATGAGGAAAAGGGAAATACGATTTTTTTCTTAGTACATAGCAGCCTTAATAAGACTAGAAGACCTGTGGCAGAGTTTCAGGTAAAAATATGGACACAGGCCTAAAAGCAAAAGTTAAGTTCATTAACATACTAAATTAAATAATACTATCGAGTTGCAAGAAAAACTAGTGCAACTAGACAGCCTAGACCAGACTATCCATCGACCGCATGTTGCATACCCTAAATACAAGTTAGAGTCAGGGTTGCCACTGATAGAAAAGAAAATAACATTCATACGTCATACAAAACTATGACGTCATAAGATAAGATGCGAGATAAGAATGAAGGCTTTAGGGCTGTTCACATAGGAGTCCGTTGCGTTGCGTTAAGGAAAAGATGACGTTGAGACGTAAATAAACCAATCATATGCCTCCAAACGATTAGCAATGAAATTTTTAACGCCTATGATTGGTTTATTTTCGTCTCAACGTCATCTTTTCCTTAACGTAACGCAACGGACTCCTATGTAAACAGGCCCTAACAATTCGAATGATAAAGTTCGAAAGTAATTGATTTCCAGTACCATTCTATCATGTTCCAACGTGCAACAGCACCCGGCATGAAAATAACTTCATTAAAATTTACTTGCTAAATCCACTGCAATCTATACTACATTTTAAAGAAATGCAAGTATATTTGAAGAAAATTGTGTTTGAGACGTTGTTGGTGACCAAATGTTTACTTAAAATTTTGTTTAACTATTTCGATTTAGGAAAAAGGCGGCTTATCACAATGGTGAACTTTCCTCAAGACACACAGTAAACTTCTGCTGAGGATTACACTCATTATGTACATCCGAATAATATCATATTCTAGACATCATAATACAAAAATATTTCCTAAATTCACTGCCAAGTTTTCACGTAATTTTTTAGAAACATACCTTGAATACGTTAACAGTCTCACGCTCAAAGATTATTTTACGTAATTTGCGGTATAAAGTTTTTAAGACGCCAGTGAAAGAATGGTAAGTGAAACGGTTATATTTATGAGGTAGTTATACTTTGCAGTTGTAGTAATTTACCTAGAAAAAACTATGTTGAAATTAATTACTTCAGCCTTGTGCTGTTGGTTAAAGAACATTACTGTTAAATGTGACCATAAGATTATTTTACAAATTACAAAACCCATTTTGTCGTAAAAACACAAAAAGGATTTTGTATTTTTAAGGGTTTGAATTGCTATACAGAAATAAAATTCATGAATTATTCATCCTTCTAATTAATTTTCATCGGAAGCTGCATGAATACATCTTTTTTTGTCCTTTACAATATATTGTTTCATTCAAAATGCTGTTGTAACCACTTTAACTCAGAATTAAAAAACTCTTGCTGGTCTTAAGGAGTAAGACGAATTACGTTACTTTTTAAATCTTTAATAATTACTACCTCTCATGAAAGGAACATTTATCTCTCTAGCTTTATTTTTATACCTTTTACGTGATTTAAGAAAAGTTATTTTATGTCTATCCAACTGAAGTGTTCTGAACACGTTAATTATGTCTGAGAAATAAATAAATATCAAAGATCTAATTTTCTTAGCTAGCTAACAATCGTTGTTCTCTAGAAACCGTAAATATAATTATAGCCTTCTTGTAACTTCTAGACTAATTGGATTTGGGAAAGATTATACATGGTTATTAAAAGTATAAATTCTCTCCCGCCTGTTGAATGTTCTCTAAATAATGTTTTACAGAGCATAGGCATCTAAGGAAAAAAAATAGTTGTGTTTTTTGTGAAAAAAAATTATAGTAAATAACTTCAATTACAAAATTTTAAAGAAAGTTTTTTTTAGCCTTTTAAGTGTTTGAGACGTATTTTTTCGTCACACTATGTGATATATCAATACTTCATTCCTTGCCAAGATTCACAGTGGGAGTCCTCAGTTTAAGTTTTCAAGATGCTAATAGTAAACTTTAAAAGGATAATTCAAGATTAAAACTTAAACAACATTCAACCATAACAACTAGGCGAAACACACATTACAAATTTTAAAAGCTTCCGCATCACGAAGCGGCCATGGACTGCAGAACGATGGAACGAACGAACCCAACAAACAGCAATTAAAACTTTATTTTTCACTTCACATCCGTTCTTCTTTTATTGCAATCCTGAAAATTATGCACAGCGAAGAAGCGCTTTGAGTGCTTAGTTTAAGTTTTCAAGATGCTAATAGTAAACTTTAAAAGAACAATTCAAGATTAAAACAACTTAAACAACATTCAACCATAACAACTAGGCGAAACACATATTACAAATTTTAAAAGCTTCCGCATCACGAAGCGGCCATGGACTACAGAACGATGGAACGAACGAACCAGCGAACGAACCCACCGAACAGCAATAAAAACTTTATTTTTCACTTCACATCCGTTCTTCTTTTATTGCAACCCTGGAAATTATGCACAGCGAAGAAGAGCTTTGAGTGCTTAGTTTAAGTTTTCAAGATGCTAATAGTAAACTTTAAAGGAACAATTCAAGATTAAAACTTAAACAACATTCAACCATAACAACTAGGCGAAACACACATTACAAATTTTAAAAGCTTCCGCATCACGAAGCGGCTATGGACTGCAGAACGATGGAACGAACGAACCAGCGAACGAACCCAACGAACAGCAATAAAAACTTTATTTTTCACTTCATATCCGTTCTTCTTTTATTGCAATCCTGAAAATTATGCACAGCGAAGAAGCGCTTTGAGTCCTCAGTTTAAGTTTTCAAGATGGTAATAGTATACTTTATAAGAACAATTAAAGATTAAAACTTAAACAACATTCAACCATAACAACTAGGCGAAGCACACATTACAAATTTTAAAAGCTTCCGCATCACGAAGCGGCCATGGAGTGCAGAATGATGGAACGAACGAACCAGCGAACGAACCCAACGAACAGCAATAAAAACTTTATTTTTCACTTCACATCCGTTCTTCTTTTATTGCAATCCTGAAAATTATGCACAGCGAAGAAGCGCTTTGAGTGCTTAGTTTAAGTTTTCAAGATGCTAATAGTAAACTTTAAAAGAACAATTCAAGATTAAAACTTAAACAACATTCAACCGTAACAGCTAGGCGAAACACACATTACAAATTTTAAAAGCTTCCGCATCACGAAGCGGCCATGGACTGCAGAACAATGGAACGAACAAACCCAACGAACAGCAATAAAAACTTTATTTTTCACTCCACATCCGTTCTTCTTTTATTGCAATCATGAAAATTATACACAGCGAAAAAGCGTTTTGAGTGCTTAGTTTAAGTTTTCAAGATGCTAATAGTAAACTTTAAAAGAACAATTCAAAATTAAAACTTAAACAACATTCAACCATAACAGCTAGGCGAAACACACATTACAAATTTTAAAAGCTTCCGCATCACGAAGCGGCCATGGACTGCAGAACGATGGAACGAACGAACCAGCGAACGAACCCAACGAACAGCAATAAAAACTTTATTTTTCACTTCACATCCGTTCTTCTTTTATTGCAATCATGAAAATTATGCACAGCGAAGAAGCGCTTTCTTCGTCTCATGACGAACCTTACGGCACAAGGAGACCACAGAGTTTTTATGAATGTGGCAATTCTACTGTCCAATCCAGGGGTTGTAAATGAAGTAGCAAGTCTACACTAAATTACGTTTATTTTCTATGCTACGAACATCACAAAAACGGACAATAGATCTTATAATCTTATATTCTGGGATTCGAAAGAGGAGATCCATAGCTCATCCCAGTCTCGCTTATCGCTTACTCGCTTCTATTCTACCAAAACAAAAGTACTTACATAGGGAGAGGGTGCGTTGCAGCGCCACCTGGAGAACATAAATTTGAAGTCGCAACAATGAATGACACTCTGCACTCGGGCAGATCCAACGACGGAACACACTCTTTCGACTGGACAGGTGCTTTAGACACGCAAATGCATCCTTACATTAGTGTTTAAAAATACCTCAGATGATACAATTTTGACGCTTTTCAATTCCAAACTAAAGACTAGATTTAGGGCCTGTTCACATAGGAGTCCGTTGCGGAGCGTTAAAGTATTGAAATATATTTAACCAATGACAAACCTCAAAACGATTAGCAATGAAATTTTTAACGCCTATGATTGGTTTATTTTCGTGTCAACGTCATCTTTCTCATAACGCTACGCAACGGACTCCTATGTGAACAGGCCCTTATTCTTCCGAAGCGCTTTATTCTAAGCGTTTTATACAAAATATATAAAACTCTTAGATGTTTGTACTATAGTACTCTATACCATAAATACACTGACACTATACCACATCATTTTAAAAGTAGGATGTTACGTAAGATTGAGATCACTGGTTTATGGACTGGTGTGGAGATTTCTGAGCATCGCAGTGTTGATGATGTTCCATAAATTAGTTTAATCCGACTCCATTTCCTTTTACAAACACGACATATATTCACAAACAGCACAATCATAACACAATTACAATTATTTCGTTACAGGGTCATTGACGGATTTGCCTTCATGCCGTCCAGAATTTAACTCGACTATGTCAAGTTGTTACATGATGCAAGTGCCGCACAATTCGACTCTCATGATGAAACGATGAAAAGCTAGATTCTTTCTTGACATGCGACCGTACACATACAGTATTTCCATCCCGTAGGGAAAGTAAAAATCAAAATCCCCGTTTTAGGGACAAACAGTCAAAGACGGAGTTTGAAGTCGTGATAGATGGCATTTGAGCATGAATCTTTTGGCTGAACTTGAAATCGGGGTACGTGAGCATCAAGATAGTTTAAGAGAGAATGTTGAAGAGGTAGTAGCGTTTATAAATGAGGGGAAGACAATTTTATGGTGGAGGAGTATGCCAAAAATAATAAGAAAAAGTTAAAAGTAGATAAAAGCTTTTAGCACTAGCTATTAGAAACGCGATAAAGCATATTATTGTCACAAAACATCAGATATTGCTGATCAAATATTGCATTCGGATACTGCTGATGATACTATATTTTTAAGTAAACGTTTTAGACGAGGAAACTTTTAAATGTTAATAGGTGTAACCACGATGACAACACTAGCTCAATGTTCACTCGTTAGCATAGAATTCTGTGGCAGTAAAATCTTTATTGATAAGAGAATTTTATTTCTAAAGATTTTACTTTAAAATAATACTGTTCTTAATATATATAAAAAATCAAAATTTCTTTCACAATCATACCCAAAATTGAAGTTAATTGGCATTTATTAGGAACTACCAAAAAGATAGGAAAATAAGAAAATTTTATAAAATTGTTTATACGGAAATAAGTGCATAGTTAAACAATCAATTGAATATTATGCCTATAAAGGAGTCAGAGGAAGGGAAACTTAGCACCAAAATATACAAAAATAATAATTCCCGTACAAAATAATTGATTTTGTCGAGAATCACTGAAGCATATTACAGCTAAATTTCTTGAGGATCAGGTATCTGTAACTCCTACAAATATTTATTTCATTAATCATCATCTTGTTATGATGCATAAACCTTTTATGAATGAACATTACAAAAAAAATACAATGAAATTTTTGTATCAACAACTATTTGTATTATAGTAAAATCACTAATGTTTGTAAAATCAATAGTCCAGTTTTAAAGGAATTTTATAAATTTAAATAACATTAATGCTACTTTAGAAATACGTTTGAATACCACACTTACACAAGATAGATGCATACACACACACACACACACACACACACACACACACACACACACACACACACACACACACACACACGCACACACACACACACACACACACACACACACACATATATATATATATATATATATATATATATATATATATATATATATATATATATATATATATATATATATATTTTGTGTATCGTGTCGTACGCTGTACGTGGGGATTAGCTTAATGGATATTATGTCCAGATATTGGAGTTAATTAAGGATATTTTAATAATACTTTTGAATACCGCACTTACTCAAGATACATGAATATATATATATATATATATATATATATATATATATATATATATATATATATATATATATATATATGTATGTGTGTGTGTGTGTGTTGGATTTATGCGAAATCTCTTCTTATGCCATAGTAATATTCTCTGTTGCTATGCTTAGAGACGCACCAAGCCCTTCTTAATGCGACATTCTTGAGGGGACAGTCGAGGGTTGAATGACCCCGGCTTGGAGGCGATTCGAAGAGGGGTGTGAAAAATGCTCTGTGCACGAGGGAGAGAAGTGCAAACCTCCAGAGGGAGAGGTTGTGTTTTGGAATCCGTGCGATAGGCACGAGAGAGAGATTTTAATTCGAACAGGGCGAGTCAAGGCCTGCGTTGTGGTGTATTTGACAGGAGCGAGAAAGCTGCCCGATCTTTTGTTCTGTTGAAGGGAAGCGAAGCTATCCCGTTATTATTGTTATATTGTACCGGATACAGTAGAAGTATTCTCTCCGGCATCTCGTAATTTCTATCTCCATTAATAAATGATTATTGTTAAGGTTCACAAAGTATAGTTGATTTATGACTCAAGTGTGTAATTATTGGACACCCCCTAGACGTTAGCCAGCTACGTAGACAGGAAAGTCTATATATATATATATATATATGTATATATATATATATATATATATATATATATATATATATATATATATATATATATTATATATATATATATATTGTATCGCTCAGTACGCTTTACGTGTGGATTAGCTTAATGGATATTATGTTCAGAATTCATAGTTTAAATTCGCCAAACACACTGCTGCAGTACAAGGGATTATTGCAATTTCTTTATGTGTTACATATGGTACCGAGAACAGCTATGTTCGGGGTTTTCCCACTTATAGAAAAATCCTGTACGTCTGAACCCTGAGGATGGGTAAGGTCGATTTTATTAAATTTGATGCCCATGAACTTGTACAGTTCCTGTATTACTCTGCCTGTAATATTATTCCTGTATTATTTTTATGTTTCTTAATTATCTGGAGATATTATAAAGAGACCTCCTACAATATAACTTAATGATAAAAACCCCGATGTACAAATACACGACAGGCCACAAAGTATCGAAGCTAAAACTTAAAATTAAAAAAATAATACCTCGCATCTTGTCAAGAACAATTTTTCCTTTAAGATCTGACTCAAAACTTTTGTCAGGAAAATATTCCAAACGAATATTAGCAAAAGAAACTAAATAATAAATAAAAATTTTCTTCCAGAAAGTAAGCCTTATAGGGTGGTCGGTCCAGGAATCTGTTGAATAATTTATACAGAGAAAGTCAATATTCTGTTGCGAAACTGCATAAGAAACCATTATTCACGTGACTCATTTCTGCTCGGAAGTTTGCAGAAAATGTTAGTGTTAGAATTCAAAAGTAGAATTTTTTTTCAGTATTGAGAGAGTCTGGACATCCGGCAGAACTTATAGGGAATAAAGAGTAGTCGCTTTTCTCCCAGCACAAGCGAAGAATTGGAGAATTTTTTTAGTTACTTTTATAGTATATCTTTGATGCACCTCTTATTTCACAATATGTGCAGGGTGTTGCTAAAGATCTACGTCATTCTGAAGAAAATGCGCAAAAATAAGTGCCATATTTTACAGTGGCTTGTATATTATACCCTTTTAAAGGACAGATCGAAATATGTTAGGGGGGAAAAAAGACTTCACTGTCCCCAAAACAATTTTTTTTCCCGTGACTTACTAAAATCAAGGATCTTTTTTTTTTTTTTAACAAAGAAGGAAAAGTCCAGAAGGAAAAGTTTTGGATTTAAAAAAGACCCTCAAAACCATTTCTCAAATTTTTCTTCGGAATGGAGTGCCAGAAGGGTGTTATATAAAGAACCTAGGTAAAGAGGAACATTTTTAATTTATAACATATTATATTAGAATACGTAAATCTCTAAATCACTTGTTTCATAGATGTAGTTAATTATGCTGCCAAAATAATTTATCAACATACATAAAAATCATTAAATAACTAATTTTGATTTCATTATTCTATAGCTAAGCAATAGAACTAAAGGAAAAGAATTAAGCTCTAAAGGAATCGTAGGAATGCAATTATGCATCATAGTATATTAATATCTTAGGAGTGTAATTTTGTTTCGCTTTTGTAAAATGAAACTTCATCGGGACACTGTATAATTCACCTACAATAATAATAATTCACATACAGTTTCCACTGAAAACTGTAGGTGAATTATTAATGTAAGGTATATACACGACTATTACATCTATAAATCGTCTATCCATCTATCGTCATTAAAACAGATCTCTTAAGGTCAAAATTAAGTCCTCAAGTTGTGCATACTTGAAAACAACTTTATAGGAGGAATATATATATATATATATATATATATATATATATATATATATATATATATATATATATATATATATATATATATATATATTAAGAATTAATTAGGAAAAGAACAAAAATTAAATAATTTACAGGGGGCTTCAGGGTAGTTAATTTCGTGGCGTAATTCGCCACTATTTTCATATCGTATTTCGAAACGCGCCGCGAATTCAGGGGAATTCCCTTTTTGAGCGAACAGAGAGAGTCTATTAATAGTTTCAAACTTAAGCTCCGCCTTTGGGTCGGTGTAAGCGTCACGAGCATGAGCTATGGCTTTAGACGGTTTGAAACAATAGGGTCTTAACGCAGAGCGGGAGAGTTTCTCAATCGGTTTCGTCACGCGTCACGAGGATCGAGATGATTTCTTAGAAAATAATGAATAGATTGAATCGGGGTAGGTTAATATTCGGAAATAAACTCTTAAGTGTAATTAATTTGCAGTTATTTGCCACGTCTTCAATCACTGACTGCTATAACATTAATAATTATTTAGGAATAGATTAAGAAGGAGTAACGTTGGATATAAGACGACATAATGGAGATGAGTAGTAACAAGCTCCGCGTCATATATATATATATATATATATATATATATATATATATATATATATATATATATATATATATATATATATATATATATATATATATATATATATATATATATATATATATATATATATATATATATATATATATATATATATATATATATCCTCGTGACATAAAGAAATGACGCTATATGCGGAAAACGTTAAATCGCGGTAAGACCGAAATCAAAACTCTGAACATAAAATAAAGACTAATTTAAGTAACATACCTTTTATCCCTTCATTTACAATGGTTTAGACATCCGTTTTCTCAATTATGCTTTAAAGAAATCGGTTATTGTACTTTGCATCCTGCTTTCAGCAGCTGCATCGCAAATCGCATTTTCAATATACATGAGTTTTTGTAAACTTTTCTTTCGGCCATCACTATTTGAAAGGAACGCTTGAATGGCTTCTGGCGCAGAAAGGATTCCATGTTCCTCATAATCATCTTCATCATTATCCGAACTATCTGATCCTGAGTCTATTAAATCCCTTAGAATTAGAATCTGATGTCACGACGTTTGAATCGCAAGCTAGATATTCTTCAACATCTATATCTGAGCAAGAAAAGAACTCATGTGTTTCATAAGAATTTTCATTTTCTCTCTCCTCGTACTCAAATTCATCACCTCTGTCCACAGGAAAACAACCTTTTGCAAAAGAAATTGACATGCATTTTCACCCAACTCTCTCCCACGATGAAGAAATCATATGAAGTGCTTCTAGAACTTTTATTGATTTTTTTGTCCTGCCTCCAGATTCTATACTAAAAAGAGATTTTTTTTTTCAAACGTTAGTTTCTTTAGTTTACTTTGAACGGTCCCCAGAATCACAAGGCTTCTGCAATTTGCATGGAAAACTTCCATTCGCACAGTTTGTAACTTTAAATGTACAACATGGGCTGTACATTGATCAACAAACAAAATAACGTTTTATATAAGCACACTTGCCTGTCCAGTTTGCAAAGAAAATTTTCAAAAATTGTTCTCGTCGTCCAAGATTTTTCGTTTGAGTCAAATTCAGTAGGGAAACCTCTTTTCATTCTTGAAAAACATCGGTTTTTTTTTTAATTCTCCATCAACTAATGATGTTATCTTTTCGTTCCCGCCTGAATTCGTGCATAGCAAAACAGTCAATCGCAGTTTTGGATAGTCTCTCACTATGGCTGTTTCTACCCTTTACTGCAAAAGTTTAATCAGGAAGAAGATTGTAAAACGATCCTGTCTCGTTAGTACTGAAAATGTCTTCAATAGAAGGTTCTTGAATCAAAGACGGCAATGTGTTCTCCATCCACTCTTGGACAATCTCAGAATCGACTCCAGCAGATTCACCCCAAATAGACTTGTAGGATAAATTGTGCCTCTTTTTTAAGGGGACTCACTACCCTTAAATCTTTAAAACATTCGATTTTTTGAAAAAAATATATGTTAAAGCCTGATCATTTCTGAACAAAATATAGCAAACCGCATGAAAATATTCCGCTTAGTTCCGGAGATATTGATATTCTAAATATTTAATTACTGATCAAATTTATGGCAGGAAAAATTTTAAAATCATTTTTCTCAAAATGTAATTTTGCATCATTCCGCAACTGATACCTCAAAAACTGTGAAACGTAATTTTTATCACTGCATAATCATGTTATTTTATTGCGTCTATGTTTTGTTATTTTTTCAGGGGTAAATAAATGCAAAAAAATTAAGGAAATTTTAAGTATGTTTTGAGCAGTTTTAAAAAAATTGAAAAAATATTTTAATGTTGAATGTTTTATGTTCAATTGTATTTCGAATTATTTATTTTAAATATAAAAGAGGAATTTTGCATTTAAATGTAAAATTAATTTCATAGTTCTGCGCGCAAGCCAGTATACAATAAAAATGCTTAAAAAACAAGGTATATCTAAAGCATTAAAAAAAAATTAGTTAAAATTATTTTGAGAGTTGAAAATTTGTTTATTAAAATAAATATATTAATTTATCATATACATAAAATTTGGAAAAATTGGGAGTAAATTGAAAAAGTTACAAAGAGTCAAAAAGTATGAAAATATGACTTATTTCCTCGTCTTGAGAAGTCGTGAGTCCCCTTAAAGCGGTCAATCCAACCATTTGAAGCCGTGAATCTTTGAATTCCCAGTTTCTATTGCTTTCTCTTTCAAAACGGGGTCATTTATAGTAATGTTTGATGAACGAGCTTCGTTTAAGGAAAGAAGGGACTTTCAATCTCGTTCTTCTTTAGTTTTCAATATTTTACCCTATATACCACATAAGTATAATTAATATTATTTTCTACTACATTGAAGATACTTAGAATTCACAAATAAGTATTTTGTGGAGGAATTAGACCTGTTTATCAAAAAATCCTTCAAAAATGCTAGAATTTTTCAAAAGGATCCATGCGTATTCATTTTCTTCTGATATCTTACAAATTTCTTAGAGTTCTTAAATGAAGAGTTTATCACAAAACTATGCATAATTCTTTGACATCACAAATTATTTTTCAAATTTATAGACCATCAAATAAATTGAAAACATAAAAAAAGAACAGGCAGAATAGAAAAACAGAACAGTAATGTTTGATGAACGAGCTTCGGTTAAGGAAAGAAGGGACTTTCAATCTCGTTCTTCTTTAGTTTTCAATATTTTACCCTATATACCACATAAATATAATTAATATTATTTTCTACTACATTGAAGATACTTAGAATTCACAAATAAGTATTTTATGGAGGAATTAGACCTGTTTTATCAAAAAATCCTTCAAAAATGCTAGAATTTTTCAAAAGGATCCATGCGTATTCATTTTCTTCTGATATCTTACAAATTTCTTAGAGTTCTTAAATGAAGAGTTTATCACAAAACTATGCATAATTCTTTGAAATCACAAATTATTTTTCAAATTTATAGACCATCAAATAAATTGAAAACATAAAAAAAGAACAGGCAGAATAGAAAAACAGAACAGTAATGTTTGATGAACGAGCTTCGGTTAAGGAAAGAAGGGACTTTCAATCTCGTTCTTCTTTAGTTTTCAATATTTTACTCTATATACCACATAAGTATAATTAATATTATTTTCTACTACATTGAAGATACTTAGAATTCACAAATAAGTATTTTGTGGAGGAATTAGACCTGTTTTATCAAAAAATCCTTCAAAAATGCTAGAATTTTTCAAAAGGATCCATGCGTATTCATTTTCTTCTGATATCTTACAAATTTCTTAAAGTTCTTAAATGAAGAGTTTATCACAAAACTATGCACAATTCTTTGAAATCACAAATTATTTTTCAAATTTATAGACCATCAAATAAATTGAAAACATAAAAAAAGAACAGGCAGAATAGAAAAACAGAACAGTAATGTTTGATGAACGAGCTTCGGTTAAGGAAAGAAGGGACTTTCAATCTCGTTCTTCTTTAGTTTTCAATATTTTACTCTATATACCACATAAGTATAATTAATATTATTTTCTACTACATTGAAGATACTTAGAATTCACAAATAAGTATTTTATGGAGGAATTAGACCTGTTTATCAAAAAATCCTTCAAAAATGCTAGAATTTTTCAAAAGGATCCATGCGTATTCATTTTCTTCTGATATCTTACAAATTTCTTAGAGTTCTTAAATGAAGAGTTTATCACAAAACTATGCATAATTCTTTGACATCACAAATTATTTTTCAAATTTATAGACCATCAAATAAATTGAAAACATAAAAAAAGAACAGGCAGAATAGAAAAACAGAACAGTAATGTTTGATGAACGAGCTTCGGTTAAGGAAAGAAGGGACTTTCAATCTCGTTCTTCTTTAGTTTTCAATATTTTACCCTATATACCACATAAGTATAATTAATATTATTTTCTACTACATTGAAGATACTTAGAATTCACAAATAAGTATTTTATGGAGGAATTAGACCTGTTTATCAAAAAATCCTTCAAAAATGCTAGAATTTTTCAAAAGGATCCATGCGTATTCATTTTCTTCTGATATCTTACAAATTTCTTAGAGTTCTTAAATGAAGAGTTTATCACAAAACTATGCATAATTCTTTAACATCACAAATTATTTTTCAAATTTATAGACCATCAAATAAATTGAAAACATAAAAAAAGAACAGGCAGAATAGAAAAACAGAACAGTAATGTTTGATGAACGAGCTTCGGTTAAGGAAAGAAGGGACTTTCAATCTCGTTCTTCTTTAGTTTTCAATATTTTACCCTATATACCACATAAATATAATTAATATTATTTTCTACTACATTGAAGATACTTAGAATTCACAAATAAGTATTTTATGGAGGAATTAGACCTGTTTTATCAAAAAATCCTTCAAAAATGCTAGAATTTTTCAAAAGGATCCATGCGTATTCATTTTCTTCTGATATCTTACAAATTTCTTAGAGTTCTTAAATGAAGAGTTTATCACAAAACTATGCATAATTCTTTGAAATCACAAATTATTTTTCAAATTTATAGACCATCAAATAAATTGAAAACATAAAAAAAGAACAGGCAGAATAGAAAAACAGAACAGTAATGTTTGATGAACGAGCTTCGGTTAAGGAAAGAAGGGACTTTCAATCTCGTTCTTCTTTAGTTTTCAATATTTTACTCTATATACCACATAAGTATAATGAATATTATTTTCTACTACATTGAAGATACTTAGAATTCACAAATAAGTATTTTGTGGAGGAATTAGACCTGTTTTATCAAAAAATCCTTCAAAAATGCTAGAATTTTTCAAAAGGATCCATGCGTATTCATTTTCTTCTGATATCTTACAAATTTCTTAGAGTTCTTAAATGAAGAGTTTATCACAAAACTATGCATAATTCTTTGAAATCACAAATTATTTTTCAAATTTATAGACCATCAAATAAATTGAAAACATAAAAAAAGAACAGGCAGAATAGAAAAACAGAACAGTAATGTTTGATGAACGAGCTTCGGTTAAGGAAAGAAGGGACTTTCAATCTCGTTCTTCTTTAGTTTTCAATATTTTACCCTATATACCACATAAATATAATTAATATTATTTTCTACTACATTGAAGATACTTAGAATTCACAAATAAGTATTTTATGGAGGAATTAGACCTGTTTATCAAAAAATCCTTCAAAAATGCTAGAATTTTTCAAAAGGATCCATGCGTATTCATTTTCTTCTGATATCTTACAAATTTCTTAGAGTTCTTAAATGAAGAGTTTATCACAAAACTATGCATAATTCTTTAACATCACAAATTATTTTTCAAATTTATAGACCATCAAATAAATTGAAAACATAAAAAAAGAACAGGCAGAATAGAAAAACAGAACAGTAATGTTTGATGAACGAGCTTCGGTTAAGGAAAGAAGGGACTTTCAATCTCGTTCTTCTTTAGTTTTCAATATTTTACCCTATATACCACATAAATATAATTAATATTATTTTCTACTACATTGAAGATACTTAGAATTCACAAATAAGTATTTTATGGAGGAATTAGACCTGTTTTATCAAAAAATCCTTCAAAAATGCTAGAATTTTTCAAAAGGATCCATGCGTATTCATTTTCTTCTGATATCTTACAAATTTCTTAGAGTTCTTAAATGAAGAGTTTATCACAAAACTATGCATAATTCTTTGAAATCACAAATTATTTTTCAAATTTATAGACCATCAAATAAATTGAAAACATAAAAAAAGAACAGGCAGAATAGAAAAACAGAACAGTAATGTTTGATGAACGAGCTTCGGTTAAGGAAAGAAGGGACTTTCAATCTCGTTCTTCTTTAGTTTTCAATATTTTACTCTATATACCACATAAGTATAATTAATATTATTTTCTACTACATTGAAGATACTTAGAATTCACAAATAAGTATTTTGTGGAGGAATTAGACCTGTTTTATCAAAAAATCCTTCAAAAATGCTAGAATTTTTCAAAAGGATCCATGCGTATTCATTTTCTTCTGATATCTTACAAATTTCTTAAAGTTCTTAAATGAAGAGTTTATCACAAAACTATGCACAATTCTTTGAAATCACAAATTATTTTTCAAATTTATAGACCATCAAATAAATTGAAAACATAAAAAAAGAACAGGCAGAATAGAAAAACAGAACAGTAATGTTTGATGAACGAGCTTCGGTTAAGGAAAGAAGGGACTTTCAATCTCGTTCTTCTTTAGTTTTCAATATTTTACTCTATATACCACATAAGTATAATTAATATTATTTTCTACTACATTGAAGATACTTAGAATTCACAAATAAGTATTTTGTGGAGGAATTAGACCTGTTTTATCAAAAAATCCTTCAAAAATGCTAGAATTTTTCAAAAGGATCCATGCGTATTCATTTTCTTCTGATATCTTACAAATTTCTTAGAGTTCTTAAATGAAGAGTTTATCACAAAACTATGCATAATTCTTTGAAATCACAAATTATTTTTCAAATTTATAGACCATCAAATAAATTGAAAACATAAAAAAAGAACAGGCAGAATAGAAAAACAGAACAGTAATGTTTGATGAACGAGCTTCGGTTAAGGAAAGAAGGGACTTTCAATCTCGTTCTTCTTTAGTTTTCAATATTTTACCCTATATACCACATAAGTATAATTAATATTATTTTCTACTACATTGAAGATACTTAGAATTCACAAATAAGTATTTTGTGGAGGAATTAGACCTGTTTATCAAAAAATCCTTCAAAAATGCTAGAATTTTTCAAAAGGATCCATGCGTATTCATTTTCTTCTGATATCTTACAAATTTCTTAGAGTTCTTAAATGAAGAGTTTATCACAAAACTATGCATAATTCTTTGACATCACAAATTATTTTTCAAATTTATAGACCATCAAATAAATTGAAAACATAAAAAAAGAACAGGCAGAATAGAAAAACAGAACAGTAATGTTTGATGAACGAGCTTCGGTTAAGGAAAGAAGGGACTTTCAATCTCGTTCTTCTTTAGTTTTCAATATTTTACCCTATATACCACATAAATATAATTAATATTATTTTCTACTACATTGAAGATACTTAGAATTCACAAATAAGTATTTTATGGAGGAATTAGACCTGTTTTATCAAAAAATCCTTCAAAAATGCTAGAATTTTTCAAAAGGATCCATGCGTATTCATTTTCTTCTGATATCTTACAAATTTCTTAGAGTTCTTAAATGAAGAGTTTATCACAAAACTATGCATAATTCTTTGAAATCACAAATTATTTTTCAAATTTATAGACCATCAAATAAATTGAAAACATAAAAAAAGAACAGGCAGAATAGAAAAACAGAACAGTAATGTTTGATGAACGAGCTTCGGTTAAGGAAAGAAGGGACTTTCAATCTCGTTCTTCTTTAGTTTTCAATATTTTACTCTATATACCACATAAGTATAATTAATATTATTTTCTACTACATTGAAGATACTTAGAATTCACAAATAAGTATTTTGTGGAGGAATTAGACCTGTTTTATCAAAAAATCCTTCAAAAATGCTAGAATTTTTCAAAAGGATCCATGCGTATTCATTTTCTTCTGATATCTTACAAATTTCTTAGAGTTCTTAAATGAAGAGTTTATCACAAAACTATGCATAATTCTTTGAAAACACAAATTATTTTTCAAATTTATAGACCATCAAATAAAGTGAAAACATAAAAAAGAACAGGCAGAATAGAAAAACAGAACAGTAATGTTTGATGAACGAGCTTCGGTTAAGGAAAGAAGGGACTTTCAATCTCGTTCTTCTTTAGTTTTCAATATTTTACCCTATATACCACATAAGTATAATTAATATTATTTTCTACTACATTGAAGATACTTAGAATTCACAAATAAGTATTTTGTGGAGGAATTAGACCTGTTTTATCAAAAAATCCTTCAAAAATGCTAGAATTTTTCAAAAGGATCCATGCGTATTCATTTTCTTCTGATATCTTACAAATTTCTTAGAGTTCTTAAATGAAGAGTTTATCACAAAACTATGCATAATTCTTTGAAATCACAAATTATTTTTCAAATTTATAGACCATCAAATAAAGTGAAAACATTAAAAAAGAACAGGCAGAATAGACAAAAAAATATTTAAGACTTTAGATTCGTACAAAAGATAACTTAAAAAAATTAAATGCACATTTATATTTATATACACGCGGTAAACTTATAATAAATAATTTAAAGATTTTAATTAATACAGAGTGCGCATAGAACATTTTAAAAAATGTTAACAATTTTGAAGAAAAATTGAAAAAAAAGTCATTTTTTCAAACACTTCCTTATTTTGAATTCTAGGGTTTTTCAATGTAGTAAAAAAGAAAATTAGTTATTCTCATTTTGTATATACAGTTGAAATTTGAAAAATTAAAAAAAATCGAGTTAGTAGGTCCCTTGTCTCCTTAACCATAGAAAAAAAGAAATTTTTCAATTCCTCAAACGGTGACTATTTCCCATTTTTTTTAAGCCTGTTTTCCCATTTTTTTCTCAAATTTTGCTACATTAAGGGGGTCCGGGACACATTTTGAATTTTTTTTTAGTTATTGAGTTAAAGTTTTGAATTTTTTTGTGATGGTTAACCATATAATTTGTAAACAAAATCACATCATAAAACTTCTCAGAAGGTTTTTAAAAAATTTTAAAATTTAAAATTTTTAATAAAAGTGGGGTAATTTAAAATCGTTATAACTCGAAATATTATTTTCGAATTTCAATTTTTTTTTTCATTTAATGAAACAGGAATATTTAAGTTTTAATTATGATACACCATTTTTTAAAATATTAATTTTAAAAAAAATTTAAATATTTAGATGAAAAATTACGAAAAAAATTATGTAACCTATTTTTAAAAAAATCATATTTTCAAAAGTAAATATTTTTTTCAAATTTGCTGAATCAAAATTAAAGTAAAATAGTTGAAAAAGACATGTTCCAAGTTTCAACCACTTATCTTTAATGATTCTTGACTTATAACAATTTAAAAACGAGAAATGGGGGAAAAACCCATCATGAAGAAAAACGCACTTGCAGGTTTAATCAACGATTTGGCTACTATTAGAATGTTGCAAAAAAAAAAAAAATTTCTCCTGTTCTAATTAAGATAGAAACGTGATTTAAACGTCATTTTAAACGCAAAAGAGCACACAAATTTTTAATGCAATAAATTTTTTTTCGAAAATTTGAACAATTTTGTGTCCTGGACCCCCTTAAATCTGCTTTTATTAAAAATGTTTACAAAGTTGAATATGGAATTCCAACCAAATTAGCAAAATCAGCTTTACTGCCATCGTAATTTCTGGATTTCCTGGTGATTCCCGCTTTTTTCCAACAAAGAAAATCGCTCTCTTTTTGACGCCGTATTTTTACCGTCTAAAGCTAACAAAAATTCTGTAATGAATGCTAACATCGCCGTTCTACTACAGAAAGCCTACAGAGAGATTATAACATCCAATCAGATAAAAAGGGTATTCGTCAGAAGGATTCTACGAATCTGCCCTTTGTCTTGTGGTAGACTTCGTTCTTTTTACACAGAGAGGAGAGATTTTGAATATTGCGCCTGCAGTTGGTAAGAAAGGACAAACAGGCAGGAGATACTGAGTATTGCAAGTATTGATGACAAAGATTTTCTTAAGGGGACTCACTACCCTTAAATCTTTAAAACATTAGATTTTTTGAAAAAAAATGTATGTTAAAGCCTGATTATTACTGAACAAAATAAAGCAAACCGCATGAAAATATTCCGCTTAGTTCAGGAGATGTTGCTATTCTAAATGTTTAATTACTGATCAAGTTCATGGTTAAGAAAAATTTTAAACTCATTTTTCTCAAAATGTAATTTTGCATCATTCCGCAACTGATATCTCAAAAACTATGAAACATAATTCGTATAATTTTTTATCACTGCATAATCATGCTAGTTTATTGCGTCTGAACTAGAATTATTGCAATCACTGCACATTTTTAAAATTTTTTTCAGGGGTAAAGTAATGCAAAAAAATTAAGGCAATTTTAAGTATATTTTGAGTAGTTTTAAAAAATTGAAAAAATATTTTAATGTTGAATGTTTTATGTTCAATTGTATTTTGAATTATTTATTTTAAATATAAAACAGGAATTACACATTTAAGTGTAAAATTAATTTTATATTTCTGCGCGCAAGCCAGCATACAATAAAAATACTTAAAAAACAAGGTATATCTAAAGCATTTAAAAAAAAAAATTATTTAAAAGTATTTTGAGAGTTGAAAATTTGTTTATTAAAATAAATATATCATTTTATCATATACATAAAATTTGTAAAAATTGGGAGTAAATTGAAATAGTTACAAAGAGTCAAAAAGTATGAAAATATGCCTTATTTCCTCGACTTAAAGGTCGTGAGTCCCCTTAACCATCACTATTTCTGACTATTTTAGGAAAATTTCATTGAGTGTTTCCAGCTGAAAAACGTTAAATGCGGGAAATATTTCAAAATGAGAACGTTAAGGTTGCTATGTACTAACCAATTGGATTCGCTCACCTCAATGTTAACCTATGGAGAAGATTTGTCCAAGGATTGCCGACTTGGATTCAAAGTTTTTTTTTTTTTAAATTGTACTCCGTCACAGAGAGATAAATTTTACATTTGTGTACATTTTTCCTTTTTTTATTAAAAAATTGCAATTAATATTTTTAAATTTAAATTATTCGGGTAAAAATCCGGTATAGTGTGTTTTAAACGCTCATAAATTCCTTCGGTGGACGAAATTTATAAAATGAATCCCGTAGAGCTTTGCAGAAAAGTTCGCGCTATCTGACAATACCAATTTTATTTGATTATCAGCATTTATGTACCTCTAAACCGTTGACAAAAATATATTTTCAATAAAATTTAGGGGTAGCGCTTAACACCCCCCTATAGAGAGAGACCCTTTACAATCCCTCAAAATGTCAATCCTAAGGGGGTGGAATTCTCGAACTGTCAACTGGATTCCTCCCACCACAAGAGTCTGCAAGAAGAGGAAAAGGGAAATACGATTTTTTTTTCTTAGTACATAGCAGCCTTAATAAGACTAGAAGACCTTTAGCAGAGTTTCAGGTAAAAATATGGACACAGGCCTAAAAGCAAAAGTTAAGTTCATTAGCATACTAAATTAAATAATACTATCGAGTTGCAAGAAAAACTAGTGCAACTAGACGGCCTAGACCAGACTATGCATCGACCGCATGTTGCATTCCTTAAATACAAGTTAGAGTCAGGGTTGCCACTGATAGAAAAGAAATAACATTCATACGTCATACAAAACTTTCATACGTCATACAAAAGCGCTTTGCAGAAAAGTTCAGGCTATCTGACAATACCAATTTTATTTGATTATCAGCATTTATGTACCTGTAAATAGTTGACAAAACTATCTTTTAAATAAAAAATTTGGGGGCAGCGCTTAACCCCCCTATAGAGAGAGAACCATTACAATCCCTCAAAATGTCAATCCTAAGGGGGTGGAATTCTCGAACTGTTAACTAGACACCTCCCACCACAAGAGTCTGCAAGAAAAGGAAAAGGGAAATACGATTTTTTTTTCTTAGTACATAGCAACCTTAAATCTGGGATTTTTTAACATTACAAGTATAGGAAATTAATTTGGATCAATGAAAAATGACGTTATATGCGGGAAGTCGTTAAATACGGGTTACGTTAAATCGGGGGTTCACTGTATATATATTTATACGTATGTGTGTATTTATATGTATGTGTGCGTTTGTGTGTGTATCAGTCGTATGTCGTAATATTAAGCTGCCCGGTATTACTGAAGTAGAATTTGAAGTATGCCACGCATATTATTCAAGTATGTTTGAAAACATGGTTATCCTGTTTGACCCTATTCTACAATCCAGGTTATTATACATCTCTTAATCAACCAGGCTCTGGGACGGAAAATTGTAAATATAATTTGAGTTCACGGCAATCTATATATATAAAACAGTTCCGTAACTGACTGACTCACTGACATACAACGCACAGACCAAACCGCTGGACCTAAAGGGCTGACATTTTGCATGGCGATTCTTCTTATGGTGTAGGGGTGCAGCAAGAAAGATTTTTTAAAAGTTCTTCTTAGATTTTTTAAAATTAAATTTTTAAGCTGTTTTAGTAACTTTTTTTAAGTTTGCATTTAAAATAATAATTTGAGGGTTATAAAATTTATATTACGAGAAATATCCTAAAAATTCCTTTAAAATGAGATCTTTTTCGAATCTTTATCTTGATTTTCTGATTTTTGGTAAATTTTGAAAGATTAATTTTTCGAATTTAATTTATTAAATGCTGATCACGTGATTTCTTTTTCTGGTACTTTAAATATATTTATCGTCACGTGCATAACAACTAAATAGACAAAAAAAAATTTTTTCTTTCTAATGCGGCAGACGATTGGACATTATCCAAAAAAATATTAAAATAGAATAAAAAATATTATGTTCCTCAAACTGTACTATATGAACTGTACTACATTCTTTACAGTTAATATTGTACAGTTTGAGGAATATTTTGGCTTAAAAAATATCCCTCACGATTTTTTTATAAATATATTTTTTTACGTCAATTCTATACATTGATCGCCGTATTTATTATAAATATATATATTTATTTATTTTTTTGGCATTAATTTCATACATTGACCGTTGTATTTAATTTGAATGTACTCCGTAGCGAAGTACGGGTTTTCAGCTAGTCTAAACATAAAATATCATTGCGTTACAGGGAATTCCGTCATATTCTGATCTATGTGAATATGACTTGGTAATTCGATGTTAAAATAAAATCAAATAGTTTACTACATCCGCTGAAGAATATCCCCTATCCCACTAGCGTACTATGGAAAATAAATGCTCCTCCTGTATTATTGGGGAAAAAAATTCTGAATTGGCTAATACAAATACTAAATTCTTACTTATTTCTCGCAGAAATGCCATGGCAGCCTAACGAATGGCGATTGGATTCGAGGGCTTAGATAAACATGCATTAAAATTTAAAATCAATTCTACCAGAAAGTATACATTTCGGGAAAATAAATGGGACATTGGTTCTTCTTCTCAGATTATAAATTGCCTGGTACTGTCGATAAATGTCGTACAAAGATATTGCCGAACGAGAGAAGCAAGGGGGTTGCATGATTATTATAGCTGTTTGCTAGAGTTTCTGTTTCTTTATTGTATGTTATTCTGCAGCAGCATGTACTATGAACTCCTGACTCAGTGGTTTTGTTGGTTTCTGAAATATAATTTTTTATCTGAATAAATTTGCAACATTGTTTTCCTAATGAAAACCATTTTTATTCCATTAGTAAAATGAAACGGTGAAAATGCAATAAAAATACGTTCCTGTGTAATAGTCATTTTTTCTGTGCAGTGATTTCAGTCTTTTTACTGTGTCAACTTCGACCAAGTTTTAGTTAATACTTAGATAGTATTGTTGCAACCCTAATGAGTTACAATTCCATATTAATTTTCCTTTGTAACTTTCGCCTATATCCCGCTAATTTCGATCGTTATGCATACACTGAAAAATAAACATATTTTGAGTGCTATAGGTAAAGAAAAGGAAATAAGCGTCATTGGCAAACCAAGGTTTTATTTAAGAAGGTCTTATAAAAAGCAAACCATGAAAATGTGAAGTTTGTAAGGAATGCATTATGCATTATAAACTCCGATCTCGCAGTCAGATTTACGGAGGTTGAAAAATGCAAATTTGTGCAAATGCAAGTTTGGGGCTGTAGATGGGGGGAGGGGGGGGGGAGGCAAACACTTTTCGGTCGTGGCTTGGACGTCTAAAGACAAATTGTAAGTTAGTGTTCGGCTGCTTAGTTTAAAGTTTTAGACAGGGGTAAGAGTTTTCCTGAGCTCGACCGGGCCCGAATATAGCTTCCCAAAAAATAGCAAAGTACTTTTTGGTTCTTTTACATTTAGTTGGTTCAACCCTATATGATAGATACACTGTAGCACTGGCACCATTGTGCTCCCGTCGAATAGTATACTTCATACTTTCCGACAAACGCTCTGCTTGTAAAGTTTAAATATATTTCATGCATTCATGGGTAGTTCTGCATGCTTACACGAACTTCATAAATTTAAACATATGAACGGAATGTTTCTGCGGAACACAAACTGCAGAACCGAAACAGTTTCTGCGGTTTAAGAATTTTCTCTGCGAAGTTAAGTACACTGAAGAGCCAAAACAAAATTGGTACACCGGCCTAATATCATGTAGGGCCCCCACGAACACGGCGTGGCATGAACTCTACTAATGTCTGAAGGTATCCTGGAAGCAATTCCTACCGAAAATCGTACAGGGCAGTCCACAAATCGAGGAGTGCGAGAGGGTGGAGATCCCTTTTGAACAGAACGTTAAAAGCCATCCCATATATGTTTAATAATGATAATGTCTGAGGATTTAGGTGGACAATGGTAGTGTCTAAAGTCAGAGGAGTGATCCTGGAGCCACTAGGTAGCAACTCTCGACGTGGGGGCTATCGCATTGTCCTGCTGGAATCGTCCAAGTCCGTCGGGATGCACAATGGACATGAGTCTTTGTAGATTCCAGTAATCTTCGGTGGCTCCTTAACTCTAAGTTTGCACGCGTTTCGCTCATTCATTAATTCTGTGCTGTCGTTCGTTTGGGTTTATTTTCATGCCATCCACTTTTTGTCTATTTCCTTTTGTGTGTTGGTTAGTGCGAGTGTCCTCCGGCAGAGTTATTTTCTTCTAAATTTATCTCTCTTTTTATTTGGCCAATCCGTCTGTTCTGCTTGGAGTCCGCTTGTGCCTCTCTTTGTGGGGCTTGTTCTGGGGTTGACGGGGCGGGGCTTGTCTGGGCCGTGCCGGGGGTGGTTGCCTGCTGTGGGTCTGTCCGCACAGCTGGGATTTACCCAGTGGGGCCTTCGGCCAGGTCGGGCCCAGCTTGTGCTCTGTGGGAGTCTTTGTAGATGATCGGACAGGATGCTTTTGCACCTGTCACCTGTCAGAGTCTACTCTAGACGTATCAGGGATCCCATATCATGCCAACTGCACACGCCCAATATCATCACAGAGGCTCCACCAGCTTGAACAGTCCCAGGTTGACATATAAGGTCCATGGATTCATGAGGTTGTCTCCCCGATACAATTGGAAACGAGATTCGTCATACCAGGCAACGTGTTACCAGTCATCAACAGTCCAATGGAGCTGTTTACGGGCACAGGCGAGGAGTAAAGCTTTGTGCAGTGCAGTCAACAACGGTAAACAAATGCACCTAAAGCTCTGAGAGTCCACATCAATGACGATCCGTTGAACAGTTCGCACGCTGACACTTGTCGATGCCCCAGAATTTTAACCCGCAGCAATTTGAGGAAGTGCTGCACGTCTATCTGGTTTAAGGGGACAGTGGACTTTCAAAATTGTGAAATTTGTCCAAAAATTCGATTTTTTTTTATTTTATTGGATTGTGAAACCACGGACGAGTAGGAATGTGCTGCAAAAATATTTTTTTATTTCTGCGATTACTTTCCTAGTTATGGGCATTTGTATTTAATTTAGATATTATGTGGTTACTAATAGCGATAACTTTAAATGTGTTTTTCTCAAAATAAAAATTTTTGTGTCATGCGAATATTCAAACTGCTCCGGGTGCATATCTAATTACCGCATTGCTTTGAAATTTAAGTTTTATATACTTAACTGTATATCAAATAAATCTTATTGAAAAAAATTATGCTTCGTAGCTCAGAATTTCTAAATTTTGTACTTGAAAAGATGATTTAGAGGTATTTTGCGTCATAAAAAGGGTGTTTTCACTATTATTATTTTTTTCTCATTATATTTTCAATGAATGCTTAAAATAAGCATTAAGTTTCATTGCTAGTTCTATAAGGTATCCTGTAAATAAAAATTACCATATTATATGCAAAAGAAATGCGCCTGGAACATTTTTAATGAAGCCAATTATTGATATAATTAATAATTCATAATTCATAAATTATTAATATTTCATCTTTAAATTTTAACCACTTTTACATATCTATGGTACTAATCACATATTCAAATTTCAAGCAAATCCATTCAAAATAAAAAAAGTTTGGTTTGAAGGTCCACTGTCCCCTTAAGGATTCTCGTCAACGGTCCAGTTCATTCAAGGTCTTTTTCCGGCCGCACCGCTGTCAGAGATTTGCTGTTTTGCCGGAAATCTGATATTCACGGTGCACTCGTGAAATAGTCAAAAATCAAAATTGCATCGCTACCTCGGAGATGCTATGTCCCATCTCTCGTGCGCCGACTATAACGTCACGTTCAAAGTCACATAAGTCGTGATAACCTGCCATTGTAGCTGCAGGAACCAATCTAACAGCTTCGCCAGACAGCTGTTGTATTATATAGACACTGGCGACGGCATCGCGTTATGCTGATTGGTCGCATATCTCCGTTAATTGCATACGCACGTCTGTACCGGTCTTCCGTGTAAATTAGTATACCTGCGGAATCATTTTCCTAACTACAAGAGAAAATAATTATCAAATAACAAGACATTAGTGGTTAATTCGGTTACGAAGCAGTTAGCTAAAAGATTTAAGAGTTTGTTTTTGAAGAAATTTATGTTTATTTTCAATAAAATTAAAACTCATCGTTGTTCAAAACTGGTAATAATTCTCATTCTTGGTCTTGGAAAATATTTATTTAAGAAATATCAAGTAGCAGTATATCAGGTCTAAGTATTATAAATCAATAAATTTGACTTAGCATTCTTCCTCTCTCATACTGAAAAATATAGCGAGAACAATCAATAACTTACGTTGCAATAAATGTTTTTTCGAAAGCATAAATACAAGGTGGTCCAAAATTATTGAGTGCATTTCATGTTTGAAAGAAACGAACAAACTGAGGCACGCACATGTTTATTGTTTTCTTAGAAAGACAATTTAAAACAGTTCTACACAACAAAATTTTAAAATTAAATAACTTCCACATGAGCCGGTAAATAGCGCGGCAACGTTTCGCAAGAAAAATTTACCAATTGCGTCATTCTGCAAATGGCTACCGTACAGGAAAAAGAAATGTGCGTTTTGTGGTTCCATGAAAACAAATCCGCTCTAACTCAATTATGTTTCAAATATGAAATGCGCTCAATAATTTTGGAACACCCCAGGGTGGTCCAAATTTGAAAAAAAAACAACAAAATGAGTTACAACGGATTTGCTTTCATGGAACCACAAAACGCACATTGCTTTTTCCTGTACGGCGCCACCTACCGGCTTATGGGGAAGTTATTTAATGTTTAAAATTTTGTTGTGTAAAACTGTTTTAAATTGCCTTTCCAAGAAAACAATAAACATCTACGTACCTCATTTCGTTTTTTTTTTTTTCAAGCATGAAATGCGCACCATAATTTTGGACCACCCTGTATTTTAACAACATGTGTAGCAGTTGAAAGAAAACGTATTAGAAATCAAAGGGTAGCAATAGTATTGAATTTCAAAACATACTTCATGCCATATCTCCCGTAAACACTCTCATTAACGCAGGATTTAATTAAACTCAAATTCTGGCCTTTTCCCGTGCCTCTTATCTGCCCCGGTGTTTCGTAGAGATATTTCCCTCATCGTGATTCAATTTTCCAATCGCATCTACGCTGACTCTTGTTAAGCTTTGACAGATTATATAATGCTGGAAACATAGATATAGGGATTACACGTGCACACTGCTGAATATGATCTAATGGTAGTACATTAAAATATTACATATTCTGCTGCATATGATTAAACTGTTTCCCAGGCTGAATAATACTGTCAGATTATGAGTGTATGACGAACGAGACTAAAAATACATAGATTAAGAGGACAAGGGGCCATCAAATTTGAATTTTTCAATTTACAATATTTAACTCGATATATAAAATGAGAATAATTATTTTTCTTTCGTACTACATTGAAAACCCTTAAAATTCAAAATAAGGAATTTTTGGCAGAATGATGCCTGTTTTTCAAAAAATTTTCAAAAATGCTAACGTTTTTCAAAATGCCCTATGCGCATTCTGTATTAATTAAATTCCTTAAATTTTGTATTATACGTTTACCACGTGTATATAAATACAAATGTGCATATTTTTTTTTTTGTATGAATCTAAAGTCTTAAATATTTTTTTTTCTATTCTGCCTGCTATTTTTATGTTTTTTATGTTTTTACATTATTTAATGGTCTATAAATTTGAAAAATATTTGTGATTTCAAAGAATTACGCACAGTTTTGTGACAAACACTCCACATAACAAATCTGAGAAATTTGGAAGATATCAATGGAAAATAAATGCGCATGGAGCCTTTTGAAAAATTCTAGAATTTTTGAAGAATTTTTTGATAAACAGGTCTTATTCCTCCACAAAGTACTTATTTGTGGATTCTAAGTATCTTCAGTGTAGTAGAAAAGAATTATTATTATACTCATGGTGCATATAGAGTAAAATATTGAAAATTAAAGAATTGAACGAGATTGAAGGTCCTTGTTCCCTTAAAAATTTATTATTGTAAAACTGTTCTTAAATATCAAATATTATGTGAGTTATCGTGTTTTAAAAAAATATTTCAGGTAGTCTCCTCTAACGAAACTAACGAGGGTTATTAATGTTGGATTATTTATCGTTTGCTTACTTCTTTTTTTTTTCTCCTTTTTCTTTTCTTTTTTTTTCTGACGCATTTTGGTACTTTTCTGTTTAACTGTTTACTGTTACTGGATTTGGCACGCTGCCAAAATTGTAACTCACGACGCAGAACAATTTTTTTCCTATCCAAGGGACTGTTATTGAGGAACGTAATCCTACGTTTAAAAAGTTGATGCTAAAGTACAAAAGAATAAGACTTCCGACCTTTTAGTTTTTGTAACAATCAGAAATTTTTGTAAACATTTCATTTAATGTGACTTAATTAATTTGAATTTGTGAATTAGAACATTAATACATACACACAGTGCGCGTAAAAACATTGAGGACAGCAAAACAATTTTAATTTTTTCCATAAATTTCAAATCAAATGATAAAAAAGCACACTATAATGTGTATCATAAAGTTGAAAAGCTAATAAAAAAGTCAACAAACTTTATCTGTATTTTATTACGAAAATAAAATAATTAAACAAAAAATAAACGCTATTTCCGCCTGTGTAAAAACTTTAAGGACGGGAAAAATAAACATTTCTGTAAACATTTCATTTAATGTGACTTTATTAATTTGAATTTGTGAATTAGAACATAAATACATACATACAGTGCGGGCAAAAACTTTGAGGACAGCAAAAAAATTTTAATTTTTTCCATAAATTTCAAATCAAATGATAAAAAAGCATACTATAATGTGTATCATAAATTTGAAAAGCTAATAAAAAAGTCAACAAACTTTATCTGTATTTTATTACGAAAATAAAATAATTAAACAAAAAAAAAAAAGCTATTTCCGCCTGTGTAAAATCTTTAAGGACAGGAAAATAAAAACAATACAGAAATGAAGAAACAAATACTTAATATGTTGTGCACCCACCATTGCTTTTAATGAGCGCAAATATTCTATCTATCTTGGACATTATTAATTTTTGACACAGTTCGGGACTGGTTTTGTACCATTCATCTTCAGTCGTAGATCAGAGTTCTGAAGCTGGGGAAAATTGCCTCCCATTTTTGTAAAGTCATCTTTCTATATCCCTCCACAGGTTCTCCATAGGGTTTAGATCAGGACTTCTGGGTGGCTATTGCAAAACTTCAATATTTTACTTATGGTACCAGTTTTGTCCTGCGGCTTGTTAGGGCTGATATGTACTAAGAAAAAAATATCGAATTTCCCTTTTCCTCTTTTTGCAGACTCTTGTGGTGGGAGGAGTCCAGTTGACAGTTCGAGAATTCCACCCCACCCCCCTTAGAATTGACATTTTGAAGGATTGTAATGGCTCTCTCTCTATAGGGGGGTTAAGCACTGCCCCCAAATTTTTTATTTAAAATATATTTTTGTCACCTATTTACAGGTACATAAATGCCGATAATCAAATAAAATTGGTACTATCAGATAGCCTGAACTTTTCTGCAAAGCGCTACTGGATTCATTTTATAAATTTCGTCCACCGAAGGAATTTATGATCGTTTAAAACACACTATACCATATTCTTCCCCGAAAAATTTATATTTTAAAATATTGCATTTAAAAAAAAAACGAAAAATGTACTCAAATGTAAAATTTATTTCTCTATGACGGAGTACATTTTTTTTTTTTAATCTTTGAATCCAAGTCGGTAATCCGTGGACAAATTTTCTCCATAGGTTAACACTGAGTTGAGCGAATCCAATGGGGTTAGTACATAGCAGCCTTGAGATAGGCACATTATTTTGCTGATAAATCCATTCTTCCCCTTCCAGAAGTGTTTCAACAGGTGAAAGATGGACAGAAAGAGTTTTTAGATATGCCTTTGAATTAACTTTTCCTAAAAGAAATGCAAGTGATCCCACGCCGTTAATCGAAAAGCAGCCCCATGTCATAATAGATTCGCCACCTACGTAATTGGCGGTTTGAGAAAATTTATTTTTCTTTTCTCAAATCATGCCAATAATGCTTCAAACCATCAGGATCATAAAAGTTCTATTTTTTTTCATTGGAGAAAATAACTTGCAACCATTTGTCGTCCCAAGTCATCACTTGTCTTGCAAACCGTAAACGCTAGGTTTTGTGGCTATTCAGTAAAGATGGTTTCCACAATTTTGCTGTGTACTGGAAAATTCACAGATCGAGTAATTGTATTGCAGATTGTTTTCTTGCACACATTGAACCCAGGTGTTCGCAAAATATCTTTACTTGAGTATTTTCCAGTTGATACTAACTTTAAAACTCTCCTTTCATCTCTGGGTGACAAGTCTTTTGGTCTGCCTCCAGCCGATATTTTTTCCGTACTCGTCTTTTAACCTTAAAAAATTATTGATGACAGTTTTAGATCTTCCTATCTTTTCTGCAATAGACCGAGAACTCATTCCTGACAATGCAAAAAATTCAACACCACCTTTTTTCATATTCAGTCAGTTTACTTGCTTTTTGCATTATTATAAAATAAGCAAAACTCTAGATAGAAAACGTCAGAAAATCACTATCCACATGAGTATTTAACGTGCAGATCAATAATAGTTTTATGTAACATTTCTATAAAAAAATAGGGGTGTCATTAAAGATTTTACACAGGAGAAAATAGCATTTGTTTGCATAATTATCATTTTTTTTACAATAAAAAGCTCGCATATACATTTTGTTGACTTTTTTTATTAGAATTTCAACTTTATGATCAACACTGAATTTCCATTTCAATTATCTCTTTTTAAATTTATCAAAATCTTTACAATTGTTTGCGGTCCTTAAAACTTTTTACATGCCCTGTCCATACTCACAAAGACGTCAAATTTTATATATATATATATATATATATATATATATATATATATATATTTTTTTTTTTTTTTTTTTTTTTTTTTTTTTTTTTTGAGATATCAGTTGCGGAATGATGCAAAATTACATTTTGAGAAAAATGAGTTTAAAATTTTTCTTACCATAAACTTGATCAGTAGTTAAATATTTAGAATATCAATATCTCCGGAACTAAGTGGAATATTTTCATGTGGTTTGCTTTATTTTGTTCAGAAAGGATCAGGCTTTAACCCATAATTTTTTCAAAAAATCGAATGTTTTAAAGATTTTAGGGTAGTGAGTCCCCTTTAACCCTTTCAGGGCAACAACCTCCCCAGTTTGCACTGAGCAGATTTTTTTTCAGATTTTTTTAACCTAAAGAATCTTGAACATTTTTCCAATTAAAGGTTTCAAAATGTTTTTACTTCTTTAAACTGATAACAGATGGCAGTACGAACCAATTTTCTACTCATTTAACTCGAATACATTGAATGCAAGGGAAAAGAAGACTAGTGTTAGGCGTTTGCACTGTGCAAAAGACGAACCCTCAAAGGGTTAAAACAGTATAATAATCAAAACAATTACAAAAGTCGAGTTCCATGTCAAGTCGAGTTCCATGTCACACAGTAATATGCATTTTATTTTGAAATGTCTATTTTACCAAACTACGATTATTAAATATTGCATGATATATATCTTTGAAAATCCCTAGAAAGGCAATATAAAATTGATAAAGAATACCAATGCATTTCTTATATACGTTCCGATTTTTTGATTAAATAGCACAATACTTATTTCCTTCCTCTCTAATCTCCCCTTTCAACAGACATGCATTTTGGCGCCAGTCCTGTTTTACTGCAAGAGACGATATTGTGACAGTCGACGTTTAATCAGCAGGCTCTTCACTGGCAATCTCTTATTCCGATCGCATTTCTACAGATAGCCTTCAGCTATATTGAGTAGGGGCTTTAATATGGTACACAATACCTTTGTGCTGACTTTTCTAGACAAGATGGATAATACCGGATACAAAGAGCTGTTTGAATTCGAAAAAAAAAATGACATTCGGTGAAATAGGGAAATGTGATAATCCGATGAATCGCACCAAATAATCAAATATCAAATAATCGGTAATAAGTTCGGTTCCTCGCTGAATAATTTTAGAGATTTTAAATGCAGATATTTTTGGCTCTGATAAATCAGAGCAACGTGAGTCAAAGAATCAGGATAATTAATAAGAATTTCTTAATAATCAATAAAATTTCAAAATTATTTTGGTTTACTTATCTATTCTGTTTAATTTAGTTATATGCTGCATTTTCTAAAACGCCACTTTTATTTAACCCCTTCCTTCTCGCTCCCGTGAAAATCACGGGTTGAGTTTTCGCCTTCTATTTCTCGTGCCCGTGATAGTGCCGGGCTGGAGTGTCTAAAAGTTACGCACCAAAAAGATTAAAACAATACATTTCATTTACCCTGAAAAAAATGTATATCTTATTTTACATACCAGATGGCAGCACCAGACTATTTATAATGAAATTGGGGATGGCTTATTTTAAACTAGATATGACAGATCAAGAAATAAGTGGAATCCTCCGAAAAAAATAGGCACTTTTATTACCGTTTTATTGACAATTATGCGATCGTTAAGGGGTTAAATGCAAAATTTGATGAATATGTGAGATGTGAGTAAAGGAACTAACAAAATTGTACCTATGCAAATGATATATAACTGAATATGTACAATACGCTTGCAATTCATCTAATTAAAATGCAAAAAATAATTTTAATACACCTCTTCCTCGAAGTTTATTAACACTTTGAGACGCGCAGTTTGCACAGTGCAAACGGTAAATCTCGTCTTTTTTTTCACTCGCATTCAATGTATTACAGTCAAATGAGCAGAAAAATGGCTAATGCTGCCATCTATTATCAGTTTAAAGAAGCAAAAACATTTTGCAACCTTTAATTGGATATTTTTTCAAGATTTTTTAGATTAAAAACAATCGAGAGAAAAAATCTGCACCGTGCAAGCCGTGCCCTTGAAAGGGTTAAAGTCGATGCAAATAACTTTTGTTATTTGCAGTTATTAAACTTTTCAATTGCCTAAAAAGTTAAAACTAGGAACCCCGACCTACCGGTATCGGATCTCGAACCTCCGATCTCTGGACCTGTTTATATCTTTCATGCTTCCCTGGATATTTTAGAAGATCTCATTTTAGCAATATTATCTCGCCTTCCCCCTTTCTTCATGAGACCGACGGAACAGAATATTGGTTTAATTATTTATTGCTTTGTTAATTTATAGCATTTGATGTTGTATTTGTGATTTTGTTGTTTGTACTGACATAGAATTTTTTTTCTGTCATAAATATTTGTCAAATGTTTAAGAAACGTCCACTATCGAAAACTAAAAACTCATGGCGCAACAGTCCGCTGTGAACCAAGGCCGGCGATGCTCATGTCCGCTGTCTTGACCGTGGGCTTTGGATGCCATACAGCATATGTCTCAGTCAGGTGGTCAATCTGACGTGGGACGCCCCTGAATTTACTTCCCAAGCATGCTTGGTCTTCATTTCATCGACCCACTCCAGGGATGAAATGCTGAGTCGACCTTGCCCAGTCGCAGGATCGAACCCTGGACCTGTGGTGTAACGTCCATTATCGCTTTGTCTAATAGTCAGGTGTTACTCTAACTTCTAAGACCAGGCCTCAAACTACAAATCCTCAACAGACTTGTGCATTAGACTTTTTTGCTATTCTGGCGATGTCAGAAAATCTCGTTTTCATCGCCATTTTTCCCGCGCATAAATTCAATATTGAGATTCACCTTTGCCACGTGTCCCAGACCTCAGTTTTCAGTAGCACAAAATATAGGTTTGTTTATTTGGCTCAGTTGTTTTACAGCCCCATTTGGACCGCACCTTTTGGCGGGAGAGGTTAATGCCTAGCTTATAGGACTTCCTCTAATAATATCTTTAAAACTGCAACCACTATCACAAAGTTAGTTGCATCTTTTACTTTGCATTAGGATTATTTGTGTGCTTGCATGTACGGTGCGTTGAGCCCATACTGTAAGTTGTGTTTGTCTTTTCATTTTCTTTTTGACTTATTGCTTCATTGGGGGACTCGGGGCCTTGGGATGTCTTTTGGGCTTACCTGCATCCTATTCAGAAAGTTCCCCTTGAGGTAACTGACATGGTTAGGCTCCTTGACGAAGAGACCTGTCGGTTACCTCTGTTGTTTTATGGTTCAGTTCCGGCACTTATACAGAATCTTGCCGTTGGTGCGTGGATGCCCAGAGTGCTTGATTTCTGTTTGTTTCTTGTCTATATTTGTATTATTTTTAACTATCTCTGTTGGATTATTTATTTGCTTCGAGGGTAATTTATAACTGTTGGTGGATTTGAAGGGAAAATTCGTGCCTCTATTCGAGGTTTTCCCACTGCCCAATTTGGCTTAACGGGTAGGAAAATCATACCCTCTTTCCTAATCCCTATTGTTAACCCTCCCAATTTCATAGAATAAATCTTTTGATTCGTGGAAAAAAATGTTTCATAGAATAGAATAAATCTTTTCAAAGTCGAATTGAGTCAGGTCGATATTTGAAACGTAGTTCCCAGTAAAACCTTGCTCGAGCTGTTTAGGGAACGGTAAAAGTTGAAATCCAGTCCTGAGTAACAATTTCCTGTCTTCGACGAACTAAATGCGAGTAAGGAAAACAAAACGCATGCATAGTTAAATTTATATAATTGACTAGCTGAAAACCCGCGCTTCGCTACGGAGTACATTCAAATTAAATACAACGGTCAATGTATGCAATTAATGCCGAAAAAAATAAATATATATATTTATATTAAATGCGACATATGTATATATAGGTGTGTGTGTGTGCCTGTCCAAAAACCTAAATTTCGGCTATAAGAATCAACCGCTTATAAGAATCAAAAACAGTAATAACAAACGTGATTCTTATAAGCGGATATCACTGTATATATTTAGAAAAAAAATCGTAAGGGATATTTTTTTGGATAATATCCAATCGTCTGCTGCATTAGAAAGAAAAAAAAAATTTTTTTGTCTATTTAGTTGTTACGCACGTGACGATAAATTTATTTAAAGTACCAGAAAAGGAAATCACGTGATCGGCATTTAATAAATTAAATTCTAAAAATTGATCTTTAAAAATTCACTAAAAATCAGAAAATTGAGGTAAAGGTTCGAAAAAGATTTCATTTTAAAGGAATTTTTATGATCTTTCACGTAATATACATTTTATAACCCTCAAAGTATTAAATTAAATGCAAACGTAAAAAAAGTTAAACAAAACAGCTTAAAAATTTAATTTTAAAAAATCTGAGAAGAATTTTTCAAAAATCTCTCTTAGTGCACCCCTACACCATAAGATGAATCGCCATGCAAAATGTCAGCCCTTTAGGTCCAGCGGTCTGGTCTGTGCGTTGTATGTCAGTGAGTCAGTTACGGAACTGTTTTATATATATAGATTATATAACTGCAGTAGATTTGAATTATTTTTCATTTGTATTTTACATAGATTAAATATGCATATTCTGTATGTACAATCTAACATTTTTTTCCTGCTACAACAGACAATTACAACGCAATTAATAGTTTTCATTGTCTGTATCCTCAAGACAATTGCCCATACAGACATTGAAAACTATTAATTACGTTATTATGGGTAACACACATAATGTAAATAATTCAACATGAAATAATACATATAAAGAAGGCATAGACAGCCGAACAAATTAACAGAAAACCTACCCCTAGCGTTGAAAAAATTTTAACTTTTCAATAAAAGATTGCGCAGTTGCAAAAAAATCCCCATACTGAAAACAGACAAATATACCTAAAAGAAAATATTGTAATTCAACGGAGGAAGATAATTACCAACAGGAAGTTATGATGGGACGTTATCATGGGAGCATTCTATAGATGAACAACTCAGGAACGTTCATGCCTTGAACCGTGGCCCACGTGTAGGTAGCTTGAACCACGAACCACACTATAATGTAGTTGACTAAATAAACAAATGTTGAAACATAAATTTCGAATTACACCGATGATATTCACAAATCAAAATTTGTATCTGTGTATGCCTTTATTGCTAGCAATTTAACAGTAAATTAGTATTTTCATTTCTTTTCACGGCTGATCAGTCGAGGCATAAAGTAGTGATGCAACATCGATAACAAAACATCGATGTTCTGAAACATCAATATTCAATATTAAAACATGGATGCTAATAAAACATCGCCCAAAAATCATCGATGTTTTTAAACATCGATGTTTTAGAACATCCATGTTTTAAAACTGGTTTAATAATCTCTAACATTAATATTACTTCCGTTAGTCGTGGAGGGAAGGGGTGATTTAATTTTACTCTCTGATTGGGCAGACACAAATGACAAAAACTTGGTTGCTTTCGGCTACATTGATGACTCAAAATTCTCGTTGTAAATACCGCCATGTTTTGCCTTCAAATGTCCAGATAAATTCGTGGTATTGCCAGAAGTTTCAAGGGACTTAAGGCAAATATTGCATTTCGCCAATTTGTCAGAGGTTTTGTAAAAATATTTCCAAACGGTACTTTTGGGAGGCATCTTACTAATAATATTAATGTCAACTTATATAAAACCAGCACAAAACAAAGACTTAAATGGATGTACTCGTTTATATACTATTTGTAAAATAAAACCCCATGGAAGGTTCTGGAGTGTCAGGAACATTCCAAGCTCTCTGATTGGTTCATTGGTTGTTGATTGCCAATTGTCTGTTTGCTAAGGAATCGTTCCGTCTTTTGTATTCGTCCTTTTCATACTTATATTTACTGAGTGTGAAAATTATGTTACGTGGTAAATTTTTTTATTATGGTACTTTTTCATTAAAAAAAAACATCGAGACAACGTAAAACATCGAGCAAAAAACATCGATGTTAAAAAAACATCGTCTTCAATAAATCGATGTTTTGAAAACATCGATGTCGCATTCCTAGCATAAAGAGAAAGTTTTGGGGTTCACTGGAATTGCAGCTTAGTCAGGATTTAAGGGGACAGTGGACCTTCAAACCTAACTTTTTTTGTTTTGAATGGATTTGCTTAAAATTTGAATATGTGATTAGTACCATAGATATGTAAAAGTGGTTAAAATTTAATGATGAAATATTAATAATTTATGAATTATGAATTATTAATTATATCAAAAATTGGCCTAATTAAAAATGTTCCATGATCATTTCTTTTGCATATAATACGGTAATTTTTATTTACAGGATACCTTATAGAACTAACAAGGAAACTTATTGCTTATTTTAAGCATTCATTAAAAATATAAAGAGAAAAAATAATAATAGTGAAAACACCCTTTTATTACGCAAAATACCTATAAATCATAATTTCAAGTACAAAATTTAGAAATTCTGAGCTACGAAGCATAATTATTTTCAATAAGATTTATTTGAAATTCAGTTAAGTATATATAACTTAAATTTCAAAGCAATACGATAGTTAGAAATGCGCCTGGATCAGTTTGAATATTCGTATGACACGAAAATTTTTATTTGGAGAAAAACACATTTAAAGTTATCGCTATTAGTAACCACATAATATCTAACTTAAATACAAATGCCTATAACTAGGAAAGTAATCACAGAAATTAAAAATTCTTTTTGCAACGCATTCCTACTCGTCCGTAGTTTGACAATTCAATAAAATAATAAAAATCGAATTTTTGGATAAATTTCACAATTTTGAAAGTCCACTGTCCCCTTAAATAAAAAAAGAAATCAGAAATGAAATGGAGTGATGACTATATCATAGATCTTGATTGAAAGCTGTTTCACTAAATGGGCTCCTGCTGGAACAATTCGTTCGTCCCGAATTGCTCCACGAATTAAATCGACCCAATCAGCTATAATCCTGGTATTCAATAAGGAAAAAAAAACCGTGGTTCTTACGACGCGCTATTAACTGTTATGGGAAGGAATAGAAAAAGGAAAACCTACATAAAAACCACGCAAATGTTGAGGAGCAATTAAATACATGATAGTTATTGATCCGCCGAGCCTCATATCATTTCAGCAGGGGTGCCCAAAATAGAAATTCCAACTGATACGCCCCAATTGGAATCGCACATCACGATTAGAATACCTGCTGCTTAGACACCGGGGAGATTTTATTCCCACCCTCTAAATTTATTTAAGGTCGTTAGAGACTGGCGTTATCCGTTTGCTTTTAATTGAGGGGAACGGGGCACGATTTCAGTCAAAAGTTACAGCTTGTTATTTGTGTTTTAATGCGCAATCATTTGCAAGATCTTTGTGGAGAAGTAAAGGAAAACATTCTTAACGAGGCTATCAAAATTTCAGTAAGATTTCAATTACATCTTGTGATATAAAATAATACACATTGTCCCCATGGTAGAAAAAATATCATTTTCTTTGTTTTTTACACTTATGGCTGCTATGTACTAAGAAAATAATCGTATTTCCCGTTTCCTTTTCTTGAAGACTCTTGTGGTGGGAGGAGTCCAGTTGACAGTTCGAGAATTCCACCCCCCTTAGGATTGACATTTTGAGTTATTGTAATGGTTCTCTCTCTATAGGGGGGTTAAGCGCTGCCCCTAAATGTTTTATCTAAAATATATTTTTGTCAACTATTTACAGATACACAAATGCTGATAATCAAATAAAATTGGTATTGTCAGATAGCCCGAACTTTTCTGCAAAGCGCTACGGGATTCATTTTATAAATTTCGTCCACCGAAAGAATTTATGAGCGTTTAAAACACACTATACCAGATTTTTCCCCGAATAATTTAAATTTTAAAATATTAATTGCATTTTTTTAAGAAACGAAAAAGGTACACAAATGTAAAATTTCTTTCTCTATGACGGAGTACAATTTTATTTTTTTTTAAATCTTTGAATCCAAGTCCGCAATCCGTGGACAAATTTTCTCCATAGGTTAACACTGAGGTGAGGGAATCCAATGGGGTTAGTACATAGCAGCCTTAAGGTGACTGCCTATGTTGAAAATGTCATTTTTTGACTGTTTTGGTCAATTTTACTTTTTGCAAGAATCGTGTAATTCAATTTTTTTCTCTTTCAAAACCGTTTTGATTTTCATTGTACATCAATTAGAAGTAGAGTTACAGCCATTTTAAAATACATCGTCTGCTACAAAAGTGAATTGACAAACAACTTTAAATGCGTTTTCCTCAGAATTATGTTTTTTAACACAAATCTCTACCATTATCATGATATTTCACATAATAATGCATATAATTTGATAAAGTTTTCAGAAAATGTTTTAGATGCTATTGTTAATGAAATGACGCACAATAATGGATATATAATAAATTTTTTTTTTGTTTGGGACTGTTTTTATAAGGAAAGGAATGACGAACCGGGGAAAATTTTCATATTGGAACATAAAACTGTCTGTATTATTTTTGCATTTTAAAATTTCTCTTAGATTGTGGGTCATTTTGTAAATAACTGTCATATGTATCATTTCTGAGAAGGAAACTAAAATAGTGCCATTAGAATTTTGTGCAGAGTGATAAGCGTTTTCGCTAAATTTCGTTAAAAATTACTTCAAATTGACCTATTCATAAAAAAGTATGGTATTTACAGGCAAGTTCTCTTTTATTTATTTAATTTTTAAATGCTATTTTACCATAACAGACCAAAAAATCCTTAAAAAACGATTTTTTTTAAAAATTGGCTCCGGACGTATGCAGTCCGAACGTATGCAGTATACGTCTACGTCCAAGGGCCTGTTCACATAGGAGTCCGTTGCGTAGCGTTAAGGAAGAGATGACGTTGAGACGAAAATAAACCAATCATAGGCCTCCAAACGATTAGCAATGAAATTTTTAACGCCTATGATTGGTTTATTTTCGTCTCAACGTCATCTTTTCCTTAACGCTACGCAGCGGACTCCTATGTGAACAGGCCCTAAATCTGGACGTTAAGAAAACATTGCTTTTTTTAAATTGTTATTGCAATTTGTTTACCCTGAAGTCACAAAAAATCTCTTTTATGCGCAGAGGTTAATAAAAAGGAAAGTGCTTTTTATTATATCAAAGATTCCAAAAGTTAAATTTGTCTAATAAATAGATTTTCTTTATCAGAAATTCTAGACGCGAAAAAGATTATAATCTAACACTCTCCTATTGGTGAATGGGTCATTAATTCCATCAAAAAATCTGAAGCTGCATCATCAGACTTCCAGATCGCATGCTCCTTGTCAGCCTTCATACAAAGGAAATAGAGTATTTAACAGAGTTATAAATCTGCGTTGAGATTTATACATCATAGCGAATACAAGCTCTATTACTTTTTTACAGTTTGCCGTCAAATTGACGATTTATAATTGGCATCTCCAATACCAACAGTTAAAGTGGTTCCAACAACTCTAATAGTTTATGATTAACAAACTCCAGTACTCTACTGTCCACTTTTACTATTTTTTACAATGTGTTTGTGCACGAGAGGGCATGAGCGTATGTTAAGTGTTCAGGCATATATGGGAATGCACTTTTACAGGTCGCTTTCAAACGCAGAAGAAACACTTAATGCCTGTTCACATAGAATCCGCCAGCGTCAGCGTTAAAGATTCCGTTAGCACCGATTGGTTGAATAGGTCAATGATTGGTTTATGATTGGGAAAATTTTTTTACTCTGACGCTGCCAGATTACATGTGAGCAGGCCCTTAGAGATTAAGAGAACATCTAAGTCAGTGGTTAAGGACCTTTTAACGTAGGATTACGTTCCACCATAACGGTCCTCCGGAAAGCAAAATTTCAGATGTCCTGCGTTGCAAGTTATAATTTTGACAGCGCGCCAAACCCGTGTCTGTATCATTTGGGCAAGCAGTGAACAGAAACAGAAAAGTACCAAAATGCGTCAAAATTTTGACACTCATACGCACGCGCACACACACACACACACACACACACACACATATACACACATACTATATATATATATATATATATATATATATATATATATATATATATATATATATATATATATATATATATATATATATATATATATATATATATATATATAAAATATACATACGTACATAAATATAGATACAGATATCCATATAACACATATGCATATATACATACAAAAAAAGTAAGCAACGATAAGTAATCCTACGTTAATAACCCGCGGTATTTTCGTTAGAAGAGGCTGCCTGAAATTTTTTAGATACGTCGAATGATTTTGGTTTATATTTACCTAATAGCGATACAAAGAACCAAACAGAGACGCCACTTCCCTTTACTCCTCCACAATGTATTGTTTTTATTGTTAAAAACGGGCCAATTAAAGTCTCAAGCAGAAGCACAAATATATTTACTCAAATGGTTATACACCAATTTATTTTGTTCATTAAGTACTAACCAACAAAATAATGTTCATCAGCGAACAATTTTTTTTATGTGGATATTCTTAGTGGAGCCACCTATTCAAAGAGAAGTGCAAGTTACATCGTCACCAGAGTTGTGGTATATACACAACTGTATTCATAATTTATAACATAATATTTATAGTTTCAAAGCATAAACGTATAGGCGTATTCCTAAACCGCTAAAAGACTTCCTATATAAGTAACTAAATGAAAACCCGCACTTCGCTACTGAGTACATTCAAATTAACTACAACGGTCAATGTATGCAATTAATGCCAATATATATATATATATATATAATTATAATAAATACGACGATCAATGTATACAATTGATGTAAAATTTATATATATTTATAAAAAAATAGTAAGGGATATTTATTTTTTTGGATAATATCCAATCGTCTGCTGCATTAGAAAGGAAAAAAAATTTTTTTGTCTATTTAGTTGCTATGCACGTGACGATAAATTTATTTAAAATACCAGAAAAAGAAATCACGTGATCAGAATTTAATAAATTAAATTCTAAAAATTAATCTTTAAAAAATTCACTGAAAATCAGAAATTGAGGTAAAGATTCCAAAAAGATTTCATTTTAAAGGAATTTGTAGGATCTTTCTCGTGATATAAATTTTATAACCCTCAAATTGGCATTTTAAATGCAAACTTAAAAAAAGTTACAAAAACAGTTTAAAAATTTAATTTTAAAAAATCTGAGAAGAATTTTCAAAAATCTTTCTTCGTGCACCCCTACGCCATAAGAAGAATCGCCATGCAAAATTTCTGCCCTCTAGGTCCAGCGGTTTGGTCTGTCCGTTGTATGTCAGTGAGTCAGTCAGTTGCGGAACTGTTTTATATATATAGATTGCCGTGAACTCAAATTATATTTGAGGTCAAGTTTCACCCTTGTATGGCAAAATACGACAGTAGCGCTCCAAACAATTCAGCCCTCCTGTGATACCGTTGACATTTAAAATCATTTACACAATGAAATACAAAATTCCTTTTTGCTAGTAAAAATTATTTATAATAAAAAAGTAAAATTGAACAAATAAATCATAAACTAATTCACAGCAAAAAAAAATGTCCTTTGACATTTGCAACGTTACGTAATTTCCAAAATCAAAAATCATGAATTTTTAATCGCCACTAAATCGTAACACCGTGACAGAAAAAAGGAAACATAAAAACATCCTAAATAAATAAAAAGTCCCTGATCAACTTATGTAATGTCGTTTTGTAGTTTTTACTCGTTTTCCATAAATAACTGTCTGTCGTTACATTTTTCAACCATGAAATCAACGTTTTTCTTGTGTTCAAGATTTATTTTCTTAAAACGTAATTTTCAAAAGTAGAATAGGATTTTGCACAGGAAACTGGAAAAGTCAGATTAACCAGAAAATTGGTCTCTATATATATTGAAAGCTAATTTTAACTGAACTACAAATGCAGGTTTAAAACTCATTTCATCAAATAAGTAATATAACTTAAAGTGTTTTTTGCGTTTTTCTCAAAATATGATTTTTTCATGTAATGGTACACTTTCTGCAAAATCTGTTGCAAGTACATCTCTGAAATATTAAAAGTCAATAGAATAAGTGCTGTTGTATCAATATGACCTATTTTTTATTTTTAAACCTTAAGATATTTTTGTAAATGGTGAAAATGTATGACAAAAATATGCAAATTTCTGATAAGTGAAATTCAAAATTTTTTTAAATTTTTTAAAAAAGTGTAACAAAGACTTAAATGGGTTCACTATATAAAATAAACTGTGTATAATCATCACACAAGATTTCAAGGTAAGATTTTCACTAAATTTTTGAAAAAGTGTTACAAAGTGAATACCTCAAAAATTTCAGGGGGAAAAGTATTTTTGTTTATATTGTTATTTTAAATTTACTTTTCAATCCAAAAATAATTTTTTTTTTATCTTAAAATATTCATAAAGGTCTTACTAAATTAACATAAAAAAATCATAATGATACATGCATATTTGTATAAGATATGGGCTTTAAAAGAATAGCCCAAATTTCCAACTTCTTAGTTGTCGAAGACGTCCCAGTCCCCTTAAACAATTTCCAGATTATATTTGTTTATAAAAAATCTAAAATGATCCTTTGTTTGAGAGTGATTTTGATACACTGGGAAAATCTGTATTTTACGTCTAAACTAATTTTGGATGGTCGTACTCCATTAATTTGTCCACGGATAGTTAGGAGATATATATGTTTGGTTGTTTCAGAGAGCTGCGGTCAACTTTTGCTTCCCAAGGGCTAATTACAACTGGGAATTATATATCAGACCTTAAATTATTCGAAACTTTTCCACCCGATTAATAAAGTTTCCGATTCTATCGATTCCCTTTTTAAATAATTTTTAAATCAGGTAATTTTAAAGCCATTAAAATCAATTGAAGTGAAGTGAAACTCGAGTTACCGAAGTTTTAAATCAATTCTATTAAAATACCCATTTATCTATCCCGCTTTCATACACACACATTAATATAATATATCTCAACGAAATCGCTGTGGGGATCGTGGGATATTCTCAAATACTAAATGCATGTAATGTTACCTCAGTTATTCAGAGTACCTGATGTCACCTGAGCTATATATATATATATATATATATATATATATATATATATATATATATATATATATATATATATATATATATATATATATATATATATATATATATATATATATATGTATATATATATATATGTATATATATATATATATATATATATATATATATGTATATATATATAGTGGTACCTCGACTCACGAGTTTAATTCGTTCCATGACTTAGGTCGTAACTCAAAATACCCGTATCTCGAATCAATTTTCCCCATTGAAATGAGTGGAAATGCCATTAATTTGTTCTGGGCTCCCCCAAAACACCGCATTTTTTTGTTACATGTTTTTAAATAAGAAAAAAGTGCTTATAAACGACGAACATTGTATAAAAGAGCAATACAGTAGAATGTAATGCAATAAATTTGTAATTTATTGAGTGTAATGTACAACATTTACCTTGAATAGCAGACTTGAAGATGCCGATGGAAGAGGAGGAGAAAGGTTGAACTGAAAAATTAAATCTTATTCGTTGATTTTTGATCTTTTTGTTCCGCTCTCCTCACGTTCGCTTTTATTACCAGATACTCTCTTAAGGTGGACGAGTGAGACACGAAAACTGGGCGATTGTTACATCTTTCCCTGTGCTGTAATGTCCAGATTCTTCTTTCTGAGAATCCGAAGAACGTTTTCTCAGAATCCAATCACTCGGATTAAGACTGGCTATTAGTCTCAGAATAATATTATACAATTGTATAATAATTGTACATAGAGGTTGTAAATATTATATGCCTCTTGTCATCTCATTTGATAAGCACGTAACATGGCGTTCGCTGCTCAAACTAGCGGTGGGATATCTGAAGCATGCTCGTAAACCGAAATTTAGCACGTAACTCGAAGCAAAAAAAAACTACCGAGAGAATGCTCGTATCTCGAATAACTCGTAAGTCGACACTCGTAAATCGAGGTACCACTGTATATATATATATATATATATATATATATATATATATATATATATATGTATGTATATATATATATATGTATATATATATATATATATATATATATATATATATATATATATATATATATATATATATATATATATGTATGTATATGTATATATATATATATATATATATATGTGTGTGTGTGTGTGTGTATACAACCGCCATGGTAGAATTATTATAAAATTATCTCACGTCTGCACTCGCAGTGTTAAATCTATTCCTCTGATACATCCCACAGATAAAATTATAAAGTCATTTAAACAGACGCCTAACAAATTTGTTATGTCTGAATCACCTACCCATTACTTCCCCATCAGGAGATCCGGTGGCTAGGCCAAAGTAATCTTAATCCAATTGAAACCACGCTCTCGTCCTGGAATGCACGCAGGGAAAAATGCGGGGTGGTTAATTGCATACTGTGAGTTTATTAGGAAGTTCCAATTTCGCTTCCCCCTACCCCAAACTTTAACAGAATTATTTATTTAATGTTCGAAACACGCGAAAGGATTAGTCTCTTTTCAACCTTTATTTGTACATTTGTTTATCCGCAATCGAATGTGGTTAATTAAATTTGCACGGGGTCCTTTCATTTCGCGCAATGTTGTTTCCAGATAAGCTAATTTGAAATTAAAATACCCCCTTGCTCCTCACGCACATAAAATGAGAATGCCTGTGAATAACTACTCCGTTGCTGACGTAGTTGAAACACGGATTTAACAGCCTATACCTTGAGAGAAATACTGCTGAATCTGGAAGCCAAGATTCGCGAATTAATTAAAGAAGAAACTTTTCAGCACCAGAAAATTGCAAGATCACTCTTAATATACTGCCTACGGAATAAGATGCATTTAAGCGGTAATATTTGGGAATTCATTAAGGCCTACAACAAAGTTGTTTTACAAAGCTAATTTTGAATATTTCGGCATCATTTCTTTAACTCTAAAGAAACAATTCCTTTCCTCTCCCACCAGCTAGATTAGCATTTCCCAACCCGAGGTACGCGTACCCCATGAGATAATGTTTGGATTGTTTCAGGGGTATGTGGACAATTTTCAGTAATCGCGAATAAACGAGCATATTGTAATAATTAAATTATACAACACTTACAGATGTTACACTGAAATCATCACAACACTTACAGATGAGAAGATTGTTCGGTAAAGTTAAATATATATATATATAGATATATATATATATACAGTAAAAATTGTTTACAAGAACACCGGATATAAAAACATATCGCTTAAAAGAACGGAATTATTAGTTCCCGGCCAATTCTCATGTGTTTTAATGGATGCAAACATAATAACATATTGGTTATAATAACATCGTTATAATAACAACATTGGTTATAATAACATCGTTAATAAGAACATATCGCTTTTAGTGACTTAAAATTAATTGGCGTCTGGGAAAATAAATCGCTTATAAGAACATGTTAATTGTGAACGGGCGGCAAGTAGCAGCACGTTGTTCTTCAACCATTTTATCCATTTTTTATGCAAAATAAAACCCAACTCTCATGAACTAATTCGGCTGTGGTCAGTCCTCATAAAGTAGGGGTTGCTAAAAAAGTGTGCCTCCAGAAAACCTTCAGGGAAACAAAACTTGCCAAGAAAAGTGGGCCACCGCCCATACCCCTAGTGACTGGGACATAAGGCCCGTTGCACACACGGCGTAGGCGGAAATTTTCCATCGGACGTCGTTCTAAAAGTAGAGCTTACACACACGGCGAAAAACTCCGTCGCCGGGGTAAAGGCCCACCCCTCCTTTTCGAATCCTGCACGTGTTCAAGAAAACCAGAGGGGTCGCACCAACACCCCCCTCCCCCCAGCCGGGATCGGAGGAGCCCTCCTTTTCGAATCCCCTTTACGATTCCAAGAAAACCAGCGCGCCCCCCCCCCCCAGCAAACCCCCAAACACCCCTCTCGCAAATGACCCTACGACGGTAGAGTCCGCTGTGTGTGTAAGCGTGCATAGGGTCACATGGATAACTACTTCAATCTGGCGTCAACGAATCCGCTAGCGCACAGTGGCACTCGACAGCTGCACAGGCTACCGTCGAAGAAAAATTTCATTTTCCGCTGTGTGTGCAAGCTCCAATTGACTTCTGTGGTCTACTGTTGGAACGACGTCCGATGGAAAATTTCCGCTAGAGATAAAAAACGCTGTGTGTGCAACGGGCCTAATGATCGGAAGTGCTGACCCCGCCAAGCCAGTCCCCTAAAACTTCCACCCACCAGTGGAGTCCGATAAGAAAAATTTATGAGGTGCGGAACCAACCCAAACGGCAGCAGAAATTCCAGACTAGTGACGAGAGGAAAGAGTGCAAAGCATTTACAACTCTTTCTACAGCCGACAAGTCATCACAGTCTGTACCTCCACATATTCAATGATGAGTGCAAAACGTAAAACTTTCACGGTTGAGGAAAAAATTCGTATAATTTCCAGATTAGAAACGGTGAAAAAAAAATGGAGCATTAGCCAACGATTTAAAGGTGAGTCATGCCACGATTTCAAATATTTTTAAAAATAGAGAAAAATTAAAAAGAAGAATTTGAAAAAAGATCGGACTAAAATTAAGAAACTTCGAAAAAGGTCCACTTGCTGACATAGAAGAAGCCCTTTTGCAATGGTTTAAAATTCAAAAGAGTGCCAACATTCCCCTAAGCGGACCGATTTTGCAAGCGAAAGCAAATGAATTTGCGAAGCTCTTTAAAAAATATGATTTCGTTTGTTCAGCTTCGTGGATCCAGAGATTTCGTGAGAGGCATTCCATTGTGTTCGGGAAAATCAGTGGAGAATCGAAGGGCGTGCCACCAAGAGTTTCTGATAACTGGCTTAAAACCGTTTGGATTGCGTTAAGAGAAGGCTATGAAGACCATGAAATCTTCAACGCTGATGAAACTGGGCTATTTTATAGGATGACCCCGGATAGGACGCTGCGTTTCAAACACGAAAACTGCAGTGGTGGTAAGATTTCAAAAGAAAGGATAACAGTTATGGTTGCTGCAAATTTAACTGGAACGGAAAAATTGAAGCTTTTAGTGATCGGGAAATACAAAAATCCGAGGGCATTTAAAAATATAAAATCGCTGCCAGTTGATTATCATTCGAATTCTAAAGCTTGGATGAAATCTTTGAAAACTGGTTACGGAAGTGGGACCAAGAACTTATTAAACAAACAAAAAAAAAAGAGAATTCTTCTTATTGTGGACAATTGCCCAGTCCACCCTCCGGTTCAAGGTCTTCATGCCATTAAATTAACTTTTCTTCCTCCCAACACAACCTCCGTATTACAGCCTATGGACCAAGGTGTCATTAAGTCCTTAAAACTTCATTTCAGGAAGAACTTGATTCTACAGATCATCGACGATATTGAAAATAAGAAAGAACCGAAGATTTCGATACTGGACGCTATCATTATGCTAGAAAAGGCGTGGAATGATGTTAAACCTTTAACGATTTCTAATTGTTTTCGGCATGCTGGTTTTCTTAGGGCTGAAAATCCTTCCATTTTTCAAATTCAAGACGCTAGAGATGAAACGCTTCAAGACTGGGCTCGAGAATTGTCAATAGAACAAGATTCACTTCAAGAATATGAAGACATAGATTTGGCTCTTGCAACACATGGGAATATAACGGATGAAGATATTGTTGCAGGCGTAAATGCAGGGATGTCTGGCAGAGATGATGATATTGACGACAGCGCCAGTTCAGAAGATCATTTGAACGAGTTTTCTTGCCCGAGTTTAAAAGAAATGTTTTCAGCAATCAATACCGTTAATAAATTTTTAGCTTGCAATGACGATTATGTGAAGGATCCGATAAAAAAAAGCTTTCAAAGAACCTGTCGCGATAACCGAAAATTCTTTTTATTTACCACAAAAAAAAACTAAACAAACATATAATACTGACTTTTTTTCGGTAAATCAATAAACATGTAAAAACAAAATATTGCATTATGTATGTACATTCATAATAGCTATATAATTTTATTAACTTTTCTTTTTAACATTTTTAGAACTATGTATTTGAAAAAGTTTAGAAAAACATATTTATATGAAAATAAGCAGTGTGTTTTACCCTGATTGAACTTGAACCTGTTAACCATTTTTTGAACGTCATGTTTCAGGTGTAAATAGAAATTATGTGACAATGAATTTGGTACTTTCAGCAGTTTTAAGTCATCTATCGGTTATAAAAACTATCGATTATAAGAACCAGTTTTTAAAGTCCCCTGGATGTTCTTATAAACGATTTTTACTGTATATATATATATATATATATATATATATAATAGCCGTTGTCTGTGTATAACACTTCCGGGCTGTACTCATCTTTCAATTGAAGCCCTCAGTAAACAAACGGTCGGTTAGGCCTAATTTCAATTTCAAATGTGGATCACAATTTTTTCTTACCTAAAAACTAATATCTTCTGCATCAAAACGCGTTTGTTCAGCCTATTTTTCTATAAAACATTCAGAACTAAATAAAAATTGGATGTTTTTAGCTGTAAATTTAACAGTTTTTAAAAATCTGTTTACTTTTGCGATGAATTCTGAAAGTAAACAAACTTGAATGTGAATGCATCAAGTAGCTCAAGTATTCATATCGCGTAGTGAGCTGTAAAAAACTGGATGGCAGTCTACTACTTCAATCGCATGAAAAACTAAATAAATAAAAAATAATGAAAGGGTTTGCTTTTACAAGGTGTGGATTAAAAGATATATTGTTAGATAATTCGGGATATTTTTTAACTTTCATATACTTTTTCCATTATGACGTCATTATTAGTATTATGACGTCAAAATGACGGGTTACCTTCTAGTATATATATATATATATATATATATATATATATATATATATATATATATATATATATATATATATATATATATATATATATATATATATATATATATACAGAGAGAGAGAGAGGAGAGGCGTTTAATTTCATTCGAATTGTTATCCTATAGCTATAGTTTTATTAGTCTATGCAAGAGGTGCGCCAATTACATACAAATGAATTGACTAGGTCGATGGATTGTCAAAAAAAACTCACATAGCTTGTAACAAAAATTTAAAAACATCTGACAAACTGTTGACGTAGGCTCAAATTGTCCCAAGATAGAAGAAATATTTTGATAAAGGATATATTCATTTAAATTTAGTATTTTTTCAGGTTTGTTCCATATTTCATCTTTTTTTTATCTCATGTTTTATAGAAAATTTCTTGTCTTGGAAACATATTATAATATTGTAATATCTCAAATCACTTATTGAATAAACCTTCTGCTAGTAAATTCTTTTCAGTTCTTTTGCGAACAAATTCTTTTAAAAAAAATTTGTTTGAAGGTGTCTTCTATGAAAAAGAAATGTTCCACCAAGCTAACACTTTTTGACCTTTATGCCTACGGACATAATTAAGAATGGTCAATTCTCTAGGCGACCCAGTTCTTCTAAAAAAACTTATGATTTAACAATCCTCCCATAAATAATACAGAAAAGGATTATTTGAGATTTTATCAACCATTCTGAGAATAAAACTTCTAAATTTTGAAAAGAAGGTTTCTTAAAGTGAATCAGATATTTTTTCGTATTTCTAACGGAATGTTTCACATTTTGCACTACATAAAGTTTTTCTACTTTTTTTTTATAACGACAGTCTTTGCATTTTGTTTTGATCAATATATATTTACGTATTTAAAAAGCAAATGCGATAAATTTCTGCTATTTGCAACTACTTTTCAAAAAGGTATATTCTATATTCTCCTTAGCTAAGTAATTTAGATAGTTCGGAACAGATATCGATAAATTATAAACGTATGTGTTCGCAGCTGTTACTCTCCAAGGCAAAACGAAAATTTTACTTAATGAAATAATTTTTATCCCTGCAGGGGTCTCGTGAAAAGAAGCCCCCATAGGCCATAAAAAATCGAACAGCATAATTGTGCCCTGGCTATATGCCATGCAGCAACAGAAAAAAATGCATCTGATAAAACGAATACTTGGTTATAAACGACGCTTAATAGAAGTGTTTTATTTTATATTCCAGTAATATTATTTTAAAGAATAAACTTAGAAAACAACTTGTTAAATGGGTTTATGTGGAATACTTTATTATCATCATGTCCAGGAATAAATGAAATTAAGAAAACTAATTGCCGTCGGAACTTAGAGAGGTAATATTTTCGTCTTGCAATTTCTATTTCTTAATGATTTTATGCAATTGATTTGCCATAGTGTCAATTATTTTGCTGATCTAGAAATTAAATACAGTTATGATACAATTTTAATTTATATTTTAGAACTAATATATGATTTGTCTGTTACACGCTACTTTATTTAACCTTTTCCCTACGGGGTGGGATAGCATGTATCCCAAGAATGAATATATATATATATATATATATATATATATATATATATATATACACACACACATATATATATATATATATATATATATATATATACATATATATATATATACACATATATATATATATATACATATATATATATACACATATATATATATATACATATATATATATATACACATATATATATATACACATATATATATATATATACATACATATATATATATACACATATATATATATACATACATATATATATATATATATATATATATATATATATATACATATATATATATATATATACATATATATATATATACACACACACATATATATATATATATATATATATATATATATATATATATATATATATATATATATATAAACCCCTTAATGGCCGTTCTTTTAATGGCCTTAATGGCCGTCCCCTAATGACATTTCCCGTTCTAAAGAGGGAATCGGAAAAATGGTCCCCGTAAGCTAAAGGTTAAATACTAGTTGGTAGCCGTCAAAACATGACGACTAGGTAGTAAATAATACACAAATTAAAGTAAATAATACACTAATACACAAATTATTCTCAACACATCATTGCCAAATGTTGAAAATAATAATAATGCGCAGAAACAAATTAATGTGTTTAATCGGCCACGTGCTTAGTGAGTATCTAAAGCCAAATTTAAAAATGTTACTGCGCATGCGCAGAAAGCAATTTTTTTTTTTTTTTAAATTGTAAATTATCGCTAATTAAACAACGAGAAATAAACAATTTCCATCAGGTTTTATATTATATTTCACAAACATAATTATCATAAAAATAAAAATGGCAGAGAGAGACGCGTTTATCATTAAAACATGTCACTGAGTATATGCAGAAACAGTCAGTTACTAAAGCCAGATTTCAACATGCCCCTGAGCATGCGCAGAAATCAATTTTAAATTGTAAATTATCGCTAATTGATAGAAATTGTGGTTACAAAAACCAAATTGGACACATCTACAGATGACAATCTTTCATTTAAGACCAAATGAAGTAAATTGATGCAATAGTTTTCTCTCACGGACTGCCCAAAAAGTCCGCTTAGCAACTTAAATATATAGATATATATTTCATATCAAAATAAAAAAAAAAAACAGTTTTCGTCGTAGAAATAAGTCATTTTTCATTTCCCCGTGCAAAACATACACTCCTTTATTAGACAATTTCGAAGCGATGAATTAGCCAACTTTACCGCGAATGATCATACCATAAACATTGAAACAAAAATACCCCTGTTTAAAGAGTGTCGAAGGATTCGTTCAATTATAAGGAAAACCCCAGTTAATTATATTCCCATTTCCCAGCGCTGTTTTATTTCATTATGTTATCATTTTTCCCGAATGGGCCTCCCAAATTGACGTATTAAAGTGATTCGAGATTTCTGCTCCGGAATAAGATAAAACACTGCGAATATCCCCGTGAATCAGCTGTAATAAGCGGCTCCGAATTCTAATCAGCAGGACAGAAAAGCAATTTTATTATGCATGCATCGTTTTACTGCACCAGTGAGGACATTCATCCCGCTGCGGAACAATGTAATGCGAACCAGCGAAATTCCAGTGATTATTTTTGCGGGTTGTGTTTGTTCGTTACACCTGAAAGAAACGTGGATAATTTTGCAATTGTGACTATTTTGAGGACGACAAACTAATTGCCTTTCGTGTAAACGTACACGCTCGTCAATAAAGAATATTTGAATTTTTATTATTAAGTAACTAACCAAATTATCTCAGTCAGTGAGTTACATTGATTAGAAACTCCGTTACGGGCATATTGAAATGCACGCGAACATCTATGATGCTAATTTCCTGTCGTACGTTTATTCGTAGAAACATGAGTTTGATTCTGATTCATTAGCGTATAATGTTTGGAGCGTTCCCTTATCTTCAAACTCTCAGTTTTGTCCTATTTTGCTCTCAGTTTGTCCTAATTTATTTTAAGGGGATGGTGGACCTTTCAAAACGATTTTTGAAATTTTTACCACAGAGATATGAAATTTTGTATATATATTCATTAAAGTATAACAATATTAAACACCTTATAAAATTTTATAAATATTTAAAAAAAATATTTTATAATTAAAAAATTTAAATTAAATTACCCTTCTTTAAAATGCTCCTTGCGACTCAATTTAAAAATTTTCCCCTTAATTTTGCATTTATATTGCTTATAAATACTTTCTGAACAAAGTTATGTATTTTTTTGTACTTTCGTTGAATAGTTAATTTTTAGAAAATATTTTTATGCTTGTACTCTGAATTTTCGCGAAATTTTTGTGCTTTTCTACACTAAAGTTAAACTTTCATAACCTAAATGACCTCGAATCCTAAAATGGATACATAACTTTATTTTGACGTATTACAGGAATCTTTATTATAAATTTCATAAAATTTCGTCAAAAATTATGACGCGAGGAGCATCTTAAAGATTTGCAAATCTGGAAATTTCTCATTTTGAGAAAAAGTCATTTAAAAGATAATTTTTTATCTACCTTTAATACTTACTACTCTAAAGCCACCAATGTTTCATTTTTCTTTTCACTACACATTTTAAATGCATTTCATTCCAATATTTACATGTTTTTAAAATATTAATACACCCCCAAAAAAAATTCCAATTTTTGCTCGATTTTTGGTAATTTGAAAGTCCACCATCCCCTTAATTGTGGTTATTTTCTGCTACCTATAATATTTGAGACTATTGCTAAGCAATTTTAAATTTAAAGTGCGTAATAAGTGCATAAACTTATAAAAATTTGAAAATACAGGGTGTCCATAATTAAAGTCCCACATTCAAAAGGCTGCAAAAAAAGAACCAATGGTCAGAATGACTTCAAATTTCAACTGAATATACTGGAATAAGGGGGAAACGATTTGGCATAATAAAAAAAAAGTTTCCCACCGCTTACATCGCCATCTGTTGATACATTTTGGAACATTTTTTTAATTATGCCAAATCGCTTCCCCCTTCTTCCAATATATTCAGTTAAAATTTGAAGTCATTGTGACCAGTGGTTCTTTTTTTGCAGCCTTTTGAAAGTGGGACTTTAATTATGGACACCCTGTATATTTAAATATTACTAGCCACCAAAAATTATCCATCATTGAATCAACATAAGTAAATTTCACAACCTAACATTTAAAAGCTTAATTTCACAACCTAACATTTACAAGTTTATCCCTTTAAAGTAATTAAAGATAAATTACCCTCTATAATTTATGACTAAGACCTTCATATAAAGAAAGAACAAAACTTTCAATTGAGCATTTAATACTTCAATTAAATTAATCTTTATAAATATAAATCTATGGTGCCGGATATAAAGGGATTTAGTAAAAAAAAAACAGTGATTTAAATATACCAAGATATTGGCTTTTATAACAATCGCAGAACAATAATTTCGACTTGAGTCTTTTGCACAAAGAAATGTTCTTTTGTATACAAAATTGATAGACTCAAGTCTTTTATACAAGTCAAAAGATATTTGTTTTTTTATCAATGCTAACAAATATCTAAAAATCACTTTTTTTTTTTACTTAAGCCCTGTATACCGGGCACCATAGAAATATTCTATTTCCTTCTGTCAAAATTTATTTAAATTCAGTTTCAATTTTCTATGACTTTATTTTCTTTAAATTTCAGACACATTATATACGCATGATGTGATTAATCTTTTAATATATTCCAAAGTAATATAGCCGACGAAATTCATACATCAAGAAGGAAGTATGGTGTACACAGCTCTGTATTGTAAACTGACTAATTTTTCACTTATTTTAATAACATAATTCTGGGTTATTTATTTCCAACTTATTTAAGACTATGACTTTCATTTTAAGAAAGAGCAAAATTATTTTAATATCTTTTCATTTATTTTTCCCCAGTTAATCCATTTTTTAACTTGAGTTCTCCAATTCCAGTTGTTTGTTTAAAAACTGCAGTTGTTGTTTGTTACTTCTATTAGTTGGGATTACTGTTCATTTTCCTTCCGGGGTGGGGCAGCATGTATCCCAAGAACACGGGCCCAAGAATGAATATATATATATATATATATATATATATATATATATATATATATATATATATATATAAATATATATATATATATAAATATATATATATATATATAAATATATATATATATATATAAATATATATATATATATATAAATATATATATATATATAAATATATATATATATATAAATATATATATATAAATATATATATATATATAAATATATATATATATATAAATATATATATATATATATATATAATATATATATATATATAAATATATATATATATATATAATATATATATATATATATATATATATATATATATATATATATATATATATATATATATATACATATATATATATTAAAAAAATCGGAAAAATTGCCCCATGAGCTAAAGGTTAATAAGTTTTGCCGGTAAGATATACGACGTGTGCATGAGTTTATTAATCGTAATAAAAAAAATCAAAATAATAGTGCCGTAAAAACACTCAGTGGGGAAAATAAAGCTTTCCACTTTCTACCTCGAGTCGTTCAGAGAAAACAAATGTAAATTAATGAGGAAGGCGAACAAATGCTTCTACAATCTCGTTTAATTCACATTGTACGTATTTTCAACTTTTTTTTTACCCCCCTCTCTCTTCAAAACAAAATTAGTTTTTGTTCTATTTAAATTTTCTACAAATAATGTAATTACCTACCTCGGAAGCTAAACGTAATTACAATATTCGTCATTCATCAAATTCGGATTCCCGTTTAACTCGGCATTAGCTTTAAATAATCGTTCCGTTCTCATGTTAGGGTGTCCGAAAGATAAATGTTTTATTTGAATTCAATCCTATCAAGTAATTGTTTGATTTTTAATATGCGGCGCACTGATTAAGTTTAAATACGGTCGCTTTTTTTTTTTTTTACAGATTTAATGATAATGGTGTTCGAGCGCAATTTTACTTTTCTTGTGTAAAACTATGCAATCAGTCTTAATTTAGTTAAGGAGAATTAACAGCAATACAATCAACATAGTTCATTTACTCTCCCATCCGTTGTTTAAATAATATAATGATAATGTATGTCACCGTTAAAAAAAATTTAACGGAAAGTTACGAGTTTGTATTCTGAATTTATCGTAACTAAACACTCATTACTTCTACTAATTGGCATCTAAAAATAAATATTTATGTAGGATCCATTTATTTTCGTTATACAGTCAAACCCCGTTATAGCGGACGTGGTATATAACGAACTCACGGATATAACGAACGAAAATTTTGGTCCCGCCGTTTTCCTATGGTATTTAATGTTAATTTATCCTTTTATAGCGAACCTCCGAAATCTTAAAAATCGGCTATAATGAAACAATTTTTTAGTCGACTACTGATTTTTTCATGGGACAGTGGACTTTGTGAAATTTGTCCAAAAATTCGATTTTTTTTTATTTTATTGAACTGTGAAACTGCGGACAAATAGGAATCTGTTGCAAAAAGAATTTTTAATTTCTGCGATTACTTACCTAGTTATAGGCATTTGTATTTAATTTAGATATTATGCGGTTACTAATAGCAATAACTTTAAATGTGTTTTTCTCAAAATAAAAATTTTCACGTCATACGAATATTCAAACTGCTCCAGGCGCATTTCTAACTATCGTATTGCTTTGAAATTTAAGTTTTGTATACTTAACTGTATATCAAATAAATCTTATTGAAAATAATTATGCTTCGTGGCTCAGAATTTCTAAATTTTGTACTTGAAGAGATGATTTATAGGTATTTTGCGTAATAAAAAGGGTGTTTTCACTGTTATCATTTTTTCTCTTTATATTTTTAATGAATGCTTAAAATAAGCAATAAGTTTTATTGTTAGTTCTATAAGGTATCCTGTAAATAAAAATTACCATATTATATGCGAAAGGAATGCGCATGGAACATTTTTAATGAAGCTAATTTTTGATATAATTAATAATTCGTAAATCATAAATTATTAATATTTCATCATTAAATTTCAACCACTTTTACATATCTATGGTACTAATCACATATTCAAATTTCAAGTAAATCCATCGAAAGCAAAAAAAGTCAGGTTTGAAGGTCCACTGTCCCCTTAAGAATGTTCAAGGTAGAACGAATGTTGAGGAAGGTGATGAAGATTTACCTATCGCGATGTGGATAGAAAAGCACAAAATTTCAAAATTCTCAGATTGTGACATACAATTGTTCGAAACATGTGATGATGAAGAAATTACATGTGAAAATTCGACTGATTGCGATATTGTCGAAGAAATTACAATGAATCATTCTGAAATCGAAGATTCTGAATCTGATGAAGAGGAGCACATGAATGACGAAAACCCGACCATCTCAGATGCTATAGCAGCGATGCGTGTAATTAGTAAGTTTATGTTTACACAAACAGCGGAAGAAAGAGTGTTGGAGTCATTTGATGTATTGGACAAATAAAAATCATAAAATGTTTTTGAAATCGGCATCACGTCAGCAGAAGGTTACCGATTATTTCTGTATCAAAATAGTGAGCAACAATTGAAGATAAACTGAATTTATTTCCATTTGTCTTCTCTTTTAGTTAATTTAATTAGTATCGTGTCACTTTAATGTAATCGATTTTAGTCAATTTAATTCATTACTGATCATTTACATTCAAATGAAATATAACGGCCAATGTATGCAATTAATATATATATATATATATATATATATATATATATATATATATATATATATATATATATATATATATATATATATATATATATATATATATATATATATATATATATATATATATATATACTTGATCAATGTATGCAATTGATGTAAAAAAAACCGGAAGATTATATTTATAAAAAAAATCGTAACAGATATTTTTATAGACAAAATAATGTAGAAGAAAATATTCAAATTAAATCTAATAGAACATACTAAAGAATATAGTACAGTTAATATAGTAGTTTGAGGAACACTTCTTTTACTGTATGTAAATATTTTTTGGGATAATGTCCAATCGTCTGCCGCATTAGCAAGAAAAAATATTTTTTTGGTCTATTTCGTTGTTATGCAAGTGAAGATAAATTAATTTAAAGCACCAGAAAAAGAAAAACTGTGATCGGCATTGAATAAATTAAATTCTAAAAATTAATCTCTAAAACTTCATCAAAAATCAGAAAATGGAGGTAAAGATTCGAAAAAGATTTCCTTTTAAAGGAATTTTTAGGATCTTTCCCGTGATATAAATTTTATAACCTTCTGATTATTATTTTAAATGAAAACTTTAAAGAATGTTACAAAAGCAGCTTAAAAATTTAATTTTAAAAAATCTAAGAAGAATTTTTCAGAAATATTTCTTAGTGCACCCCTACACCATAAGAACTATCGCCCTGCAAAATTTCAGCCCTTTAGGTCCAGCGGTTTGGTCTGTGCGTTGTATGCCAGTGAGTCAGTCAGTCAGTTACGGAACTGTTTTATATATATAGATTACTTGTAAGAAGATGATTACTTGTTAGGTTACTTGTAAGAGTGTTGTTGTTGCTAATGCCCCCTGGTTGGAGGTTCCATTCACCAGGTCCTAATAGGCTATTGGGCTGAAAGGGGCAGCTCCTGTTTTGAATTAATACCGCAAGGGTCGGATTCTGACTTGGCTAAATGACCGGTCCCGTCATTTTAAACCGAGTCAAGTGACGAGAAGGGACACTTGACCCCGCGCCTCATGAGGTAAATTTGAGAACTTGGAGGATATTGCAGCCACGCGGCGGTGGATTTGTCAGAGACCGGCATCGAACCAGAGATGTTCAGATCACTGGCCCTTTGCTCTTGCCAACTGGGCCACCGCATCCTTATTTGTAAAAGTATTTTAATTTAATATTAATGGACTAAAAATATTTTCAGTAATTAATTTTTTATATTTTAAAAGAATTTTAATTTACATATTAATGGACTAAAATATTTTTCAGTAATTAATTTTTTATATTTTAAAAGTATTTTAATTTAACATTAATGGACTAAAAAATATTTTCAGTAATTAATTTTTTATATTTTAAAAGTATTTAATTTAATATTAATGGACTAAAAATATTTTCAGTAGTAACTTTTTTATATTTTAAAAGTATTTTAATTTAATATTAATGACTATAAAATATTTTAGTAATTATTTTTATATTTTAAAGTATTTTAATTTAACATTAATGGACTAAAAATATTTTCAGTAATTAATTTTTATATTTTAAAATATTTAAAGTATTTTAATTAATATAATGGACTAAAAATATTTTCAGTAATTAATTTTTTATATTTTAAAAGTATTTTAATTTAATATTAATTACTGAAAATATTTCAGTAATTAATTTTTATCTTTTAAAAGTATTTGAATTTAATATTCATGGACACTAAACTAATTTTCAGTAATTAACTTTTATATTTTACAAGTATTTTAATTTAATATTAATGGACTAAATATATTTTCCCAGTAATTAACTGTTTTTATATTTTAAAAGTATTTTAATTTAATATTAAGGACTAAAAATATTTTCAGTAATTAACTTTTTTATATTTTAAAAGTAATTTTAATTTAATATCAATGACCTAAAAATATTTTTCCGTAATTAACCTTTTTTATATTTTAAAAGTATTTTAATTCAATTCAATGGACTAAAATATTTTCAGTAATTCATTTTTTATATTTTAAAAGTATTTTAATTTAATATTAATGGACTAAAAATATTTTCAGTAATTCATTTTTTATATTTTAAAAGTATTTTAATTTAATATTAATGGACTAAAAATATTTTGAGTAATTAATTTTTTATATTTTAAAACATATTACATTAACTTAATTTAAAAATTTTCCTACGTATTTCTTTTCTGCTATGCAGGAATTTACATAAGACTCTCCCCCCCCCCCCCCCTTGCAGTCAAAACAGTATTTATGTAAATATTCAATGCATCGATATGGAAAAATATTTTTTGACTTGAATATCCCGTTTTTGATTTAAAATACAACAAGTCGTCCGTGCACAACCCGTATAGTATTATTTTCAAACATTTATTGCAATCATAGTGCAAACAATCAATTTGAAATGCATGCGTGGATGATTTTATAGACATGCAATGTATGAAATTTCAAAAATACAGAATGAGCAATAAAATCAAGGGAGAGAAGAATTGGTTCATAAATAAATGCTTAAGGGAATCCGGGACAAATTTAAAAATTTTTTTTATTTATTGAGTTAAAATTTTGAACTTTCTTGTGATGGTTAACCATATAGTTTGTAAACAAAATCACATCATAAAACTAATCATAAATATTTTTTTTTCATTTCAAAATTTGAAAAAGGGATAATTTAAAATCGCTATAACTCCAAATGTTATTTGTCGATTTTCAAAATTTTTTTCATTAAATTAAACAGAAAAATATAAGTTTTAATTTTGATTCAGCGTTTTTTTTAAATATTGTTTTTAAAAAAATTAAAAATATTTAGAGGAAAATTTTCGAAGAAAATGTTTTAACTTATTTTTGAAAAATCATATTTTCAAAAGTAAATGTTTTTTTCAAATTTTCTAAATCAAAATGAAAGAAAAATATTGATAAAAGACATGTTCCAAGTTTGAAAAATTTATCTTTAACAACATTTTTTTATATGAGGCGGTGAAAGATAAAGTTGTGTAAGTCAGTAAGTCAAGTGGTGTAAGTCAAAGAGTTTAACTGCAAAAAATACAAAAAATTCCACCATAAATTGAACTAATTATAATTCATAACAGTTATTACAATATTGCCAATAATGACTATTTACGATTCCACTATAAATTGAACATGGAGATTACATATTTGCCCTAAAATGAAAAAAGTTGAAAATGTGACTTACAACACTTTGCCTTTCAACGCTTCATATGTGGGTTAGTTAATGATACCTAGCTTCATAATTCACAAAAATTATAAAATCAATTGAGTCTGATATGAGCATTTTAAACGGCTTCCTTAAAGTGTCTCAGGCTAACGGGACACTAAACGATGGATGATGATTGTTGTTGTTGTCGTGTCCAGAAATAGTGCAGAAGAAAAAAGAAAAATTACAAGATAAACAGAACGTTTTATATACCACGTTTTTAAATTTTTTGTTGAATCATATAAACTTGACAATTCTCTCTTAATTGCACAAACCTTCACTTAATTATTCTTTTTCACTTTCTTTTATTTAATTTTAATCACTTTTTAGTCGTTTCCACTATCCACAGACTTTATAAACTTTAATTTATATATATATTTTTTAATTTTTCGCACAATATTTTTGTAAACCAACTTCACTTTTGTAAACAATTCACATGTGTTCTGTTTTTAAAAATCGTCAAACGCCGTTACGCAAAAGGGCAAGCATTGAATTCGATCGAAGCGACACCTTGCGGAATTTTTCTGCTAAAAGTATTAAAAGAATGCATTGTCATCGTGTTCTGAGCTATTCTAAAAGTTTCAAATGTCTAGCTAGTCGGGAAGTTAGTTAAAAATCGATTGCAAGATTTGTACTGGACAAACACACACACACACAAACAAACAAGAATGCGAGTTAATAAAAACATGGTAAAAAGATAAAGAGAAAAGAATAAAGAAATGTTAAAATATGGTATATATAATATCGCCCTCTATGGGTCACAGGCTCCCCCGAGGCTGCAGGATGATTAATCATATGAATTATCATATTATGATAAACATAAATTTTAGTGTTAAAAAATTTAAAACTCCTCACTGTGATAACACAACACACAAAGATTTTTAAAAAATCTGAAAATGCATTTTATGTCAGGTAGAAACTATAAATATTCAACAAAATTTAACTTTCGTAAATTTTTACCAATTAATTTTGGTGAACTTAACTAACAGTTGTCAGTGATATATGAATTTATGAATCCAATGTCAGCACCATTGTTTGCTTAACAGTTCCCAAAATAATTGGAGAAACACTATAAAATTTCACTTCGGATATTATTCACTATCTCAATATTCGAACATCTTTAATCTTTGATTTACAGTCAAAAATGTGAGGTTATTGTGGGACATTCATTTTATTCCAAGACTTTTGAGTTCTATAAATGCAGAGGGGTATATTTTCTCACGAGTAAAAGGATAGGAGAAACAACGCAAAGGGAAGCTCGAATCGATTGAAACTTTAATTGAAATAGCTATCGATTATAATTCGAGTACTGTAAAGTACGTATAGTGAAAATATAATAATATAAAATTTCCAAAAAAACATTTTTTTAAATATGTATTTGTTTATTTCTATCCTTAAACACTTTACGCTCTAGTCACCATTCTTAATAGCTCTCGGCCACGAAATAGCGGAGTTCAACGTAAGGTGACTGCTTACGTTGAAAATGTCATTTTTTGACTGTTTTGGTCAATATTATTTTTTGCAAGAATCGTGTAATTCAATCTTTTCTCTTTTCAAAACCGTTTTGATTTTCATTCTACATCAATTAGAAGCAGAGTTATTGCTATTTAAAATAACATCGTCTGCTACAAAATTGAAGTGACAAACGACTTTAAATGCGTTTTTCTCAGAATTATGTTTTTTAGCACAAATCTCTACCGTTATCATGAATTTCACATAATAATGCATATAATTTTATAACATTTTCAGGAAATATTTTAGATGCTGTTGTTAATGAAATGACATACAATGATTGATGTATAATAGATAGTTTTTTTTATATGGGGCTGTTTTTATAAGGAAAGGAATGACGAATCGGGGGAAATTTTCATATTGGAATATAAAATTGTCTCTATTATTTTTGCATTTTAAAATTTATCTTAGATTGTAGGTCTTTATATATATAATAGCCGTTGTCTCTGTATAACACTTCCGGGCTGTACTCATCTTTCAATTGAAGCCATCAGTACACAAACAGCCGGTTAGGCTTAATTTCAATTTCAGATGTGGATCAGAATTTTTCTTACCTAAAAACTAATATCTTCTCAATCAAATCACGTTTTTTCAGCCTATTTTTCTATAAAACATTCAGAACTAAAAATAATTGGATGCTTTTAGCTGTATATTTAACAGTTTTTAAAAAACTGTTTACTTTTGCGATGAATTCTGAAAGTAAACAAACTTGAATGTGAATGAATCAAGTAGCTCAAGTATTCATATCGCGTACTGAGCTATAAAAAACTGGATGGCCGTCTACTACTCCAATCGCATGAAAAACTAAATAAATAAAAAATAATGAAAGGATTTGCGTTTACAAGGTGTGGATTAAATGCAATATTGTTAGATAATTCGGGATATTTTTTTACTTTCATATACTTTTTCCATTATGACGTCATTATTAGTATTATGACGTCAAAATCACGGGTTGGATGGCAGTCTACTACTCCAATCGCATGAAAAACTAAATAAATAAAAAATAAAGAAAGGGTTTGCTTTTACAAGGTGTGGATTAAATGCAATATTGTTAGATAATTCGGGATATTTTTTAACTTTCATATACTTTTTCCATTATGACGTCATTATTAGTATTATGACGTCAAAATGACGGGTTACCTTCTAGTTTTGAATATAACTGTCATATGTATCATGTCTGAGAAGGAAATTAAAATAGTAACATTAGAATTTTGTGCAGAGTGGTAGGCGTTTTAGCTAAATTTCATTAAAAATTAATCAAATTGACTAATTTATAAAAAAGTATAGTATTTACAGGTAAGTTTTTGTTTATTTTTTAATTTTTAAATGCTATTTTACCATAAAAAAAACAAAAAATCCTTAAAAAATTTTTTTTTTTTTTAACTTGTCACCTTAATCCTTTAGAGGGAAAACTCCAAAATTTAGTTAACCTTTAGCTTACGGGGTCCATTTTTCCGATTTCCCCTTTAGAACCGAAAATGTCATACCCCCTTTGTAAGAACGGCCATTAAGGGGTTTATATATATATATATATATAATATATATATATATATATATATATATATATATATATATATATATATATATATATATATATATGTATATGTATATATATATATATATATATGTATATATATGTATATATATATATATATATATATATATATGTATATATATGTATATGTATATATATATATATATGTATATGTATGTATATATATATATATATATATATATATATATATATATATATATATAATATATATATATATATATTATATATATATATATATATATATATATATATATATATATATATATATATTATATATATATATATATATATATATATATATATATAATTATATATATATATATATATATATATATATATATATATATATATATATTCATACTTGGGCCCGTATTCTTGGGATACATGCTATCCACCCCGTAAGGAGAAGGTTAATTGAACTCCAGGGTATGAGTTTTTATTTCTATTCTTTATCCAGCAACTTTCCTTTAAACATATTACTCTCTTTCGCGGTAATTTGCTACATGCTTGAAATGTACCCTGCGTTAGAGGGAATGTCCCAGGGAACGTAGTTGCTTCCAGTATTCCTATTGGTCCCCATTCGTTACTACGTTTAGTGCTCAAACTCCTCGCAGGTTTATTGTTCATGGTGACAGTCAAGCCTATGATCTTCGCGCTGACAATGAACTGTTAAGCAGTTCGAAACAGGCAGCCATCCTTTTAATTTATTCTGGAACTAAAGAAGTGTTGATTGCGTGTTTAGTGCATCGAGTTGAACTGTTTTATTTCTGCCTCGACCTTTTTTATATAAATTTTAATGCTTAAAAGTGTTTGTTTTTTCAATTCCTACTATTAGTTCACACTCTCCCTAAATATATCTTGTTCAAATTTTCAATCGTTAATAAAAGTACTTTTTGTTCATCCACTCAAGTTCAAATACATTTTTTTAAACTTGTAGTGGATGACACTTGATGTTAATACAGTTTTTTCAAATATTAATTCATTAATTAAATTTAATTAATCAATTTTAGTTTTAGACCTAGAGCGTCTCTTGATCTTGAATAGTAATTTCTCTCTTGTTACTGTGTAAACGGTAGCACTGCGGTATCGCGGGCTTCTCCCGTCCTGTAGGTTGCGAGATCGAATCCCCAACCTGACAAACTTTTTCTCTCTCTTTCCCCCTCCCCTCCTCATCTCGCACAGTAGGCAAGGTTCTGGCAAGGCAATCCTTTTTTTCAATTCCTGCTATTAGTTCACACTCAAATTTTTCGTTGTTGACCTAAGTAGGAACTGACTTTAAAAATTTTTTTTTTTATATATTACTTGTTATCAGTGATCTTATAGTCACTTTCGTAAATGGTAGCTTAGGTGCATCGAATTGCATGTATATTTGTACCTCGAACTTGTTATAAAATGATAATCCTTAAAGTGTCTTTGGTTGTCAAAGTGCCATCAAAATCAAAAAGTGTCTTAGCTAATCTGGTGGTCATTTTAGAAAAATTTATTTCAGTTATTCAGCAATAAATGAGTACACGGTCTGTCTTTTCCTCATATAGTGAAAGGATGGGGAGATGTTATAGAACGTGTATTTCAAATATTCTAGGTTAAGGTGACTCACTACCCTTAAATCTTTAAAACATTCGATTTTTTAAAAAAATTTATAGTTTAAAGCCTAAACATTTCTGAAAAAAATAAAGCAAACTGCATGAAAATATCCCGCTTAATTCCGGATATGTTGATATTCTAAATATTTAATTACTGATCACGTTTATGGTAAGAAAAATGTTAAACTCATTTTTCTCAAAATGTAATTTTGCACCATTCCGCAACTGATATCTCAGAAAACTACGAAACATAATTATATGAAATTTTTATCACTGCATAATGTTATTTTATTGCGTCTGAACTAGAATTATTGAAATCACTGCACATTTTGTTATTTTTTCAGGGGTAGATTAATGCAAAACTTTAAGGAAATTTTAAGTATATTGTGAGCAGTATTAAAAAATCGAAAAAATATTTTAGTATTGAATGTTTTATGTTCAATTGTATTTTGAATTATTAGTTTTAAATATAAAACGGGACTTATACATTTAAGTGTAAAATTAATTTCATAGTTCTCCGCGCAAGCCAGTATACAATAAAAATACTTAAAAAACAAGGTATATCTAAAGCATTTTTAAAAAAAATTATTTAAAATTATTTTGAGAGTTGAAATTTGTTTATTAAAATACATATATCAATTTATCATATACATAAATTTGGAAAAATTGTGAGTAAATTGAATAGTTATAAAGAGTCAAAAAGTATGAAAATATGCCTTATTTCCTGGACTTAAGGGTCGTGAGTCCACTTAAATTGGAATTAGAGGAATTTGCAGTATACCTCATGTATCTAGCTTTTCTTCCTTACAAACTTATTGAGATAATAAGGAAAAGGGTAAAAAACCCTTTTGAAGCAAGAAAATATTAGAAAATTGCCTTTTAGTCAGTTGAACGTCTGTTGCTACGTTAGACCGGGACCTCAGTGGCGTAGCGAGCATAACTGGCGCCCGGGGCACGATACGTTTGTGGTGCCCCCCCCCCCCCTGAAAAACATATAGTAATAAAATATATAGACCCTATATTGGCGCCCTCGATAAACATATAATAACATAATATTATATATTATGTTTTTATATGTTTATCGAGGACCTTATATTGGCACTCCCCCCGAAAAGTATATAGTAACATAATATATAGACCTTATGTTGTGCCCTCCCCTAAAAACATATAGTAATATAATATATAGACCTTATATTGGCGCCCCCCCCACACAAAATAATATAGTAATATAATAATATATTTCTTATATTGGCGCCCTCCCCGAAAAACATATAGTAATATAATATATAGACCTTATATTGGCATCCACCTCGAAAACATATAGTAATATAATATATAGACCTTATATTGGCATCCACCTCGAAAACATATAGTAATATAATATATAGACCTTATATTGGCATCCACCTCGAAAACATATAGTAATATAATATATAGACCTTATATTGGCATCCACCTCGAAAACATATAGTAATATAATATATAGACCTTATATTGGCATCTACCTCGAAAACATATAGTAATATAATATATGGATCTTACATTGGCGCCCCTCTGCGAGTGGCGCCCGGGGCATGATAGACGCCCTTGCCCCCCCCCCCTTTGCTACGCCACTGCAAACCCTCATGCAAACTCTGGGCTTCAGACCCACGGACACCGACACCGTCTATTAGTGCTTCGACCATTGATTAAAACGAATTAGTATACAGCTGCGAGAGACGCTGGTACAGCCTAAAAGATGCCAGTTTCGCAACATGACGCATTCGATTTCGGTTGTTTTCGCTAATTAGCACGTGAGTTCAGTATCAGGTTCCAATTCTTGTTCGATCACAAGCATATCATGCATATTAACGCAATAACATCCATGTTTTTCACGCCCCTCCCAGAGTCAAATGTTTGAGTTATTTTCGACATTTTTTTTTTGCCACGGTAATATTTGTATTACACTCCGTTTGAGGAAGATTGCTGAGTAAATTCGAATTTTGTTTCGCGTTGTCTAGATTTCTGATTACCGTCAGTTACCAATTTTTTCATAACTCACAAGCATTTGACGTATTTGAACTTAATAATATTCATATGTTTCTCACTTCTTCCAATCTCCAATGTCTTATTTAAGGGGGCACACAACCTTTGACTACGGGGAAATGACCCTAAACATGATCAAATTCGAGCTACTGAAACTCCAATAATATTAATATATATATTTAATTTTTTTGTTTTATATTAAAATTACAAGTCTTCAGTTATATTTTAAACAAAAATAGAACTTGTAAAGCCATAAATAATTTTTAGATTTTATTTTTAAATGTACACATTACTAAAAGGGAAAAAAATCATTGGATGTTTCGCGCATCATAAAATTAAGAAATATGCATACAGAAACTATTTTTGGTCAAATTAAATTAATAATACACTCAAGTTTAATGTAAAACCAAAAAATATACAAAAAATATAGTTTAAATTGAAAAATTTACATAACATTTTAAAAAATTTTAAATTTAGCAATTTTTTAAAACATTTTCAAGTGTAAAAAATTCTTTTACAATTTTTTTTGTTTTTAACTTTTCTGGTTTTTAGTGGGTAATGAAGCTTATAATACAAATCTGATATACATTTTGTGTGTCTAGCACACATAGTTTGGGAGTAACAGTGCGCGCAATCCAAAATTCACATATTTTTGAAAACTGAAGTTAAAGTTGGAATAACATGGCTATGGCAACAGAGTGAGCTTTACATAAACTCTCATAACTCGAGAAATAATGCAAATTTTTTTTATGCGGTTTTTTACATATTGTTCAGAAATGTCTCAAAAATTAGAATATAGCAAAAACGAAAAATCGATTTTTTTTTGAAGTTTTAATGGTTGTGAGCCCCCCTTAAATTTTAATCTTTTAGTTGAAATACTCAGTAGAATCTATCCAATATCCCCAGTCTATTCCTAAATACAGCTAACATACAATATAACTCGTTGAAAAATGAGTTTAATTCATAGCCCCATAGATACAATGGCATATTATCACGAGATCAAATAGAACATTTCTTAATAGCGAATCATAGTTAGGTACCATACACCGGATTTAGGGTAGTTCAACATATACCCCGGCCCAACCTAAAGGTTCTGCGGTCAGTCCTGAAGACCAGACGCGCGACAGCAATCCCGCCGGACTACTTCCGGGTTCGTAGGTCAGCCGCGCACTATAAACAATTTGAACCAGACAACTAAATACAGTGATTTCCGCTTATAAGAATCACGTTTGTTATTACTGTTTTTGATTCTTATAAGCGGTTGATTCTTATAGCCGAAATTTAGGTTTTTGGACAGGCACACACACATCTACATATACATATATTAGATAATATAGCATAAAAAACTCTTTAATTTACTTTAATTATCTTTTATTAAAGTTATTTTTTTGTAATTTTAAAAATACAACTTAATTTCTAGACCTATAAGTAGATACACATGATTATAGTAAGAGAAGAGAAAAAATCCAATATTTGTTACCACATATATACTGTTTGCTTAACAGTTTTAACATTTCAACTACAGGAAGGGAGCAAGAAAGTTTTCTATGGTAGTTTGACGCAATGAAGTTTTCAGGAGGCTGTTTATACCTCTTTGATTACTAATAGTCTCAGACGAAGATTCACCTTCTAGTTTATGTTTCACGGTTTGTTAACGTGCTGAATCTACTAATCTCACGTTTGCCTAAGTGATAGTGGACACTTCGCCGAAGATTTATGTGTTTCAGGATCCAGGAAGCCGCAACCAGGATGTGGGAGGTGGGAAAAAAAAGAGTCCCTATTTTTGTTTGTCAGTGGAGAAAAGTGACATTGGACACGGACGGGTAAAGATGCCCCTGGGTCAAGCTAATAGGACAGTGTTGTGCTAAAGTGTTTTAAAGGGAAACTATTATGTTATGTCTACAAAGAAAGGTACGAATTTACGACTATATTCCATCCCATTTTATCAATCTTTCTTTTAAAATAAAAAGAAAGAACTTCGTTCATTTTGAGGGTTTAAGTGGCTTTTTTTTGAAAAATGAAAGGAAAGCGAAGAGTGTAAACTGATTCTTAAAACCGGTGGATTGATTCTTAAAACGAAAATTTTAAACGTGGAAATAATACATTTGTTTTTGTTTTCGCGATATTGATTTTTATAAACGGTTGATTCTTATATCCAATGATCACTATAAGCGGTGGTTACTAAACTGACTTCCTTCACCTTTCCTGCGCTGGTTACCTACTGGAAGCCCGAATCCTGATTTGCAGCTGCAGCTGATAGGTGGTACATATACATAATTATAAGTATAATTGGGGGTAATTCTAAAACTTGTATAATTTATGTACATACTACATACAATCAGGATCGCAAATATTTTTTTAAGATTCAGGTTCTTTTACGCCATAAGTATGGAACCAGGATAATAACTTCGATGGCCGCTCTACGAATCATATTGAAGGTCGGCCATCATGCCTTAAACAGTGCAGTTGGAAACAGTGGCGTAGGCGAAGGGGGGTGCAACGGGGTCTATCATGCCACGGGCGCCAAATTGCAGAGGGGCGCAAATATAATGTCTATATATTTATTATATTGTTTTGTTTGGGGGGGTGTCAATATAAGGTCTATATTATTGATATTACTATATGTTTTTGGGTGGCGCCCAATATAAGGTATGTATATATATTACTATATGTTTGCGTGGGGAGTGGCCGCCACAAGGTATCGTGCCCCTGGCGCCAGGTATGTCGCTACACCACTGGTTGGAAAATCGCATGTTAATATTTATGAATTCATAAATCAAGTAAAAATCCAACATGAGAACTCCGAGAATCAAATGGCATTATTGGATGCAGGCAATAAACCGCCTAGAGTGAAAAAACATTTGAAAAGTAATGCAAAAGTAAAGTAATTAACGAAGAAATAACACTGCAAGCATTTATATCTGCTGTAGGTTATTATTTTGTATTATTTATTATATTAATAAAACATGCTTTAATTTTAGTGTTAACCGTTAAATCACCGTTAAAGTTTATCAAAATATTTTGTTTTGTTTTTAATATTCGGAATTCGGGCTTTTGGTGAGTCACCCCTCGTTGCATCTTTCCTTCTCTTTTTCCTGTTGCAACATGTGCATTACATTTTATATTAGCGATTGCAGCAAACATATTTATAGTTACAGTTCGTGAAGCTTTACACTTTTACACCACTTGCAGTACATTTACTACTTTTGCAACTTTTTCTTTATTCCGTATGCATTAATTTATATATTTTATACATGACCTTTTTTACAACACATTGCTCTTACAAACACGTTTACTAAAATTCAACTCTTAATATAATTGTATGCAGTACAAACTTTCCACTATGATTATATACATTGGTCATTCCATGGTTCGCACAGATTTATATAATCGCTAACACCTTCTATAATTACTAAAATACTTTAATTTTAAATATTGTATACATGACATTATTTACAACACATTGCACTTACGAAAACACATTACTATAACTCAACTCTTAATATAACTATATACATACAATACACAATGTTTAGTTTTATACATGTTCATTCAATGTATAAAACAAACTTCTAGATTTAGGGTAAAAATTTTGTTGGTTTTTTTTTTGGGGGGGGAGGACGAGGGGGAGGGAGTTTATGCACGAAAGATAGGGGTTAACTGAAAATTCGAATTCGGAAATTTAGCTCATTCTAATCTGTCTAATTAAGTTTACTTGTATCTAAAATTTTAACTCCTCACCTAAAGGAGTTTAGACTTTCCTAATCATCCAAATTAAAGTCCATTAAAATGATAAAAATGTTAATCAGACCTTACAAGTATTTAGGAGTTGCTTTAAATTAAATCGCAGAAATTAATCCGTGCGGAAAAAACTCTTGGCAGTTTACATAGAATTGATTCTTATTAGAAACATTCTGTAAAACAAATATTTGGTTCAATTTAACTTATTTCCTTCCTAGTAATGATTAACTAAAAATTAAATAAATCAGTGTATTTCTCCCCCATTTTTATTCATAATGGCGTTACATTTTCCACGAAATACGCAACCGTTAAAAAAAATATCTTTAACTATACCATAAACGTCTTCTTTACAAGTCTATTTAGAGACAGACTACTTACTATTTATGCAATATTTGTGCATATTTGCATGTAAGTGACCATTAAACTGCATTTCCTTAAAATGAACTGTACTATTACATGCCATCAATTATTCCGCCAAAACCACATAAAAGCTCGATAAAAAAAAAACGGGCCTTGGTCCACCTCATTATATGATGGAAATACATTTATTACTACCGCCTATTTTGTACACAAAGAAAAACTTTTTATCTCGGTGGAAACGCATTCTGGATGCTATAATACGCCCATTAATGTCTTCCTTTTCATTGTCTGTTTCCTTTTTGTCTGCATTTGGCGGGTAATGTCTTCCAGAGGCCCAATAATGGAAAAAGAAGAACATATTTTGCCATTTTAACTATACCAAAGGGGAAAATAAATCGTTATTTTTTTTTGTTTGTTTCCTTCTATCAGAACTTAATAGTTTTAAAATAAGTTGTAGCCCAAATATATTGGGGTTTGTTGATCGCGATTGCTGATTTATACGTGATGGGCGATGGGAACTGGACTGAATAGGTGTTGAACCTCTTCTCTGCTTATATATGTATGTAACTTGGGAGGAAGAGAATTCACTAACGAGATTTTTTTTTCACATCGCCCTGAGATGATTAGTTAGAGGTCTGAGCACTGACCTTGAAATCTGTGACCGGCGGGGTTCAATTCCCGCACTTGGCAGTCAGACGTTCAAGTTTAAGGCCTTTAACATAGAGACTCCGGTCAAGGGCCCGATTTAGAAAATTCTTCACTATAGCACAACTCGGATGGGAAGGGGGGGGGGCTAACACTGATGGGGCTGTATAATTTCCAAATTGACTCAAAAAAAATATCATGAATCACTGTGAAAGTACCATTTTACCAAGAATTGGCTATTTGAAGCGTAGAAGCCTAGAAACATTATCAAATAACAGAAAGCTATACAATATATTAACTTCATCATTAAAACACCAATACAAGGCAACCAGAAAACTAATCCCTTATATACCCTATAACATACATATGATGAATTATACATATAACTATACATATGATGAACCTATCAACCAAATTTTAAACGGATATATTAAAAAATTGCTTTTAAACAGGGTTATTAAAATAAAAAAAAAATGAATTAGGATTTTTTCTTATAAAATAAAAATTGGGGGGGGGGGTCTAGACCCGGGCCTACTTGCCTAATGGAAAATCAGGGCCTGAGTCGATAGCGGAAGCGTTAAAGTATTGAAACAGATTTAACCCATGACAAACCTCCAAATGATTAGTAACGAAATTCTTTAACGGCTATGAGTGGGTTTATTTCCCGTCTCAGCGCCATCTATCCTTTTCCGCTTCCGCTGCCAGACTCCTATGTGAACGGGCCTTATACTATTGTATTAGGTATGTCGGTGGGTCTTCTTGCGAGTATTCATCGTTGTTTCATGATTTATATTGTATTGCGAGTTATAAAATTACAAAACTATTTTCATTCCCGAAATAGCTTACATTAAAGCATTCAATCAAAACATTTATCTTGCAGCTTTCCGGGGAGGAATCGTTAACCTAAAATTCAATTGGCAGTTTGAAGAAGGGAACAAGCGCCAAAAAATTGAATTTTTTTTTTTTTTGCGGCCATACTGTTATTTACATATAGAAGCTCCTTGTAAGCTAAGGGTGACCAGATTTTAAACATTGGTAACGCGGAACACACGCATCTGCCGCCTATGGCAGATAAACGGCTTTAACCCGGTTAGGGGGCGTCCATTAATTGCGCGAGGATTTTAGGGAGGAGGGGGAGTCGAGCCGAATCTCACCTAGTCCCAACGTGCGGGAAGAGAAGGAATCTCGGCAATATCACGTAATTTTTTTTTCTGCAAGAAACAGTGTGAAATTGCGAGAAAATCGGGTTATATTAAGAAAAACACATTTCTACACTAAAATATGGCTAATCCTACACAATAGTTCCAGTAGTCACTCTGAGACACACAGGAGTCCCCGTGGACTGAATTAGAATGAATATTCTTTTACGAATTTTTAGTAGTTCTTATTTAAGTATTTTATTGTTCGATTTTCTCGCTGGATTCTAGACTACGTTTTAGTAGTCTTAAATACTAGTCTTAACTAATCTATATATAAAAAACAGTTCCGTAACTGACTCACTGACTGACATACACCGCACAAGACCAAAACCGCCTGACCTAAGGAGCTGAAATTTGCATGGCGATTCTTCTTATAGTGTAGGGGTGCACTAAGAGAGATTTTTGATAATTCTTCTTAGATTTTTTAATTAAATTTTTAAGCTGTTTTAGTAAACTTTTTAAAGTTTGCATTTAAAATATAATTGAGCGTTATAAAATTTATATCAACGAGAAAGATCCTAAAAATTCCCCTTAAAATGAGATCTTTTTCGAATGTTTACCTTCGTTTTCTGATTTTGGTGAATTTTAAGATCAATTTTTACAATTTAATTTATTAAATGCCGATTCACGCGATTTCTTTTCTGGTACTTTAATAAATTTATCGTCACGTGCATAAACAACTAAATAGATAAAAAAAAAATATTTTTTTCTTGCTAATGTGGCAGACGATTGGACCATTATATTGTCTATAAAAATATCCCGGAGAAGGTTTTTTTATAAAAATATATATTTTTCTACATTAATTGTATATATGATCGTCGTATTTATTATAAATATATATATATATATATATATTTTTTGGCCTTAATTGCATACATTGACCGTTGTATTTAATTTGAATGCACTCGTAGCGAAGTGCGGGTTTTCAGCTAGTCTTAAATAAATTATTAAGCAAATTATGTTTTTTTAAATAAATCCGACGCAATCAAGCACAGATTAACGTATTTACACTAAAAATACGCATTTTGAAAAATCTCACGTGAGATTAGGGGGGGGGGGGATCGAGCCAATCTCACGACATCTCACCAGGGGGAGGAGGGGTCGAAAAATCGGCAAAATCGCGTCACGTAATTAATGGACGCCCCCTTAGGCATCGAGTCGAACTGGGTTTTTGATGACAGTAACAGGCAAGTCATTCCATGGTGCTTCAAGTCTATGCCACACTTCATCAATAGTGGCTGGAGAGCGGCAGCAGCCCAGTAGTCTCTCAACAATTTTAATGGCAGCAACGTAGATGCGGAAGGAAATTAGAACCTTCCATGACCAGACAGATGTTTTCAGCGGGTGACGAGAGATCTAGAGGACGCGCTGCCAGGACAACAGTCGAACACCTTTCTCTGTCTAGGTAGGTGAGGACCAACCGGCAACATGCGGTCTTGCGTTCTCTGTGAAAAGATGACGTCTCCGAGGTCTCGAAGATAGGGGTCAGCCACTGGTCTTATTCAGAGAATAATATCTGAGAATATTCAGATTACCTATGATCTGTTCCTGGTTTATTATATTTACGTGCATATTAATGCATCAAAATCCCTGCATTAAATAGAACAAACAGAAAAAAAAAACCGAAAGACTGTTTCACATCTAATTCAGAGTTGTTTACAAACACACTTAAAATTTTCAAGTCCCAAAAGTGTGGTTTCAGCGAGTAAATAAACAATCCAAAATGTTTCAGTGCAAAATTTAAAGGCATAAGTGGTCTGTTTTTGCGGTTTAGAGAAAATTTAGGTGTTGTTAGGGTTTACAATTGGAACAACATTGGTACTGCATTAAAACAAGACTATGTTTAAAGGGTAAATTTGTTTTCGGAGATAAAAATACTTAATTTTTATCTCATTAACCATTTTTAAATCAAAAATTGCTCTAAAAAGTATTTGAAAATGCGTTTCCATAACCCGGATTAAGAATCTGCCTTAATTTAAGCAGTAAAATAAATCACGGCCATCTTAAATGGAGAAATAAGTATATATCTATATTCGCTATAACTCGCTGTTCAGATTACACGAACAAGGGTGTTCGTGTCGTGTACCCAACGGCTACCCATACCATCACAGCAGGTGCAGGGCCAACGCAAGCAGGCCTCCTCGGTGCCTCCAGACACTGATGCGTCCATCATGATCCTGCACGTAGAACCGGGACTCGTTTGATAAGCCGACGTGGTGCCACTCCTTTATCCAGTTTTGTCGTTGGGCGCACTACTGTCGCCGCGCGTCTCTGTGCTGCAGTGTCAAGAGAAGCCGCAATAGCGGTCGCCGTGCAGACAGTCCGTGCTGTTCCAGACGTAGTTAGCCTGTACGTGCGGATACTCGGTCGTGCTGCAAACAAGCCCATTTCCTGACCCAAGGTCCATGATGTGGCTGTCCTGCAAGGCCGACCTGACAACATGTCTGTCATCTCGGGCGTTAGTGGCTGGAGGCCGTCGAGATCTTGCAAGCATTCGGCATGACCCTCCTGAACCCATCAATTCCATATTCGCATGACAGACGTCGAATTCCGAACAATGCGTGTAGCAATACTGCGGAACGATAAACTGCACTCTCGACAGGCCACGATCCTGCCGCAATTTAAATTCCGACACGTGCTGGTAGCCGTTTCTCCTTCTTATGCGAGGCACAACTCTATCTTCTCACAAACAACCACCATTCAAATGCGATTTCCGAATGAGAAATCTGCTGCGTGACTTTCTTATTTTACAGAGTTTAGGTGCCGTTTCTCCCTCCTTCGTCGTTCGGTTGCGATTAAATGCTAATCATTCACATGTCCCAGCATCTTCTTCTTTTCGTGCGAACTTGACGTTTGTATCATTCTTCCTTCACTAGAAGGTAACCCGTCATTTTGACGTCAGAATACTAATGATGACGTCTTATGGAAAAAGTATAATAAAGTTAAAAAATATCCCGAATTATCTGACAATATTGCATTTAATCCACACCTTGTAAAAGCAAACCCTTTCATTATTTTATTTATTTAGTTTTTCATGCGATTGGAGTAGTAGACTGCCATCCAACATGTCATTTTTACCTCATAATACTAATAATGACGTCATAATGGAAAAAGTATATGAAAGTTAAAAAATATCCCGAATTATCTAACAATATTGCATTTAATCCACACCTTGTAAAAGCAAACCCTTTCATTATTTTTATTTATTTAGTTTTTCATGCGATTGGAGTAGTAGACTGCCATCCAACATGTCATTTTTACGTCATAATACAATAATGACGTCATAATGGAAAAAGTATATGAAAGTTAAAAATATCCCGAATTATCTAACAATATTGAATTTAATCCACACCTTGTAAAAGCAAACCCTTTCATTATTTTTTATTTATTTAGTTTTTCATGCGAATGGAGTAGTAACTGCCATCCAGTTTTTTACAGCTCACTACGCGATATGAATACTTGAGCTACTTGATTCATTCACATTCAAGTTTGCTTACTTTCAGAATTCATCGCAAAAGTAAACAGATTTTTAAAAACTGTTAATATACAGCTAAAAGCATCCAATTTTTTTTTACTTCTGAATGTTTTGTAGAAAATAGGCTGAACAAACGTGATTTGATGGAGAGATATTAGTTTTTAGGTAAGAAAAAATTCTGATCCATATCGGAAATTGAAATTAAGCCTAACCGGCTGTTTGTTTACTGGGGGCTTCAAATGAAAGATGAGTACAGCCCGGAAGTGTTATACAGAGACATCGGCTATTATATATAATGACCTACAATCTAAGATAAATTTCCTTTTTATATTATTGTTTCCTTTTTTATATTATTGTTTTCTGGATTGCTTTTGCTACTTTTATGGCATATGGAATGAAAACATGAAAACTTTCTCCCAAGGTTAGTACTTTTGCGACAGTGATCTCAGCAACAAATATTCGCAATAGTAGCGTAAGAATTCAATTTTTTTTTAAAAATGAGTGGTAGAAAGAAAATATAAATTGATAGAATTACTTAAAAATTCCTTCAAACCTTCAGATTCATGAATAACGTTCACAACAGATGTTATGGAGTATTTTTATTCATTTATTCATTTATTTATTTTATTTTTTAGGGGGGAGAAGGTATTTAAATCATAAATTAAACCCTATAAAACTTTCCTTACACACTTTAAACTTAATTTAAAATGTAATACACAAAATAAAACTACATTTTATTCGGACATTTTACTTTCTTTTTGAAAAGCGTCTAAAATAACAAAAATCCCGTCTAAATAACATGCGCAAAATAAAAGAAGTAAATAAACCATTGAATAATGTTTTTATCTCTCGCGCAGTGATGTATGAGTGGATTTCACATTCCCGTTTTGCTCTCGTAATGGCATTGTAACTCAAGACGTTCCGTAAGATTGTAGTCTAGACACTTGTTTTCATTTATAACGGACTCGGAATTTTTTATTGAAGATGCACTTCTCAAGTCATTTGTTCGGGGGAACCGTGAAATATCTTTCGAGTTTTTTTTTTTTTTTTTCAGGCACTGTCAAACTGGCATTACGTGCGTGAGGGTAAAATATGAAACAATAGTTTGAAAAGATAATGCTCCATTTAGAAGGGATGGTATCATTGGAATTCCACCTTAAGTAAATCTAATATTGCGAGAACATGAATGCTTCTTTTTTGCATTTATCATTTATTTTGGCTCTAAGTCCGTAAAAAAACGCAATTTTTCGCTTTATGATTTCATAAATATGCAAGACAAATATATTCGAGACTTTCTTTTCTAGTGTGAGTTAGATTTTGCAGTCGTAACAAGTTTCGAAATGAAACGTTTGCGGAAATAAGTTTTTTTCGTCCTAACAAGAACGAATACATTATTTTTCATTATTTTCGACCAACGAACGCTATAATTTGAATGTTCTGAAATAATGCAGTGCAATTTTGCGGGATCATAATTTATTTATTTATTTTATTGCGGAAGGTACTTACCCTTGGCACCGCACTCACTATATTTTTTACCATGTTTTAATTAACTCGCTTTTTGTTTGTGTGTGTGTTTGTCCAGTACGAATCTCGCAATCGATCTTTAACTAACTTCCCGACTAGCTAGACATTTGAAACTTTTAGAATGGCTCAGAATACGATGACAATGCATTATTTTAATACTTTTAGCCATCTTTCAGCAGGATTGAATTCATTTTCAGTTAATTTTGTTTTAACTGGTGCAGCCATCTATCGGCCGGGACGGGAACGAAAAGTGACTAGCAAGTTAACTTCCAAGTAACTTCCTTTTCTTTCAAGTTAATAAGATAATTCATAAAAAAATTTTTAAAAAGCATTTATTAATACATAAAATTGTCAAGTTTATATGATTCAACAGAAAGTTTAAAAACGTGCTATATAAAAGGTTATTTTTTTATGTTGTAATTATTCTTTATTATCTTCACTGTAAGTGTATGAAGTATGTGAACCAGCGTAGCATGAGAACAGCAGAGAAAATAAGAAAGAAAAATTTCATATCGTCTCTTCTAACGAAACTACCGCGGGTTATTAACGTAGGATTACTTATCGTTTCTTACCTCTTTTCTCTTTTTTACGCATTTTGGCACTTTCCTGTTTAACTGTTTACTGCTTGCCGAAGCGGTATAGACTGGATTTAACGCGCTCCCAAATTATAACTCGCGACGACGGACGGATTTAGCGTCTGAAATTTTGCTTTCCTGAGGACCGTTATGGAGGAACGTAATCCTACGTTAAATATATATAATATATATATTATATATATATATATATATATATATTATTTATATATATATATATATATATATATAATATATATATATATAATATATATATATTATATATATATATATATATATATATATTATATATATATATATATATAACGCGTAGGTATGCGGCACAAAAATCGAAGATATTTCTACACTCCGAATGGCAACGGCTGCAACTACCAGATGTAAACATTAGCGGTCATCCGCAATTTGCAACCGCGTGTCAACATGGATTTACGCACTGAAATCAGTAATGCTCGAAAGCGAACTGCACGATCAAGTGAAAATTGGGAGCAGTCTCAAGAAAGAAAGTGAAGAAGAAATAATTCATTAAGAGAGAGAGGCGTGAAGAGAAGCATAAATGACCACAAAGTTCGGCTTAACCGTCTCCGGCATAGCAACCTAGAGACAGTAATAGTTAATTTTCTACGCATTTTTCAGTACTTGCTGAATTTAACTCCATTTTATAAGTGAAGAAATTTTCTCAACAATTTATTATTTGATATAATTAAGTGGATATCTGAATTATGAATGATAGCACACGCAGAGAGTGATGTAATCCACATTATATTTTAGTACTTGCTGAATTTTACTCCATTTTTAAAAATTTGCTGAAAATTTTTCCCCAACAATTTCTTATTTGATGTAATGATAAAGTGTGGATATCAAAATTTTGAAAAATAGTACATACAGAGAGGGGTGTAATTTTTAAAATCATTGGTGTTGGGTTTCTCAGTCTTATCTTTAACACTGTTCTAAAGTAATGGAAATTCATATTTTTTAATCGCGATGTTTTAGAATCAGCCTTGGAAATATTCCTTAACAACGTATATTTATGATGACAGGTAATGGAAACGTTCCTTACATATGCTACGTTCAGTTGCATACTAAGAATTATTAGTATGCAACCAGTGCACTAAGAATTATTAGTAAGAAGGTTTCGTATTTGTTTCAGGCCAAAAATATTAATTTTAAGGCAACTAATTCTCTGACGCTTCGCAAAACTTGTGCAGAGCCTTTGTTTAAAATTTTTAATACAAACTGGGTTTGGTACGCTGCCAAAATTATAACTCGCGACGACGGACGTCTGAAATTTTGTTTTTACCGCGGACCGTTATGGAGGAACGTAATCCTACGTTAATATAGAAACTTTTAAGTTCTATATTAACGTAAGTAAGCAACTTTTGAGTTCTATATTAATAAGTTGAAGTTCGCAGATTTCTTCTCTACACCATTGTACGTCCATAAAATTAAAATTATAAAATATGTGATTCTTCATTTTTTTTTTTTAAAACTGCATTATTTTTATAAAATTAGTGAACTATAAACGGGTGAATATAATTCATCATATAAAACTGGTAGAATTTAAAAAAGGGTTTCTCACTTTACTAGAACGGTTCAGTCGATGCAATGATTGCCTCGAAATGAGAAGATGGACGTTCGAAACCAGTGGTAGCGAATGGTTGTTGTTACAAAGTTCATTCGACAGTTGGCAACAAGGGAAAATAATGGACGATTAAGGGGACAAGTGATCTTCAAACTCGAATTTTTTAATTTTCATTTTTAACTCTATATACAAATTAGAATAATTAATTTCCTTTTTTACTACACTAAAAACCTTTAAATTTCAAAATAAGGAGATTTTTGTATAATGCCTGTTTTTCAATTTTTTATCAAAAATGCTGAATTTATATTAATTAAAGTCATTATTAATTAATTATTAATTATTAATTATTAGTCATTATTAATTATTAATTATTAGTCATTTTATTAATTAAAGTCATTCTATATTAATTAAAGTCATTAAATTTTTAATATAAGTTTATTATGTTATAAATACAAATATGCATTTAATTTTTTTTGTCTGAATTTAAAGGCAAATATTTCTCTTTTCTATTCTGCCTGTTATTTTTTTATGTTTTTACTTTATTTTATGGTCTATAAAGTTAAAAATATTTGCGATTTCAAATAATTATGCACAGTTTTGTGACAAACACTTTAATTAACAATTCTGAGAAATCTTTGGATGATAGCAGAAGAAAATGAATACGCATGGAGGCTTTAGAAAAATTCTAACATGTTTTGAAGAATGTTTTGATAACAGGTCTAATTCCTCCCCAAAATACTTATTTTGTGAACCCTAAGTATTTTCAATGTAGTAGAAAAGAATATTAATTATACTTATGTGGTATAATGAGTAAAAATTGAAAATTAAAGAAGAAACCGGATTGAAGGTCATTTGTTCCCTTAAGAAATTTATAACACATATTTACCGCGGAAAACTTTCGTTGAAAAAAATAGTAAATGAATGGGAAATTTTTGCGAATTTGACCTAAAAGAAAATAAGACAGCTGTATGGTAAGCATGGACAGCGGCAAAACCTCATGGCCACAATATGGTTCAGTGTTGTGGCTAACTCACTCGGGTGTGTACCCTGGTTCTAGCAAACCGTCATTGACCACTTACTAGTTTTGGTAACTGGGATTTGATAAGTAGAAACCCTTTTTTTGTATAAACTGAAAATTTTACATGCTAACTTGAAATTTTACGAGTTATGTCTAGTTACACGCTTTTTAAGGGAACAAGAGACATTCAAAGTCGAATTTTTTTTTCAATCTTACAACTCTATATACTCCATATTCATTTCACACGTTTCTTTAAAATGAACCTTTATATACAGAACTAGCTGAAAACCCGCACTTCGCTACGGGGTACATTCAAATTAAATACAACGGTCAATGTATGCAATTCATGCCAAACAAAAAATAAATAAATAAATATATATATATAATATATATATTTATAATAAATACGACGATCAATATACAATGATGTAGAAAAAATCTATATATTATAAAAAAATCGTAAGGGATATTTTTATAGACAAAATAATGTCCAATCGTCTGCCGTATTAGCAAGAAAAATAATATTTTTTTGTCTATTTAGTTTGTATGCACGAGACGATAAATTTATTTAAAGTGCGAGAAAAAGAAAATCACGTGATCGGCATTTAATTAAATTAAATTCTGAAAATTAATCTTTAAAATTCACCAAAAATCAGGAAATGGAGGTAATGATTCGAAAAGATTTCATTTAAAGGAATTTTTAGGATCTTTCTCTTGATATAAATTTTATAACCCTCAAATTATTATTTAATGCAAACTTTAAAAAGTTACTAAAACAGCTTAAAATTTAATTTAAAAAAATCTAAGAAGAATGTTTCAAAAATCTCTCTTAGTGCACCCCTACACTATTAGAAGAAATCGCCATGCAAAATGTCAGCCCTTTAGGTCCAGCGGTTTGGTCTGTGCGTTGTATGTCAGTCAGTGAGTCAGTTACGGAACTGTTTATATATATAGATTAAAATCAAGCGACATATTTTCTGAAAATCTTCTCTTGTAACTCAGTCTTATTGGCTTGTAATATTTACAATATAACCAGAAAGGTATAATTATTATGACCATCTCATTGTACTTTAGAGCAGTGGTCCCCCAACCCCCGGGGCCGCGGACCGGTACCGGTCCGTGGATCAAATGGTACCGGGCCGCCCAAAGGACATAATTATTCCATTTTATTTACTGTGGGGTATTTCTCTCGGGTTAGGGGCGACTTTGTCGGGTTTGGGCTAATTTATACCTTTGTAACAGAAGAAATCTTGTAACTATTTGTAAGGTATACATAAGATTCGATTCTCAAGAATCGAACTTTTGAGTGGATGAATTAAACAAGCTGCTTGAGATATGCTAATTTCGGCATACGCGCTTGGTATAAATACCATGCAGCTTGATTAATACAGAGGTTGAAAAAGGTTGTTAAGGTTGATAGATAAGCGAGAGGGGGTACGAGGTAAGCAGTTCCAGGTGTTAACCGGCGCTTGGTGCTTAGCATGCGCAAAGTTTATCTTGGCAGTACTGCTGGTTTTGACTCTCTGCTGGTTTGTGAGTATTTGCAAAGTGTATTTCTATTGAATGCTAATATATATTCCATACAAGAAGTACGTATGCTTATTGCTGTACAAGCAAATTCTATATGTGCAACGAATTTCAATAAACATTGTTTCATGTATAATCTGTGGTTGCATCAAATTCATTTAGAGTGCCACTTCAATTATATACACCCAAGTCTGGGTAGAAGTGAGCTATACTCTATATATTTTAAATTAGTTTATTGTTTATAAACATTTCAAGATTATGAAATTAAATTCCAGTCATAAAATTTGAAAATAATGCGCTTTCCTAAAGAGAGAAAAAAAACGAACAAATAAATAAAAACGAGTTTCTATTGAACAATAAATACACGTAACGTCATTTATACATCAAAATTAATAACAGAAAATTATAACATTATATAACATCAATTATGAAATCAAACAATCAAAAATATAAACAATGAACGCCCTCCCTCAGCGGGCCGGGGTAAAATTATCAAACATTGACCGGTTCCGCGACGATAGAAAAGTTGGAGGAGCACTGCTTTAGAGGGTTGCTTTTTAACCTTCATAGGACATTTTTTTTTCCTTTTGATGGTAGAAATCTAAAACTATCTATAACTTTTTATAAGGCTATCCATAGGGTGATTATACGAATGCTCTGATTAGTAAAAATATTAAAGCTAGCGAATCCAATTGCTGAGAACCACTTTTGATTACTTTCCACAATTAAGCAATTCGGTTGCGAACTGGGCTACAGGAACCTAAGGTCCTGTTCACACAGAGACCGCAAGCGTTAAGGGTTGCTTTGGCGCTGATTTGGTAAAATGGGTTCATGATAGGTATATGATTCGTTAAAAATTGTTTCGCTGATGCTTACGGATTCTGTGGGAATAGACCCTTAAGCAGTGATTCCCTCTTTCGTTAGGTTGTACTTCTTAGTCATGATTAAACACTATAATGTAATACCACACTAAAATTTACCCCATATCGCAGGTTTAAATAAAGAACCAGGAGAATAAAACAAAAAACTAGAAATTTTTACTATCGATATTAAGAATATTTCTCGGGAGAACACGGTCCCTAAAGAATTTTGTCTTCACATTTTTATCCCCGTCAGAACAGTTGTGTTGTTGCATATGCCACTTGACCGACAGCAACATCAGATCAAGTCCCTAAGGCTATGGGCGACGAAGGTACAGCTCCTGTTTTGACTGGTACCACAAGGGTCAGAGTCCGACATTGCCGAAAGGCCAGTCCCGTAATTTTGAACCGAGTCAAGTGACGAGACCGGAACACTTGACCCCGCAGCTCCAGAGGTAATTTTGAGAACTTGGAGGACATTGCAGCCACGACAGATTTTACGTGCACCAGCCGCCATTAGTGGACACGGCGGTGGATTTGTCAGCGACGAGCATCGAACCAGTGACTTTCAGATCACTAGCCCTAGAACAGTTGTGATAGAACTAAAAGGTAAATAACAACGTAACTTTGATTTTTTACCTAAATCAATTTATTACTCAAAATATTTAAAATTGGGGTAAATATAACACCATAATATTCAGAGATTTACACTGTATAAATCTCCCTAATATGTCAATGGCACTTTTAAACCACTACCGTTAAATGTTTACAAATTTAGATAAAAATAGCGTTGCAAACTTTTCATTATCGACATTCATTCTTCTCGTAGACATAATAACGGAATTATCGGGTTTGCTTGGAATTTTGTCTTTCAAATTATGGAACTATACGAAATTACAACTTAAGGGGATGGTGGACCTTTCAAAACGATTTTTGAAATTTTTACCACAGAGATATGAAATTTTGTATATATATTCATTAAAGTATAACAATATTAAACACTTTATAAAATTTTATACATATTTTTAAAAAAAATATTTTATAATTAAAAAATTTAAATTAAATTACCCTTCTTTAAAATGCTCCTTGCGACTCAATTTTAAATTTTTCCCCTTAATTTTGCATTTATATTACTTATAATTACTTTCTGAACAGAGTTATGTATTTTTTTGTACTTTCGTTGAATAGTTAATTTTTAGAAAATATTTTTATGCTTGTACTACTCTGAACTTTTCGCGAAATTTTTGTACTTTTCTACACTAAAGTTAAACTTTTATAACCTAAATGATCTCGAATCCTAAAATGGATACATAACTTATTTGATGTATTAGTGGAATCTTTATTATAAATTTCATAAAATTTCGTCAAAAATTATGACGCGAGGAGCATTTTAAAGACTTGCAAATCTGGAAATTTCTCATTGTGAGAAAAAGTTATTTAAAAGATAATTTTTTATCTACCTTTAATACTTACTACTCTAAAGCCACCAATTTTCATTTTCTTTTCACTACACATTTTAAATGCATTTCATTCCAATATTTACATGTTTTTAAAATATTAATACAGCCACAAAAAAATTCAATTTTGCTCGATTTTGGTAATTTGAAAGTCCACCATCCCCTTAAGGGAACGGTGGACCTTTATTTGAGCAAATCTCGTCATTGTAATACTGATCGTGTTATTGTAAAAAATATATATATTTCTGTACATTATTAGTACCAAAATATTTTTTTCAAGTAAAAAATTATTTATGAAGCTTCTACGGAGTAAATTATAATAGGTAAGTGCAGGTAATAAATTTTAAATCTGCTTTCTCAAGACAGATTTGTCAAGGTTTTTAGATTTTTTAAATGCTTCATGCTACTTTAATTTTTGTTCAAAATTCATGAAATTGATAAGGAAGAATCCTGATGCTGTTTACAAAAAAACTGGGTATGCATTTTACAATTCGACTTCATTAAGGTAATTAATTTGATTTATAACTTTTCAAAAGGCAAAATTTTGATGAAAATCGGAAACGAAATTCAGATTAAAAATCTCTCAAAAATTAACTATTCAAGGTATTAACTAATTGATACCCCAGATTTGTTTGTTATACAGTTTAAAGAGATTAAAATGCAAAATCGAAGAAGAATATCTAAAAAATTTAGTTAGCAAGGAGCATTTTCAAATTTTGTTTATAAATTAAAATTTTTTTTTTTTAAATCTGAGAATTATAATGAGATTGGAAATTTTCTTTTAAAGTATTCTTTTCTTTATAGTGAAATGTTGTATATGTACAAAATTTCGTATCTCTATGATGAAAAGTAAAAAAAAGTAAATTTTAATGTCCACTCTTCCTTTAATGTGAAAGAAACATTTTAGTTTATAATTTTCCATTCTGTTGAGAAATTTTAAAGTTTTCATACAGATAAGATGAAAAGGCTGAATAATGTAAAATTAAATAAAATAACAAATACACGATTAAAACACAGTTTAAACTTAATTATAATTTTGATATCAGGGGGCTTTAATAAGCTGTCATTTGCAACATTCCTCCTGCTCAATTTGGTTACCGAGGAAGGCAGTTTCAGGACAGCTTGAAATTATATTTCCAAGTGATAGAGCTAAATGAAATTGCATTTACAGCCTGCGACTTACTGAACCTTTTACTAAAATTTTTTCTCTTGAATGGAGAAATTTTAATTTTTTGGACACAAGAGAGGGAGTACTGCATTTTCAGCTCTTTGCAACGCTACAGTGACAACCCGAAATATTGTAAAACCCTAAAGAATTAAATAAGCATTTAAAATGTTATTAAAAATAAAACTGTAGCCACTGAAAGAATCCTGCATCATTTTCTCGTGAAATGTTTCATTTTTACCATGCTTTTATTAACTCGCTTTCCTCGTTGTTTGCGTGTGTGTTTGCCCAGTTCAAATCTTGCAATCGATTTTTAACTAACTTCCCGACTCGCTAGACATTCGAAACTTTTAGAATAGCTCAGAACACGATGACAATGTATTATTTTAGTAATTTTAGCCATCTTTAAGCAGGATTGAGTTCGTTTTCAGATAATTTTGTTTTGAAGACTGGTGCAGCCATCTACCGGCATGGATTGGAACGAAAAGTGACACGCAAGTTAACTTGCAATTAACTTCCTTTTTTTCAAGTTGATGGGATAATTCATAAAAAAAAAATTTTTTAAGTATTTATTAATACATAGAATTGTTAAATTTATATGATTCAACAGAAAATTTAAAAACATGGTATATTAAAAGTTCTTTTCATCTTGTAATTATTTTTTTTTTCATTTAAACATCACCATACGAAGAATAGTAGAGTAACCTTCCCGATTTAAGCTTTGTTTACTGACTAAACATTTCAGAGCTTGCTCATCAAAGCTTAAAATCGGATTAAAATGCATGGCATCAAAGAACTTTCACATGGCTTACGCTGCCGTGACAATTAATGAAGACTAAATTACGTGATCCAAAAGTCCAAAATTTTTAGGATAGTGTTCAGTAAGGCGTAATACAGGGAAATAAATTTTCTGCAACGAATTCCTGGTAGAAAGTTTTTCAAGCTTCAAACTGTCAAACTATCTGTTAATTCAATTTAAAAGTGATCAAGGCAAGAGTGACGTTTGACAGTTGGCTTTCAAAATGTCAACCTTCACCATGAAAACACGATGAATTTTATGAGAATAAAATGCACAGTTTTATGAAATAAGTATAAAAATGAAAAAAAAAAAATTTTAATTTTAAATATGAATTCCCGTTTTTGCACGTCTTTATATTTAATCATAAAAATTTATGTAAGACCTTTTTTTGGACTTTATATCTAAATTTCTTCTCTTTGGAATTTTTTTTTATTAAATTTTAAGTACCGTATTTTTCGGTCGATAAGAGGCATTTCAAATTTATGGGAGGATTTTTAGAAAAGAATATTTTGTATTTTGTTAGGTAAAAATATTTTCAGTTTCTTACTTAATAAAGACAAAAATATGCATAATAATCCAAATTAATGTACAGGGTGTCCATAATTAAACTTCCCTACTATAAAGTTGTCTACAGTCGAAACTATTGTTCAGAAAGTTATGAAATTTTGTGTAGGACATATTGAAGGCAGTGGCGTAGCGAGCATAACTGGCGCCCGGGGCACGATACCTTTGTGGCGCCCCCCCCCTGAAAAACATATAGTAATATAATATATAGACCCTATATTGGCGCCCCCGATAAACATATAATAATATAATATATAGACCTTATATTGGCACACCCCCCCGAAAAGCATATAGTAACATAATATATAGACCTTATGTTGGTGCCCTCCCCTAAAAACATATAGTAATATAATATATAGACCTTATATTGGCATCCACCTCGAAAACATATAGTAATATAATATACAGATCTTAAATTGGCGCCCCTCTGCGAGTGGCGCCTGGGGCATGATAGACCCCCTTGCCCCCCATTTACTACGCCACTGATGGTCAGGTCATTGTACGTGCCATGAGACAAAACCGGACACTCCTAAAAAAGTGCCTAATCTATTAATTCGATCTCACCTCTCTGATTGAAGGGATGGGAATTTGTTTGAGCGAAAATAGTTCAAAATTTCACCACCAGAGGATGATTTTTGATAAATTACACATTTAGCCAACATTTACTATAGTTTAAAACAAGTAGGCTTTTCTTAACAATTTTATTTTTACACGATAGCCTGTACTTTAATATACTTTTCTACGTAATTCCCACCAATATTAAGGACTTATCGTATCGTACAACCAGCTTTTGAATACCATCCTCGTAGAAATCTGCCGTCTGATTAGACGACCTCTGCAACACGGTCGTTTTGACATCGTGGTCGTAGTCGAGGCGCTGACCACCCACATGCCTCCTCGAATGCAGGAACACGTGAGAGTCACTGGGTGCAAGATCGGGGCTGCGCGGAGGCTGATCAAGTTGTTTCCAGCCAAATGATCCGATCAGCCCTTGAGTTCGATTGGCCGTGTGCGGACGGGCATTGTCATGAAGCAAAACAATCCCCTTACTCAGCATGCCGCGCCTTTTGTTTTGGATTGCACGGCGCAGTTTTTTTAAGGTCTCACAATAAGTCGTAGAATTTATTGTGTCACCACGAGGCAAAAAATCCACAAGCAACATTATCTTCCTGTCCCAAAACACAGTACACGGGATTTTCCAGGCTGAAATTGTTTGCTTGAACTTCTTCACTTTCTTGGGTGATGTTGAATGCTGCCATTCCATGGATTGCTGCTTTGATTCTGGTGTAACGTAATCCATCCGTATTCCATCCGTTAGCCATCCGTATTAACGTAAGCCATCCGTAAACTGTCGTCTCCTGTGACAGTTTGGCTTAAAAGCTCGTCACCTTCCTCACTATAGCGCTCTGGGAAAGTCAAAGAACTGGCTAAACGTTTGCTTTCGTACTCCTCAGTCAGCATTTTCAGTACCCAGCGTGAGCATAACTTTCGAGAATTCACACGTTCTGTCACAATTTGATAAAGCCCACTTCTTGACACTTCAGGAAAGTTATCACATAACGACGAAATCGTAAAAGCGTCTGTTCTCTCTCTCACCTTTTTCATCAACTTTCTGCATCAAAGCGTGTCAATAATCACTAATGGTCGCCACTGAAGGTTTCCTCATCATGCACATCCGTACGGCCATCTTTAAAAGCTCTCACCCACTTCCGTTGCCATGCCATCGCTCGTAATGTTTTCTCCCACACACTTCACGGATCTGAAGGTGAATTTCAGCCGCTTTCACGCCTTTGGCACTAAGAAAACGAATCACGGAGCGTATTTCGCAGTCGGAGGAGGCATTACTGATATACTCGGAAACAAACGTAAACACGGTCGAATGATTCTGTCATGGCGTCTGTGGCCTGACAACAGATGGCGGTACACAGCTTGCATGCGCCGAGTGCGATACAGCGGCGGGAATTTTTATACTTACTTAAAAAACACGCCTCAATATATAATAAAATATTCATTTTATTTTAATGTTATATTCGGACCACAAGGCGCACCCCAATTTTAAGTCCCTTTTTTGTGTAAAAAAGAGCATCTTATGGTCCAAAAAATACAGTATGTTCTCTAAACGAAAGATTGTAATATTTATATTTTGTACTTGATATATCAGCAAAATTTTATTTTTCACCCCTATTGCTTTTATATTAATCTAACATACTACGAGGATTTGATACCCAACAGTTTTCCTCTTAAAATTGATACTTAATGTATATATATATAAAACAGTTCCGTAACTGACTCACTGACTGACATACAACGCACAGACCAAACCGCTGGACCTAGAGGGCTGAAATTTTGCATGGCGATTCTTCTTATGGTGTAGGGGTGCATAAAAAAAGATTTTAGAAAAATTCTTCTTAGATTTTTTTAAATAAAATTTTTAAGCTGTTTTTGTAACTTTTTTAAAGTTTGCGTTTAAAATAATAATTTGAGAGTTATAAAATTTATATCACGAGAAGGATCCTAAAACTTCTTTTAAAATGAAATCTTTTTCGAACCTTTACCTCCATTTCCTGATTTTTGGTGAATTTTTAAAGATTAATTTTTAGAATTTAATTTATTAAATGCTGATCACGTGATTTCTTTTCCTGGTACTTTAAATAAATTTGTCGTCACGTGCATAACAACCAAATAGACAAAAAAAAATTTTTTCTTTCTAATGCAGCAGACGATTAGATATTATCCAAAAAAGATAAATATCCCTTACGATTTTTTTATAAAATATATTTTTTACATCAATTGTATACATTGATCGTCGCATCTATTATAAATATATATATTTATTTTTTTGGCATTAATTGCATACATTGACCGTTGTATTTAATTTGAATGTACTCCGTAGCGAAGCGCGGGTTTTCAGCTAGAAAAGAAATAAATTACACAGGTCTGTTTATATTTTTTCCTAGGTTGAATTCAAGAAATTTTCCATCTGTTTACCTCCCTGAATAAAACTCTATGTGAAGGCCTTATTTGAATAGTGGTCCAACTCCACTTTTTAAAGAAATGGAGTTAGCCTCACATTCATATTCATACCAGTCATTTCTATCTTATTTTTAGACAGGTACACCTCCAGCTTACTTCTGCCACCAACAGAGGGCATTAGAAATCAGACTTCAGCAGTCATTTCTCAGCACTTTAAGGCTCTGTATCTCAAAATGAACAAGAATGGAGTTGGACCACTATTGAAATAAGGCCTTCATATATGTTCTTAACCCTAACACTGCGCACTGCCATTAAACGATTGCACATTTATATCCACTGTGAGAGACGAAATTGATGCAGACAAATTTTAGACTAATGAGCAGAAAAGCAAATGAATTTTGTATAATAAACTAATTCATAACCCTATATTTTTATCTAATAAAAGCAGGAGGATATTTTACGTTTATACTTTGTACCTAACTGAAAAGGTAAAATTTTAGAGGATATCCCATTTGAGCTCTACCCAAAATGCAGAAGCTGTGTATTTCAAATCATTTCAGGCGGATCATTTGAAGAGAGATTAAGACAGTTCTGTCTACTATTGTCTTTTTGTAAAAAAGGCTGAACTATGAACCTTGAAATTTTCTATCGGCAGTTAAAAGTAATTTTAAGTGTACGTAATTTTTTTCCATGATTTTTTCTAAATCATTACAGAGGCGCAATTATGTTAACGATTCTGAAATGCAATAATCGGTTTTATTATCGGCTATGCTTTATGGCACTGTATGTTTACCAATATAAACGATGGTCAAGAAAATTAAGGGGACAGTGGACTTTCAAAATTGTGAAATTGATCCAAAAATTCGATTTTTTTTATTTTATTGAATTGCGAAACTACGGACGAGTAGGAATGTGTCGCAAAAAGAATTTTTAATATCTGTGATTACTTTCCTAGTTATAGGCATTTGTATTTAAGTTAGATATTATGTGGTTACTGATAGCAATAACTTTAAATGTGTTTTTCTCAAAATCAAAATTTTCGTGTCATACGAATGTTCAAACTGCTCCAGGCGTATTTCTAACTATCGTATTGCTTTGAAATTTAAGTTTTATATACTTAACTGAATATCAAATAAATCTTATTGAAAAAAATTATGCTTCGTAGCTTAGAATTTCTAAATTTTGTACTTGAAATTATGATTTATAGGTATTTTGCGTAATAAAAAGGATGTTTTCACTATTATTATTTTTTCTCTTTATATTTTTAATGAATGCTTATAATAAGCCATAAGTTTCATTGATAGTTCTATAAGGTATCCTGTACATAAAAATTACCATATTATTTGCAAAACAAATGCGCATGGAACATTTTTAATAAGGCCAATTTTTGATATCATTAATAATTCATAAATTATTAATATTTCATCATTAAATTTTAACGCCTTTTACACATCTATGGTACTAATCACATATTCAAATTTTAAGCAAATCCATTCAAAACAAAAAAAGTTAGGTTTGAAGGTCCACTGTCCAATTTAGTGTCATTACGAACTATAAAATATGTTTAAAAAAATAATTATTAATATAATAAATATTATTAATTTACTTTATTATGCTAAAAAATATGAAACTTGAACATGAAATAAATATGAATATTTTTGGACATTTAGTTTAAACTTTTTACCATATCGTTAATTTTTAAGTTCTGACAATTGATATTTGAACTAGATTCCATTTTTTATTGAGACATTGGCAATAATATCAATAGTAAAAATTATCCCGCCATTTCATTTATTTTCGTTTAACCAACAAAAATTCTCTGAGACTTTCAAAACGAAATATTGTACTATAACGTTAGTTAAAATTTGACTGCACAGTTGCATCTCTAGACGCATTTGCGAAGATAATTTTTCTTTAAATTTATATATTTAGCGGCAAAAACTGATTTGATCATAGTACATATAAAAGTTGAGTAATATAAATATGCTACATAGTTTTTTCAATCACAGCTGTAAATATTTCTTAATATCCTAATTTTACCCTATACTACCTGCGGTAATGAATGATATGAAATAAAAAATTATGAAAAAGATTTTGATGTCTTTCCATTTAGTTATGAGGTTAAGTGATTCAGTACGAAATTTTCTAATAAAAGTATGTCTTTTCTCAAATTATGTTTGTAACTTTGTAATTTGCGACTAGCCTCTGAATATATAATGATATTTAATGTGCATTCATTAAGCAATGCCATAAAAATGTAATTTTATAAAAAAAAATCATTTTATTCAAATCGTACCCGTTTTCCTTCAAAATTGTAAAAGACAATTCTTTATCACATAGCTTCTACATATATGATTTTTGGGGATAAACTCTTGTTTTATCATTTAAATAATTTACTGGGGTTTTCTGAGATGTTCAGTGCATTTTTTAACATATAAATTTTTAAAAAAGGCAATTTTTAAATCTTATAAAAATTTGACAGAGGATATAATTATAATAAACCTAAAACTTCCTTTGATAAAAAGTAATTCATTTCGATCCAATTATTACTTTTCGTGTGCACTTCAGGCATGTTAATTTTGCTACTGTTCAATTTTTATTTCTCGCCCAGTAAGAAAATTTAAAAATGCCTTGTCTAAATGGACTATGACAGTGAGATTAAAACAAAATTTTTTTTAAAATTGAACAGAATGTTATTGATCAGTTCACTACTTTTTTAAAAATGGAACAAATTCTCTTCGCAATTAACAGGCTCTGGAAAAACGCCTCTGTTCTAAATGCTGTAACGCAGAAAGGAAATGCAATAAATATATCATCCGCTAACATCTTATTTGCTTTCCCGTTTTGGAAGATCTTGTAAAATGTTTGTCAGATCTTGTAAATGTGTGTTATCAAAAAGAAAGAAAAAGTAACTGAAAAATTGGCACATTCTTTTCATTCAGTTTTCTGCCTCTAAGGTTCAGCTATGATGCCGAAAGAAGAGAAAGTGATAATAAATAGAAATCAAATTTAATGTATGCAAACGAAACGGAAATTAAAAGCTCCGAAATAATTTTGAGAAAACTCTCAACGTTATTTCTGTAAGGCAAAACAGAAATTGCCCTTTGTGTTGAGAAAATTAAAATATACATCTGCACGATAAATTTGATAGCTTAAAGCAAAAATTTTTATTTTTTATCCCAAAAAAAACTATTATGGAGTCTAATTTTTTTTTCAGTTGTTAATTAACTGCCCGGAACCTAAAATACAGGGTGTTTCAAGAGAACACCCTGTATTTTAATCATAAAGATTTTTATGGCTAATCATAAAGTATATTTCTGTAAGGCAAAACAGAAATTGCCCTTTGTCTTCAGAATTAAAATATACATCTGCACGATAAATTTGATAGCTTAAAAGCAAAAATTTTTATTTTTTATCCCAAAAAAACTATTATAGAGTTTTAATTTTTTTTCAGTTGTTAATTAACTACCCGGAACCTAAAATACAGGGTGTTTCAAAAGAACACCCTGTATTTTAATCATAAAGTTTTTTTTTTTATGGCTAATCATAAAGTGTCATTTCTGTAAGGCAAAACAGAAATTGCCCTTTGTCTTGAGAATTAAAATATACATCTGCACGATAAATTTGATAGCTTAAAGCAAAAGTTTTTATTTTTTATCCAAAAAAAACTATTATGGAGTTTAATTTTTTTTCAGTTGTTAATTAACTGCCCGGAACCTAAAATACAGGGTGTTTCAAAAAGAATCACCGATTTGAAATGAGTATATTATGAAAAATATTGAACACGGAAACTTAAGATTAATTTTATATTACATGGCTAATCATAAAGTTTTTTTTTACAAACAAAATTAAGGTGCTCAATATACCCACCTTTGGATCCACGACGTATGTCTAAACGGTAGGCAAATACGTCCCACACTTTGGCGAGCATGTCTGCATACACTGCTTAAACGGCTGTTATGCGTATACAGACAACCATGTCTTGGAATTGTTTATACCAGAGGTGGGGAACGCATGCGGCCTCCGTTATCTTCTCTTGCGGCCTTCATAAAAGTTAGCACTTGTATTAACCCTTTCCTTACGGGGCCCATTTTTCCGATTCCCTCTTTGTAACAGAAAATTTCATACCCACTTTGTAAGAACGGCCATTAGGGGGGTTATATATATATATATATATATATATATATATATATATCTATATATATATATATATATATATATATATATATATATATTATATTCATTCTTGGACCCCTATTCTTGGGATACATGCTATCCCATCCCCGTAAGGAAAAGGTTAATTAATATTTAACTATATAGATTACCACAATTTCCAAATCAATAGAATTAAATAAAGAACGGCATGAATGTATGTTCAGTGTCGGCCAAAATAAAGTTGACATTTTGAAATCGTTGTCTACAGTCGCTACAATTGTATATTTATCCAAATGAGCTTCGTTTACCTTGATTGTATGATACTTTAACTACACTTTATATGTAATTTAATGCTCAGAGTTTCTAGAAATACAACCAGACATGTTATATGATCTCTACACAAAAACTATTTTCTATTATTATTGATGTGACTGACTCCATGCACGTTAAAACGTATTATTTTTTCTGCAAAAAAAAAATAATAATGAATGATTAATGTTTATATGGTTCTGTTTCTTATGTATCCTGTGAATCCTCTAACGGTCCAGGCACACTATAAAGTAATAGCCATAAATATAAATAATTCCTTTATTTTCTACGTAGAGGTAGACTAACATAGACCGACTTGGGGCTTCAAGTAATAACACAACAGTACCGCAACTTGCGGTACTAAGAAACTGAACTTTAAAGTCGTAACGAACCCCTTTCAGGCAGAATATACGTTCACTAGCAATACCCGTAACCATCGGGTTCTGAACTAACTATGGAAATCGGCAGCCACCTAGGCTAAATACTAATACGTGCTCTATCAGTTAAATACCGCTATCACCTTCAATCTAACTTTTCTCGACTCTTTCGATCTCTACTAATAGCGTAACGTACTACCGTACAAATCTCCACTCCATTCTTGGGCTCTTGCCACTCAGCGTGTGTCACTTAATAGACCAGACACCTGCTCCGAACTCACTTCGACTGGCCTGCACTGCGCAGCTACCAGAAATTTGCATCTGAGCAACACGCGAACCCTACATGTTATAACAAGTTTTATCCTTATGTGACTACAAAATATTTTATATTGTAACATTTTATGTCAAATAATAATAATTAAGGACTTAATTTTTTTGTTGTTATTTTCTATATAATGTAAATTGCTAAGCTATATCTAACTATAATAATTTCAAAAAAGTCGCATTTATAGGTCATCAACTTATGCGGCCTCCTTTATTACTACCTAATTTACATGTGGCCTCTAATGGTAAAAGTTTCTCTACTTCTGGTTTATACCATCGCCTAATACTCTGAGAGGTAGGAACTTCAATCTACCGGGGTTTTGTCGACGAAATATCGCTGAACAGTTGTTACGGCCTCACACTTCGTAAAGCGTAGAACACAAAATGATTTCTGTTGTGCAGTCGCCATATTTACAAACATTGAAGCGGCGGGCGAAGGAAGAGCGTTAGCGTTACTGGTCGGCAACGGCGTGAAACTCGAGATTTCCCTCTTTCTGCCTATACATTATTCGATCAAAACGGATTAAAAGATGAATAGTTATGATTTTGTTTTAAATCGGATGCTTCTTTTTGAAACACCCTGTATAATAATTTCAAACTCTTAAATTGCAGTAGCAGTATTATATAACTAGTCATAGGTTGAATTAAGATTCGATATGAAAAATTTATCACTTTATAACAACTAGGATGCACTTATGTAATGGAGCAGTAATAAAAGAGTTTGTATATAATACAAATAATTAATCATAGACAATTAATGCATAAAATATCATGAAGATACATCAGTTGTTGAGAGTTGTATCTTTGCATTATTATTAATCTCTATATTTCTCGAGCTTTCAAACTCTGTAAGTTGCTTTTGGCAACAGTTTTTATTATGGCTTTGAAAACGATGTATTTTTTCAGTTAAGGTGTTCTTTTTTTTTTGTGATATGTGAGTACATGGCTCTGAATTATTTCTTTTTGAATTGTTTTATGCTGTTTTAGATAGGTTTGAACAGTGAACAATAGGTTTAAACAGTGTATAAACCTTTCAAGTTTTAGAAGCTCTTGTGATATTATAAATTCTGATTACTATTATTATTACTGATTCGAATTTGAGGTTCCGGAACGGAAAATCAATCTAATCATTAGTGTTACACCTACATATGAAAAAATGTAATTCTTTGAGAGGTGGATAGTGAAACACACTTCAAAGCTGTAAAAAATTCCGTAAAATCTATACTAATATATAAGAGAGAGAGAGGGGATTTTGTATGTGGAGGGTAATCTCCTGAACACTGCACCTATTTGAAAATTCTTTCACTATTTGAAATGTGCATTATTCCAGATGGACCTAGTCTATATACACTCATGGACAAAAAAATTAGCGCACCAAGAAATAATTGCGGGATCGTAACGAAACTTGCAATGAAGGTACATGTCGGGGAGATATGCAAATGATTAGAAATGCAGCGTGATTGCGCATTACGTATAGCCGGTAGAGGGCGTTGAACATCGTACTCTGTGGAGTATAAAACAGGTAACCATAGCTTGTTTGAGTGTGCTGAATCATTTACAAAGGAAGAGCTGAGATAGACATGCCATTACGCCGTGTTCGAAAACAATATAAGCAGTTGTCGCAGTTTGAGAGGGGAGAATCGTCGGGATGATTGGAAGCTGGGTGGTCAGCTAGGCGAGTAGCTCGTCAATTAGGCCGCTCTGATTGTGTTGTGAGGAGGTGTTGGGACCAGTGGACCGGAGAGATGTCATGTACACGAAGACCAGGCTCAGGACGCCCTCGACAGACCAGTCGTCGAGAAGACCGCCAAATCGTAAGAAATGCACGCGTACAGCCAACTGATTCATCGGCCGCCATCCAGGCACAGGTAGCACCTTCACTAGGGGCCTTTGTGTCTTCTAGAATCATACGAAGGCGCCTGGCTGAAGGACAGTTGGTATCGCGGCGGCCATTACGTGGGCTGCCCTTGACGCCCATCCATCGACGCCTCCGTCTGGAGTTTTGCCGCGCACGAGGAAACTGGACTGCAGCGGAATGGAACCAGGTCGTCTTTAGCGACGAATCCAGATTCAATCTCGGCAGTGATGACAATCGTGTTCGTGTGTGGAGAGCCCGTGGTGAACGCTTCAATCCTGCCTTTGCTGTACATCGCTCCCACAGCTGGTGTGATGGTATGGGGTGCCATTGCCTACAATACACGGTCACCCCTAGTATTGTTCTGTGGCACCATGACAGCCCAGCGGATGTTTCATGAATCCTGCAACCACATATGTTGCCACTCATGCAACGGCTCCCAGGAGTCATTTTTCAACAAGACAATGCTCGTCCTCATACGGTAAGGGTGTCACAAGACTGTCTCCGCCACTGTTACACCCTTCCTTGACTGCCCGATCCCCAGATTTGTCCCCAATCGAGCATATCTGGGATCATTTGGGACGACGAGTTGGGCATCCCACGAGTTTGAACGAAACTAGAGGCAAGGTTACAGCAAATATGGAACGAAATGTCTCAAGACATCATACACAACTTGTATGACTCAATGCCGATCGTATCGCATCGTGCATTCGCGCTAGAGGGGGCCAACGGAGTATCCTCCGTTCTTTTGCTTTTCTCTCTGAATAATTATACTTTTTCTTTGATTTTCTTATCATTTACTTATATCAAAGTAGTCATTACGTATGTAAAATTTCTTTTCATTTTGACGACTCCTTGGGCGCTAACTTTTTGTCCATGAGTGTATTATGTATATCAAATTAGTAGAAAGAAAGTTAGGGGGCCTAAATGTTAAACTGATGCTTCACCTTTACATCAACCCTAGTCAAGGAACCATAGCAACACATCAAACGACATTTTCATTTATTATAAGTAAAACATTTAACATTTGAATTTTCTTTGTCAAACATAGTCAAGACAGCCATAGCACACACATCAAACTACATTTTCATTTATTATCAGTAAAACATTTAATATTTTAAGATTCAAGTGGAGGGGGTATTGATAAATACAAAAAGGAATTTTGAACATTTAAGGTTTATTGTAGAAATTACATTTGGAACTATCTGTTTATTGGACATTTAAGGTAAAAAAGATTTACAATTTATTGGCTATCAACTGGAAATGATCTTGGTATAATATTACAGATCTTTATTTAACTTATAAACTTTATGTTTTTTGAATTTATGTACAATTTTATGCACAATTTGCGTAAATCGAACTTAAATTATTGAACTTTATTCAAAAATCAGCGTGTTTCATTGAAACTGTGAAATTTATTGATTATTTCGAATAGGCCTATGTTTGTGCTTTATAAGTGAAAAAGTATTGCTTCAATTGAGTTGAAATTTTGTATAGATATAGATGATACTTCAGATTAAAACAAAGGCATATTATTTTTGAAAATCGGGCAACGCCGGGTACTTCAGTATAGTATTTTATAAAAAAAATGTTTTCATGAATAATAAGATTTTATAATAATGAAGCTTGTATTTTTATTCATAAAAGAATTTTTGAGGGAAGAAATTTTATTCATAAAAGAAATACCCTCTAAAATTACACTGAATTATCTTTCTTTGTAATCTCAAAGGTCAAAAAATATAAATTATAAAAACAAGTAGGTTATTAAATTAAAAAAGATTGTAACGAAAATTTATTGGATTTCTTATAATAAGAAACGTATAAGACTTTCTTTTACTCACAATGTAAGTTTAAAAATTGTTAAAAACATTTAAATGTATAAAAATTTACAATTCCTCCTTTTAATCTCAAGTAAAAAACATTGCGATTTTAGTTTTCGCAAAAAAAAGATCTAATGTGTTAAAAAATACATAAATTTCCTTTTTAATCGAGAAACTTCGAGAAAATAATGGGGAAAATAACTCCATTGCTCAGAGCTTTGGGGATAACTGGTTAGCGAATTTACCAGTTATCCCCAAAGCACATTTTCTAGTCATTTATGTAAATATTTATTCGTCTTCGTCCATAAGTGATTTTTTTTTTATTCTCCGTCATTAATGCTAGCAAACTCTTAAAATATAGGGATTAAATTTGAACGAGTTTTAAAATTGATTTCGTGATTATGAACCATTCGAAATTAATCTTAAAAATCCCGTATCATTTTCAGAAAGCGTTTTTTTTAAAAATTACTAAGATATACTTCTCTGATTCTCCTAACACACTCATTTCTTTATGCAATGATTTTAAAACCGACTATAAATGAGATCTGTGATCTTGTAGGATTTTTTTTCTGTTAGAGCTCTAAGAAATTATTAAAAGTCCAAATAATTAACAACCAGATAGTTCTGTTTTGATAAATTATTTTCTGGTTTAAAATTTCCTTACTCTTTTGAAAGCAATTTTTATTTTAATGCATTGATTATCACCGGAAAAATTGGAAGCAATTAGTTTCAATTTTTTTTTATCGTTCTTGATTAGGATTTTGTTTTCCCTGGATCTTCAAAGAAAACTTTGCTGTTGTAATGGAAAAGACAACACTTGTTTTTGCTTTGAATAATTTATTTACCCTGAAAATATTGGATCTTTTTGCTGCTGAATCATTGATTTTTTAAATTTTTTTCTTCTTTTTTTCAAAACATAAGCAAGCTTAATTATCCATACTCGATGAAACCAAATTTGCTTCACTCTAATTTATGATAAAGAAGTCCTCTTTCTTTAATTATTCTTATTTCGAGAATTATTAAAACTTTAAACAAGAAATTTTTAAAAAAATTTTAATGTTAGTTTAAAACTAAAACCATGTGTTTTTCTTTTTAAAAAAGCTTGAAATATTTAAGACATTAGAATATTTAAAAGAGGACATTAGAGGACATTAGAGGACATTAGACATTAGAGGACATTAGACATTAGAGGACATTAGAGGACATTAGAGAACATTAGAGGACATTAAATGTGTTCACATTTAATGTCCTCTAAGACGTATTACATTTAGAACAAAAAAAAATTACAAATGTTGCATTTTCACCAGATTAGTTAGTATTAAAATATATTTTTACTACGTACTCCAGTGTGTTTACTTTAATTAAAATTCCAAGCATGTTTACTCTATCGCTTTATTTCACGCAGATGCTTGAATATATCACTCATATTTTAAAATTCGTCTTTTAGAGCATAATTTACAAAATTCAACAATGTTATAAAAAGGCAACTCAGAAGAGTAAATATCCCTCGAAAACTGCCCTACTTCAGTTTCCTCGGTATTTTAAATTTATTCTTTTTACATGCTGAAATAAATTGCTCTCTAAACGCGAAAAAACTTGTTTACCTTCTGTGAGAGATAACTGGGTGTAACTGTCAACGTGATAGACTTTAATGAGAGAATTACGCCACGTATTCTGACAGTGCTCCTGTCAAAAGAAAGTTCAATTTATTACATTTACGTGCTTTTTGTTAAATAAAAATAAGTATCCACATTTTAATCCACCTAAGGCCATTGTTCTTATTTTAAGGGATTCAGAGGCCAGAAAAAGTTAAGATTTAATTTAATCAAGACGCTAAACGAAGTATTTTGTATTTAATATTGAATTTCTACTTGACTGAAAACGGGATGGAGGAAATTTCTCTTGGCAGGATTTTTAGACATACAGAAGTTTACATTAATCGCACTTTCATATATCGTCGATTGTTAAGTGTGCTGTGTACTTACCCTATTGGATTCGCTCACTTCAATGTTAGCCTATGGAAAAATCTTTTCTACGGCTACATAAATGCTGATAATCCAATAATAATTACAAGATAAAAAGAACTTTTTATATACCATCTATATATATAAAACGCGTTGGTATGCGGCACAAAAATAGATGATATTTCTACACTCCGAATGGCAACGGCTGCAACTATTGGATGTAAACATTAGCGGCCATCTGCAATTTAAAACCGTGTGTGTGTAGTGGTGATATTTGTTACAACCGCTGATCTTAAGAGAAGAAATTTTCCCAATAATTTATTTTTTGATATGATTAAGAAGAGATATCTAATTATGAACAAAAGTACCTACAGAGAGTGATGCAATTTTTAAAATCATTGGGTTGGGTTTCTCATCTTTAACTCTGTTCAGAAGTAACGGAAATTCACATTTTTTAATCCCAATGTTTTAGAATCAGCCTTATAGTGAATTTAGCAATGATTATAAATTTTTTGCCTGAGCTCCCACTACCCCTTAACCCCTTAACAAAGTATATTTATCATGACAGGTAATGTTAACATTCCTTACATTTGTTACTTTCAGTTGAGTTGTTTTGCAAAAGATAATATAAAACTAAAAGCGACCATGCTGGTCGCGCAGCGGCTAGTGTATTTAAATTTTCAGTTGAATCATATAACTTGATAATTCTATGTATTAATAAATACTTTTAAAAAAAGTTTTTTTGATGAATTATCCCATCAACTTGAAAGAAAATGAAGTTAATTGGAAGTTAACTTGCGTTTAGCCCTTTCAGGGCAAGAACTTCCACCGTTTGCATGGTACAGATTTTTTTCTCCCGATTTTTTTAACCTAAAAGAGCTTGAAAATTTTTCCAATTAAAGGTTAAAATATGTTTTTACTTCTTTAAACTGATAACAGATGGCAGCACTAGACATTTTATGTTCGTTTAACTGCAATACATTGAATTCAAGTGACAAAAAGATTGGATTTAGGCGTTTCCGCTGTGCAAACGGCGCCCTTCAAAGGGTTAACTGTTCGTTCCCGTCCCGGCCACGATTTACAAGGTAAAGAAGACGCAAACTGTCCAAACTCCCTTGGATAATTTTGTTAAAAAAACTTTTGACGCATCTTCTGTCGCCAATTCTGAACCAATCGATTGTACTAACAATAAGTAGTGATGACGTAGAATAATTTATGTCTTCTAAATACAATGTATTTTACAAATTGCGTATGTATGTATGTATGTACAGATACAAAAAAAATTTTTTGTTTGGAACTAGACTTACGACCAATGTCTCGGTCCCTATCTCTGTCGTAAATCGAGGAATATCTGTATACTAGCTGAAAACCCGCACTTCGCTACGGAGTACATTCAAATTAAATACAACGGTCAATGTATGCAATTAATGCCAATATACATTATATCTTTATATATAAAAGGCAAAGTCTGTGTGTGTGTGACCGAGTTTTTGTCTGCTCGCGGCACGGCGCAAAGACGGCAGGTCGGACAGTCTTGAGATTCGACACGAAGATGCCCCCCGAGGTCTCATTATGCACCTCGAAGCCCTTTTTTCGATTTTTTAATTAGATTTTCCGTAATTAAATATTTAGTCGCGATTTGGAGCTCCCGGACGAGTAAAAGCTCCGTAAATCCTAACGTATCCGTCCAAGAATTTTTTTTTCGGACGAGCCTATACGGGAAAGATGACACTACACGGAAATCACAATTAAAATTGTCTGTCTTAATTTATCGATTAATTGTGATTTTTTTTCGATCGCCTGTACGCACCCGTTTTTCGGAAAAAAACGCGATTTTGGCCGCGACCCTTTTTTCCAAATTGTCGAATCTATACGTAAATGTCGTTACATTTTTACGAAATTTTTATCCCAGAGACCCTAGACATCACAGTTTCGAAATCCAGAACCAAAATTAATTTACAAATTGTAGTTATTTTTTAATAATTTATTTTATGATTCGGAAACTTTTGCGAGAAATCTCATTTTGGAGATTTCGTTCTTCATTTCCGGACGAAGCTACAGCGGGGGAAAACAGGTTTTCGACGTCAAGCCGTTTTCGTCGGTCGTTTTCGACATCAAGCACGTGATGTGTTGGGGCGTTTGTTTTCTATGAGGGATTGAGTGGTTAAAGGAAATCGATTACTATTGCAGTGATAATCGATTAAAAAATCGCATTTAGTAATGCCGTAATTTTTTTGGCCAACACTTAGTTAATATCATATAATTTGTGTGTGTTTGTGGAAAACGTTTTTCGTCTCGCTATTGTGGAAAGTTTTAAGTAATCCTATGTCAAAAATTTTGCCAAAATGTGCCAGAAAGGATTAAATTTATATGGATAAAATAATGTATCGTGGTGAGGAAAAGGATGACAGCGACGCCCATTAACAAAGGGTTAAGGTTACTAAAAAATTGGTAATTACATTACCCGAGCGACGCCGGGACGGGTACAGCTAGTATATATATATATATATATATATATATATATATATATAATATATATATATATATATATAGACTATATGATAAATACGACGATCAATGTATACAATTGATGTAGAAAAAATATATATATTTATAAAAAAATCATAAGGGATATTTTTACAGACAAAATGTCCAATCGTTTGCCGAATTAGCAAGAAAAAAATACTTTTTTATCTATTTAGTTGTTATGCACGTGACGATAAATTTATTTAAAGTACCAGAAAAAGAAATCACGTGATCGGCATTTAATAAATTAAATTATAAAAATGAATCTTTAAAAATTCACCAAAAATCAGAAAATAGAGGTAAAGATTCGAATAAGATTTCATTTTAAAGGAATTTTTATGATCTTTTTCGTGATATAAATTTTATAACCCTCAAATTATTATTTTAAAGGCAAACTTTAAAAAAGTTACTAAAACAGCTTAAAAATTTAATTTAAAAAAATCTCTGTTAGTGCACCCCTACTATAAGAAGAATCGCCATGCAAAATTTCAGCCCTTTAGGTCCAGCGGTTTGGTCTTTGCGTTGTATGTCAGTCAGTGAGTCAGTTACGGAACTGTTTTATATATATAGATTATCCAGATTACCCCAGTCAAAATAGACCCGATTTTGACGAATGGCTAAAAAAAATATGAAAGTTTTGAAATCTGGTGGAAATGTTTGTTTAGGCATGCTAATGAACATACTAAAAGTCCCCACCGATCAGACTTGATCTTTCGCCGCCATCTTGGAAAATGTGTACACTTTTTTGGTTTTTGGAAATAACTTTAAAAATATTGATTTTATAAAAAATAATTAAATACAAAAATTAAAGAACATTAAATTATGAACAAAAATCATTCATAACATTTTTTATATGTCTAACAGGAACAAAGATAATTGACTTTGAAAAGAGCGCACTATCACACCTGAGACACGCAAGCGCGGTTCCCCATCGCGGTGGGGGAGATACCCGCACATGTGCATACCATAATTAGTCAAATTAGTTTTACACTAAATGGGAAGGTTTTTTGTATTTTTTCAAATAACTAGGAAAATATTAACTTTACGTAAAAAAAGTTTATTTGAAAAATTAAAAAACATTAAATTACGTACAAAAATGATTTTATACATTTTTGTCGTAAACCTAACAGGAACGAAGATATTGACTATAAATGCGTGTTGATAATGGAAGTAGCTTCTACAAAGAACATATATTATATTTTTTATAAGTCTAACACGAACAAAGATAATTGACTTTGGAAAGAGCGCACTATCACATCTGGGACGCGCATGCGTGGGTGCCCTTCGCGATGGCTGGAAGACACGAGCATATGCACACCGTAAGGCGCCAAATTGGTCTTACTCTAGTATTTTCCTAGCCAGTTAATAGTTAGTCACCGTTCCGTGTGCGTCTGTGAACAATGGCTGATACGGAACTATGTTTTATATGTAAAAAATTAATGTCAAATGATGATTTCGTGAATGTAGGAGAAAAGAGCATCGACGCTTTAAAGAGAGCTAGTGTCCAAAGAAAAGACAATAAGCATGAACAGTTGGAACATTTAAAATCTGTTTCGGTTCATTCGTTGTGTCGGAGAAATTACACCAGACCAGGAAGTATAAAAGTTGATTTAAAAAGAAATGCAGAAATCGCATCAACACCTAAGTGAAGAGCGCGCGGTAAGTTTACGATCTTTGTTACCTCAGTTCGATTTTCGAACAAAATGTTTCTTTTGTACAGCAGTGATAGACGAAGAATTCAAAGCAAGACATAAGAAAAAACCAACTGCAGGCGAAGAACTATATACGAAATTAGGAGTCTCGAAATGAAAAACAAAGTTCTTGAAGCTGCAGAGAATAGACATGGCCAGTGGGGAGAGGAAGTTCAGTGTCGTATAATAAACGTTGCTGATTTAGTTGCAGCTGATGCGATTTATCACCAAGATGGCTTCATGACTTTTTTCTACACACTGCACCAATCAGAAAGAGAGGGCGGCCTGAGTCGGATTACGTCTCAGCAGCTGTAGACGAAATATCCTTCTTCCTTGATAATAATGACGACTGTCAATTCTCAACCCGAACTCAAATCTGAAATTACAGGGCTAGTTCCAGACGACATCACTTTGAGAAATAAGTTGAAACAAAAATACGGGGATGGCATTATTTTTGCTTCAAACACCAATATCAATGACTGTCATATGTTTACGTAATACTGGAATGAAAGTCTTATCAGACTCTTGGTACGACAAAAGGATATGAAATGATCGTGAGGAGCATCTACGAATAGTACAAACTGCTGCAGCCATAATAAAAGATATCCAGACACCAGTTTATGACACTCATTGCTACCCTCCAAGTAATAACTTTTTCAGAGATGTGATCAAGGGCATTCCAGAAAGCCTAAAATCTCTTTTGGAGCACTTGATTATAAAAAAAGACTGTTAAGGCGGAAAAAAAGTCACTTCAATAGCTCACGTCATTATATCAGCGCTAAGGCCACGATCATTTATGTCTCCTCTGCTCAATGGTCTTGCTTTATTTTTGTACAAAAAGTTCTGTTCCAAGAATTTAATAACAATGCTCTCGAATTTGGTATTTTGTTCTTCTTACTATGAAGCCCAAACACTTGAGATGTCAGCCATAAATCATCTGCAACCCCAAATGCGCGAGTGATCATTCTGCCAATTCGTATTTGACAATGCAGATTTCAATGTCTCGACAATCGATGGCCTGAATACGTTTCATAGCATGGGGGCCATTGCTTTTTTACTCCAGCGTCAGCAGTGGAACCCGGGACGAAGATAAAAAAATTAACCGAACTTACATCCGCATCGACCTTAGAAAAATGGGAATAATTCCTCCGGAAACGTTTGAAAATTTTCGACGGCCTGGGTTAAAAACAATTACTATCGAAGATTTGAATGTCTTAAATCCTTTAGCGGAAGATTTACCACTGCGTAAGCCATCTGATATCTCCTGGATGTGTGCTAAGTGGTTAGGTCTTCCACAGATACCTGAATGGAAAGGATTTTTCCATTGTATAACCAGAAACCAGCCTTGTGAAAAGACCAAAGTAATACCCCTTCCTTTTGTTAATTCACCACCAAGCAAGTATGACACCATTTTCACTGTGCTGAAATATGCTGCCCAGCAGTGTGTTAAAATGCACCAAAATTCTTGCATACTCACGTTTGACCAACCACTGTATATTAAAGCTCGAGAGATAGTCGCAGCAACATCCAATCCATTATTATCAAGTTGTATTGTGAAGCTTGGTGGATTCCATCTTTTAATGTCATTCTTAGGCTGCATTGGGTACATAATGGCTGGAAGTGGGTTAAAAGAAATACTCACTTTGATTTATGCACCTACGTCAGTAGAAAAAATGTTGCCTGGCCATGCATACGCTAGAAAAATCCTAGCTCATTTATTTACCCAAACATCTTTAGCAAAAATAATTTTTGACGGCTTGGACATATCGGATTTGGAATGTAAAAATCTCCGTGAGTTGTTTCGAGATTTTGCTACTGAACCACCATCACAAGAAACCTTAAACGCACACACTCAAATACGAGCCATCGAAATTAAAATGAGGAAGACTATGGAGCACCTGAAAAAGAAAGGCCCAACTGCCTGTGGGGCTGGAAGCGTCAAGAGAAAATTCTTGTGCCCATCGCAACTATGGATGCAGAAGCTCCCGATTCAGTTTTAAACATGGTGTTTTGCAACTGTAAGACTGACTGTGGAGTAAGATGCGGATGTCGGAAAGCAGGCATCAACTGCACAATGGCCTGCAATAATTGCAATGGGGTATGTCAGAATGGCATCAGCCCTGTTGATGATGACGATCGAATGAAAGAAGTTGATGAATGGGCTGATGCTAGTGGATCCATAGACGATCTATACATGCCTGACGAAGGGGAGAATCCCGTACCGAAAAAGCACGTAAATCCTGAAGTAGGTAAGCTTGAACAATTATTCGAAATGGAAATCTGATAGTGAATACCCCCAAGTTTACTACATTCATTTATAAAATTAATAATCATTAATTATCTACATAGCCAAAAGCATTAAAGTCTATTTTCTTGTGTTTAAAAAATGCCGAAATGTGGGAGAGGTTAGAAATTCAAAGAAGAGCGCCTTCAACGAAACTTTGAAGCTACTTCCATTATCAACCCGCATTTAATAGTCAAGATCTTCGTTCCTGTTAGGTGTACGACAAAAATGTACAAATCGTTTTTGTACATAATTTAATGTTTTTAATTTTTGAAATAAACATTTTTTGCGTAAAGTTAATATTTTCCTAGTTATTTAGAAAAATACAAAAGACCTTCCCATTTAGTGTAAAACTAATTTGGCTAATTATGGTATGCACATGCGCGGGTATTTCCCCCCACCGCGATGGGGAACCGCGCTTGCGCGTCCCAGGTTTGATAGTGCGCTCTTTTCAAAGTCAATTATCTTTGTTCCTGTTAGACATATAAAAAAATGTTATGAATGATTTTTGTTCATAATTTAATGCTCTTTAATTTTGCATTTAATTATGTTTTATAAAATCAATATTTTTAAAGATATTTCCAAAAAACCAAAAAAGTGTACACATTTTCCAAGATGGCGGCGAAAGCTCAAGTCTGATCGGTGGGGACTTTTAGTATGTTCATTAGCATGCCTAAACAAACATTTCCACCAATTTTCAAAACTTTCATATTTTTTTAGCCATAAAACCTATTTTGACTGGGCTACATATGCTACTCTGTTGATGGGGTCTCATCATTGGATGCCAACTCTCATAAATAGATAACAGCCAACACCAGACTGTTCCAGTGAAGTGTTGTAAAGCCATTTGTGCTAGGTTAAAGCTATTTTGGCAGCACAGGAAGAAACAACAGCATATTATGCATATTTTTTACTTATTAGTATTTACACGGAAGTTTGTATTCACTTGAGTAAATCTTTTAAAATTTTGCATGTTTTTACATCATATTTGTTGGCCTCACTTTAAAAAAAGACAATACACCAAAAATAAAGCAAAAAATGTAAAAATTTACCTCCAAAAATTGTTTAGAAGCGGATATAAAATTAAAATATAATAAACTACGTACTATAAGTCTGATTCCGTGATTTATTGCGAATATTACATATTTTTTTGTTAATATTCCACTTCAAGAAAATATTTATGTTGTCAGGGTATTTCTGTTTATTTTAATTTATGTATTTGAAAATTTTTTTAAAAAATCCCCCGCTTAATTAATAACATTAATAAGACACTTTTACGCGCTAATTAAGTGTTTCAAAATGTTACATTTAAATGAAAAAAAAGTTTAGCAAAATGACACGCTTGCATCACACTTTGAAGTCAGTTTCACTAATCAGCGTGTCACTTATTTTGATATTTTTATTAACTTGGAAGGCTTCAGTTAAATTAACATCCTGTATTCAGGAGGACAAAAGACCTTAACTTAATTAGTATAATTCTGAAAAATACGTTTTTTAAAACCATTATATAAGATATTTAACTAATTTCTTTGAATGCTCTAAATTTTTAAGAAAGTCACGTTTAATTTTATTTACATCAATAAAAGCTTTTCAGCGTTGTTTACTCAAAATATACAACGTCTAAACAAACTTCAAAATATACGTTTCTAAGCAATTTGATTTTTACATTACTTCATCAAAGAATAAATATTTATGTATAAAAAAACTTTAGGTACTAACAATGAAATATATAACTTTCCTGATCTGCCAGACCTTTTTTCCTATTTCTTTACTATACGTTTTTATGTTTTATAAGAAGGAAAACTCCTGAAGAGCTTAAATAAAATAATCCTGAAGAGCTAGTATTGTACATTTTGCTAGATCTCCTTTTATCTAAAAGTAATTTAAGAACTTAACAGCAATTTCTAATGACGTTCCTTTTTCTAAAATAAACCAAATAACAAAAATGGTACTTTTCATAAAAGATGTTAACATAAAACTCCTCGGGTAAACATAATTTGGATTCCATTTGCAAGTTTTTATTACCGAATCATATATTTTACTTATTTCATTGGATAGTGTTGTGTTTGGACTAACTATGGGAGTATTTGTATGAAAAATCCAGCTACAGGGGCTTTGTGTCAAAATGATAGTAGATTCACGAAAATTTTTCTCAATTATTTTATATTTATACTAGCTGAAAACCCTCATTTCGCTATGGAGTACATTCAAATTAAATACAACGGTCAATGTATGCAATTAATGCAAAATAAATATATATTCATTCATTCATTCATTCATTCATTCATTTATAATCAAAACGACGATCAATGTATGAAATTGATGTAAAAAAAAATATATATTTATAAAAAAATCGTAAGGGATATTTTTATAGACAAAATAATGTAGAAGAAAATATTCAAATTGAATGTAATAGGACATACTAAAGAATATAGTACAGTTAATATAGTGCAGTTTTAGGAACATAATATATTTTATTGTATTTTAATATTTTTTTGGATAATGTCCAATCGTCTGCTGCATTGGCAAGAAAAAAATACTTTTTGTCTATTTAGTTGTTATGCACGTGACGATAAATTCATTTAAAGTACCAGAAAAAGAAATCACGTGATCAGCATTTAATAAATTAAATTCTAAAAATTAATCTTTAAAAATTCACCAAAAATCAGAAGATGAAGGTAAAGATTCGAAAAAGATATCATTTTAAAGGAATTTTCATGATCTTTCTCGTGATATAAATTTATAACGCTCAAGTTATTATTTTAAATGCAAAGTTAAAAAGTTACAAAAACAGCTTAAAAATTTAATTTTAAAAAATCTAAGAAGAATTTTTCAAACATCTGTCTTAGCCTTCACTATAAGAAGAATCGCTATGCAAAATTTCAGCCCTTTAGGTCCAGCGGTTTGGTCTGTGCGTTGTATGTCAGTGAGTCAGTGAGTCAGTCAGTGACGGAACTCTTTTATATATAGATGGCGGGTTTTCAAAATTTATAGAAATCACCTTATAAAAATGGGCTCCTGCAAAACATGATGACCACATCATCAGCGAACAGAGGTATAGATTGCTGAGATGTACGAGTATTATCTACTACTGTAGAATTCAGCAGTGAAATTCTACGTTGTTTAATCTTTAAAACATGTTTGGATCATGACGGGCTTAAAAGCAATATAGTAACTGCAGATATATATATGTACTAGTGTAACAATGTGTAACAATGTTCTTTAATGTTATTTTATTATTCTTTGATATTTCTTTGTATTAAGAACCTAAATTCTTTTTATGTAAAGGAATCTGATTTCATCCTGATTTGAGGGTAAAGGGCTAGGTATTATGTAGACCTTACAGTGTATTTCGATGCCTTCAAGATGGCGTCGTTTTTGTGTCCTGGGTAGCGTCTTCCAGGAATTTTTGCTGTTCCAAGAACTTTTGGGGTGTCTGGGGTTCATTGCCTTTTTAATCGCTACTCCCTACCCCTTGTTTTCAAAAATCGTTTAGTCGGGGATTAAGGGATTAGCGTTCTGGCAAATCCAGAACGCCGAAACTGAAGATTTGCATGTAGCTCCCTCTGTGGGCGATAGCGGAAACTACAGGAATAAAAAACGGGATGCACGACTGCCCCGGGACGCGGGAGAGCAAAATTTTTTGAATCCACACGCCCGAACCATAACCTGGCGGATGCTGATGAACGAGAGCTATAGACTCCTGCTAGCCCGATGAAAGGACCTGCCGAAGAAAGTTGAACGTGCTGAAGACAGAGTTGTTCCAAATCCCATCTTCCAGACCACTGTTCCTCTTCAAAAATTATAAAGAAAGAGCAAACGTCAGGCCAGGGTTTTCCCGGCAACAAGCGATGATATCAAGCTCCCCTCGAAGATGCGGTGGTGTTCGATGAACCCCGGGATCCACTTTCAAGCCCACACGGAGGATCTTCTGCGCCATTCCCCACTAAGCCCCCAACTTTGAGAAGACGCTCTGAAACAGTTAAGCCTCCTCTTGTCATTTCATTACCTAGATCTTTATTTTTTTTTTTTATCAACTCTCAAATGAGGCATCAGGAGATCAGATTCCATAGGAGATGTTTTTCATTAGCATAAATAATTTACCTAGGGTTAAACTTATAAATCATTATTGACTTTTTATAATTATTTGTTTAGTTATTTCGTTTGTGCGCTTTGAGAACTTGCTTTATTTCATTTTATTATTTGTCTTGTTTTTTGATCATGCGTTTTGAGAATTTGCTCTCTTCAGAGCTGTGGAATCTGAGCTGTGAATGTGTGTAAAAACCTTATTATAAATAAATATTTATGGGCCCATTTAAACAAATGCTCCTGTGAAATTATTTCACACAGCCAAGATGCATGCATGACCAAACCATTTCTTGGAACAGTATGGGAAGTGTGAGTACATTTTATATTATTTATAATGAGTGTTGACGGCATTCATAAGTGGTGACCAATATCGGATTAAGAACCTGGTAACACAATGCTTTGTTTTCATTTAATTATTTGGTCAGTCCCACTGAACTTCCGGGCAACACTACACTACGCAATAGTTTACAATCGATGTAAAACTAGCTATTGTGGAATTCATGTGCAAAATGTCGTATATGAGTGACTTGCGGAGAGGCATTACAGCTAGGATTAGCTAGCATAGAGCTAGGATTGCGACTTCTCCTGAAACTGAAAAGGAAGAAACTTTTGGTATGCCAAGAGGTGCAGTATCAAATATTGACACGGTACAATAGCGAACAAGGTGTTGTTTATTAATGCAAAAAGGAATTTACGTCAGTGTGGGAAAGGCAGAACTTTGCTGATTGCACGATGTAAACCTAAGACTAAAGTTTAGCTAATAAAAGCAGAAGTGGGTACGAATCGTAGTTATCCTTTTTCAGTGATAGCAGTTCTTCGTGATATTCCCAAGCGGGTAATTATGGTAATGTTGTAATCCAGATGGAACGCATTACTGACACTGATGCAAGAAAACGTGCCATAGGGGGATGGCACACTCATACTAACCGGCTTTCAAATAATTGAAAATATGTCAACTGGTCAGATGAATTCCGTTTCACATTGTTTCCTTCCACTGGCACAATTTGCATTTGACGAACACCCTCTGAAGCATACCGTACTGACTGCTTGGTTTCCACTCTCAAGCATGGCGGAAACTATAAGAAAAGGGCGCTATAGCTTCGCATTCCTTTGGTCCCTTAGCTGATCTTCTAGTGTCCTGCTACGTCGTAAGACTAAGAATCCTTTCTCGAGGGGGGGTTGGTTTTGGTTTGGAGCGCTACGGTCAACTTTTGCTACACGAGGGCTAATTAGATCCGAGACCTACAGTTTAAAGGATTCCGAAAGGCTACAAAGATCATGCCAACAGTGGGACTCGAACCCACAGGATCTGAAACCGAAATACCAGCGCCCTAGCCATTCGGCCATCACCTGGCTCCATTCTGGTGGGCAGCATACATCCTATAGTGCAGGTTTTATTCCCTAATGGCCGTGCGTGTTTCCAAGATGGTAACGCCCATCCATGCATCCTGCGAGACAGGCCAATAGATAAATTGAGAAACAGGAGAATGAGGCACATCCCCTATCCTGACCACCTCAATAACCTGATCTTGATAATATTAACCCTTTCCCTCCAACATTTTCAGATTCGGTCATGTATATCTAAGTCAAATATTTTATGTACAGGACACTATCATGTTGCTTTACAAGCCAAAGGCAGACTGCAGTTTACTAATAACGGTCATTGATTCCTTTATTTTGATAATGCCCTATGAGTGTATGTATATACAGTATGCCCACTAAAGTCCCTTCCCACCCTCTTAACTTCGGGACGGCTGCTGCTATATTCATAAAAGTGGTGTCTAGGTATAGTAAAGTAGCCATGCGCTACTGAATAAAACCACCTACCGCGCCACCTGGTGGAAAACAGCGGAGTTAGAATTCCTATCTCGAAAACGGAATGAGATTGAGGAAAAAAGTGATCCACAAAGTTGTAGAGCATCATCGATTTAGTAAGAAAAGACACCTTGTGGACATTAATGCAAAGAATAGAATGGTAAAAAAGCGCATTTGTTTTTTCGTGATTTCCTACACTGTGACGTCAAGAAACTTGAACGGAAGGAGAAATGATTATCTTTCGGGCAAAACACGACACCGCAATGACGGTGAGAAGTTTGAACATCTCAAATAAAGGTATATTGTTAAAACTAGTTTTTTTTTTCTTTCTCATATCGTTTTGTCACGTCACAATGTAGGAAATCATGAAAAAACAAATGCGCGTTTTAACCGTTCTATTTTTTCGTTAATGTCCCCAAGGTATCTATTTGTACTAAATCGATGATTTTCTACAACTTTGTAAATCACTTTTTTCCCCTATCTCGTTCCGTTTTCGAGATAGGATTGCTAACTCCGAAGTTTTCCACCAGGTGGCGCGGTAGGTGGTTTTATTCAGTAGCGCATGGCCACTTTACTATACCTAGACACCACTTTTATGAATATAGCAGCAGCCGTTCCGAAGTTAAGAGGGTGGGAAGGGACTTTAGTGGGCATACTGTATATATATATATAGTGGAATCTCGATCGATCGTTTTCGGATCCATCGTTTTTCCGTATGTGTCGTTCATTTTATCCAGCCCCAAAGATCATATTCCTTTGTTATGTTTCCGCATCTATCGTTTTCCCGCATTTATCGTTCATTTCAATCGGTCCCTTGAAAAACAATAGATCGAGATTCCACTGTATATATATATATATATATATATATATATATAGATATATATAACATACATACATATGTATATATATATCATATATATAATATACATATGTATATATATACATATGTATATATATAATATATAACATATGTATATATATATACATATGTATATAATATACATATATATATACATACATATGTATATATACATATGTATATATATACATATATATATACATACATATGTATATATATACATATGTATATATATATATACATATATATATATATATATAATATATATATTATACATATATAATATATATACATATATATATATATATACATATATATATACATACATATATATATATATAATATACTATATACATATATAATATATCATATATACATACATATATATACATACATATACATACATATATACATACATATTATACATTAATACATATACATATATATACATATATATACCTACATATATATACATATATATACATACATATATATATATATATATATATATATATATAATATATAATATATATATATATATATATATATATATATATATATATATATATATATATCTATATAATATCTATAGATAGATATAACTTGAATTAATATCATGAAAGACTTCATATAACATTATAGTTAATATATATTCTTTTTTAAAACTCATTGATTGTCTGTTTAAACTGAAAATTCCAGTCTACAAATATTTAAGAATGATTTTTTCACTTCCCGTATACAAACGCCATACGGTCTAAAAGGAAACTATGGGCATAGAGAGCAATGAAGATCAATTTGACAGTGCACTACTGAGATTCGTTCTCTCGTCCGTAAATTCCTAATTGCGTCACGATACTCTGAATCGAACTTGGATTATCTTCCTTAATTTATTTACTGTAAAGGAAGAATTAATTTAAATTTTACAGGACGAGTGAAGAAAGTTCTCCATCAAGGATATCAAATTAATCAATGTCACATGGGTGAGTGTTATCTCTCTTCTTTTTTCCCCATAGTAAATTATGCGATGTATGCTGGGCGGATGCGCTATCATTATACGCTCTCGCAGACAAGCTATAACTTAATTAGTTCGGAAGCAGGTTACTTCTTTTTCTCTTGTTATCCTAAACTTTAAATAAGAGTTCACGGATATCGCTTTTGGAAATGAAAATTAGAACGATAATTTGCAGATCTCTAATGAAAACGACATTATCTTCAGGATTTCCTTTAAAACGTGTCTGATGCTGAAATAAAGCTTGAAAACATAAAAACGTTCGAAATAGTCTTTTAACGTTGGATTACGTTCCTCCATAAAGGTCCTCCGGAAAGCAAAATTTCAGACTCAAAACCGTCCGTCCGTACCTCGCGAGTTATAATTTTGGCAGCGCGCCAAACCCAGTCTGTATTGCTTGGACAAGTAGTAAATAGTTAAACAGAAAAGTACCAAATGCGTCAAAATTTTGACACATATATATATATATATATATAACACATACGTACATATACATACAAAAGAGGTAAGCTACGATAAGTAATCGTACGTTAATAACCCGAGGTAGTTTCGTTAGAAGAGACTACCTGAATTTTTTCTGCTCGAAATATGGGGAAAAAATACGAAATAGTTACAAAAATCTTCTTGTTATACTTTATCATCTCAAAATTAGACGGGGGAAATGATTTCTTCTAGTAAAAAAACTTGTGAACACGATATAATTAAATGTAATCTTATAATTGTCATTACGAGCTTAACAATCAATACCGAAGGCTACTTTAAGCGGAAGTTTTGCATTCGAATGCTGCAAAATTCTGTTTTCAAAATTACATGGATGTTAATATCCTTCAGCGGCTAGAAAGTAGAAAAATGATAAATAAAGAATCGTTCGGGACTAAATCATCCTACTAATTCCTCGTAAATGACTCAGAAAAATACATTTTGTCAGGAATAGCACATTTAAGGCTTCGCTGATCTAAAATACTGTAAAATTAATTCTTCCGTCACTTAAAAAGGCAACTTAGGTAAAGTATAAATATTTGAACCTGTTTCAATTTGGATTATTGAATTTTGTATAAAGAAAATTTCAAAATACATATATAAGGCAACATAGCATTAGAATTGCATTTCTAAATGAATAAGAAAAGCATAGAACACAACACTTTTCGTTGTATTTACCTTTTGAACCTTCAAAATATTAACGTATTTTGATGGTCGGTTTTTATAACGAGATAAATTTTGAATAAATAAAATAACACTCGGAAAATTCGCTAATAGAAACCAAACGTTTCGACAGAAACAATCTTTTTTATTCCACACATACAATTTTAATTTCAAATGCCATTTTATGAAAACTATTTGTTTCTCCTACAGGTGCATAAGATCTAGAAATAAATATTAGAGCCATAAAAACCACGACTGAGATTTACGAAATTATAGTAAGATTTAGATAAAAATGTGTGAATTTCTGCGTCCATGAAAAAAATTATCAAAATTATTATAATACGGTTTAAAAATTCACGTAATTGAATAATCGGGTAATAATCACGTGTGTGTGTGTGTGTGTGTATATATGTCACAAATTAATTGGGAAAAGAATAATTAAGTTAAATTTAAAGGAGTCTTAGGGATTAAACGTTTTCGTGGCGCGAAAAAGCCACTAGTTTTCATATTTCAAGACGCGCTACGGGTGAAATCAGGGGAATACCCGTTTTCAGGAGTTGACCTTCGATTCGCGGTGAAATGAAGCTCCATGCAGAGAGATTATTTTAGATACTGTACAGGTTTGGCGGGAAGATGCCTCTAGAGAATTCTAAATTGGGCTCTGCGCATGTGCCAGGAGAGAAGAAGCGCGATTTTTTCCTTAGACCTACGCAGATTGATTTGAGAACTCTCTGCGCGCGGTCGCCCTAGCAGTCGTCGCCGAATGTTAAAATGGATAACTAGGGACAAAGACTTTGAGAGTGGTATTCTTAATAAGAATTCAATAAAGTAATTTAACGCGTAGACTGAAGTATTGTTCAATTAGTATTTCCCACTCGCCACCAATGAATGAATCATGACTGCAATTTAAAGGTGTTAGAACAGGCAAACGACGTGCCTGTCATATATATATATATATATATATATATATATATATATTATATATATATATATATAGATATAAATATATATATCTATATATATAAAACAGTTCCGTAACTGACTCATTCATTCACGGACTGACTGATTGACTGACATACAACGCACACACAAAACCGCTGAACCTAAAGAGCTGACATTTTGCATGGCGATTCTTCTAATAGTGTAGGGGTGCACTAAGAAAGATTTTCAAAAATCTTCTTAGATTTTTTTAAATTAAATTTTTAAGCTGTTTTTAAACTTTTTTTACGTTGGATTTAACATAATACATTGAGGGTTATAAAATTTATATCACGAAAAGATCATAAAATTCCTTCAAAATGAAATTTTTTTAGAATTTTTACCTCCATTCCTGGTTTTTGGTGAATTTTTAAAGATTCATTTTAGAATTAATTTATTAAATGCGATCACGTGATTTCTGTTTCTGTACTTTCACTAAATTTATCGTCACGTGCGTAACAACTAAATAGACAAAAAATATTTTTTTCTCTTTCTAATGCAGCAGACGATTGGATATTATCCCAAAAAAAATGCATATCCCTTACGATTTTTTTATAAATATATATATATTAGATAGATATATATTTTACATCAATTGTATACATTGATCATCGCATTAATTATAAATATATATATTTATTTTTTGGTATAAATTGCATACGTTGACGTTGTATTTAATTTAAATGTACTCCTTAGCGAAGCGAAGGTTTTCAGCTAGTATCTATATATATATATATATATATATATATATATAGTGTGTGTGTGTGTTTGTGCGTGCATTACATAATTATTTATGTAATTTTTTTTATTAATATAATTCACGTATATATATTACGTAATTAACGGCCTGGGGTAGGCTAGTGGTAGCGCGTTGGGACGATATTGGGGTGCTCGGTTCGAAAACCGAAGAACGTCATTTCAATACTTTCATGTCTAGGCCGGATATGGGCACGTTAAATTCGTAGACCGGAAAGTTACTTCTAGGAGGCGCAGATAGGAGAAGTAAGCTCTTAGATCCTGCGCAGTCACGTCATTGTACGACGACTCCATTATTTGGTTCCCGAACATCTGGGCTTCATTTGGTGTAAATGATATGTTCTATATTATATATATATATATATATATATATATATTATATATATATATATATAGATATATATTATATTATATATATATATATTATATATATATATATATATATTATATATATATATATGTATATATATATATGGGATTAGATATATATATATAATTATATATATATATATATATATATATAATATAATATGTATATATACATATATACATATATATACATTTATAACTATATATATATATATATAACATCTATATATATATATAACTATATATATATATATGTGTGTGTGTGTGTGTGTATATATATATATATATCTATTATATATAATATCTATATATATATATATATATATATATATATATATATATCTATATATATATATATATCTATATATCTATATATATATATGTGTGTGTGTGTGTGTGTGTGTGTGTATATATATATATGTAAAGGATTTAGTGGGAAAAAGAATGATTATTCTACCTTAAAGGGGCTGGGAATTAAATTATATTCGTGGCGTACTTCGCCTCTAATTGTTCGTATTCAAAGACGGAATGACGAAAGGGAATTTCCCTTTTGTATATAATTCTTCGTGCGCCTCTGAGTTCTGCGGTCGAGGAGAAATGTTTACATTTTATTTAGCCTTGAAAGATGTCTGTTTAGGGCTCTGCGCATGTCCAAGGGAGTTGGCGCGCTGCGATTCCCGCGAATTGGGAAGAGCGGGAATAGAAGTCGATGCTATCAGAGTGTTTCGCCACGGCTCTAAAAAAGAAATGGCGATAATGAAATGCGTAGATCTGGAGAGGTGGTATTATGACATTGAACTGAATAAACTCTACTTAATTTAGACGATGCTGAGTACTTTTTGAGTGTATGCCTTCCCTCGATGCCATGGACTATAACACAGAAGACTGCAAACGACACATTAGCAGGCAAAAGCCAACGCCTGTCAGTAGCCGGCAGGGATGAAACCTACGGACGAGTAATTAAACCCATTTGGATAGCACACAGGTGCGAAGAATTTACGACCTTATAAATAAATTAAATTACGTGAAAAATAAATTAAATAAACTATGGCAGAAGAAACAAGTGACACGACCTTCACAAAAAAACTAGCACTGATGACAGTCTCATGCAACAAATGGATCTCCTGAAGGGACAATACCCACTGCAAATACATATAACGCAGAAGAAAACACAAGAAAAATGAATACTGAAGAATCGCAGACGGACAGCGGACGGACCAAAAAGACATAGCAAAGAAATAAATGAAGGAAAAACTCAAATTCAATTTTCGACAGCAAAAGGAAAAAGAATATCTTCCTTGGTTAACCATGTTCGATGAAAATGCCAAGCTCTAGATTTAGACGCAGAGTGGAAGAAAGAGAACTTAATTAATTTTGTGACCGATGAGGTGCAGGAATCTTAATAATTTCCACAGAATTATATAAAGAAAATTATGATGACATAAGAAAGAATTTAATTACAATATTTTCAAGAAGTCGCGAACAGCTCATAACAGATTTCAGGAACTTAAACTACAAGATGATGGTGATATATGACTATTACAAAACAAAAAATAGAATAGGACGCTCTCTCGGAAAAAATGATGAAGAATTAGTTGAAATACTGACAATAGACTCACCGCACCACATCAGAACATTATTAACTCTGCAAAATATTAAAAACCCCATATGAGTGGCTGGAGAAGGCGAAGAGATACAAATTCCCATTTCTCCGAAAGATATGTTGATCAGAAACAAAATCAAGAAAAACATGTACATGCAAGAAGAGAGGATTTTTCGTTTTCAGCCAACTTTCGCCCAACAATTTAATCATGAAGAATACAGAGGGACTTTGATCAACGCGCTCCACAAAGCTTTAGACCACGACAAGGACGATATGACAGAAGAGAAAATGTGCCTGACAGACGAGAAAATATTATGCCTGGCGACGAGAAAACCGCCCACAGTCTCATCAACAGTGGAATAGGACTGATCTCCCCGACAACAGATACAACAGATGACTTATACGTTTCAGCTCGGGTGAGTGATAAAAATTTTCAATGCTTACTGGATACGGGTAGTACGGTTACACTGATTTCACAGTCATTATTTAAAGTAATTAAAGATTTTAAAAAACTAAACTTAGAAATTATTTGTTAATCAAACTGATGGTCAAGTAACTGTAACAAATTTAATAAAAACCACATGCTAAAAATTGGTAAAATAACTAGGGAAATTGAAATGTTGGTAATTAAAAGTGATTTGCCATATGTGTTACTAAGTTTAGAACATATGAGACTTTTTCGTCTCGAAATAAATTAAGAAAATTAAAAGTATACCAATTTTAATAAAGAAATATTACTGTGTAATGCTAATAATTATGTTAATCCATATGCATTGAATGTTCAAAGAAAAATAATTGGAAATTATTGTGATAATATGTATAATGGTAAAAGGTGTTATAAAAATAACAATATGTGTAATTTTAGAAATGAAACAAAAATGTATATGAAAATAGAAATATTTTAACATTGGACTGTGAATAGTAATAGAGGGTCGATAAAGGTAGAAAATTTGTTAAGAGAAACTATTTAAGATATGATCACTCTCCTGAGCACTACGAAGGGACTGTTTTACAAAAATTATGTGAAAAGTAATGTGAATAATGTTTTTTCAAATGACTATGAAACCCTGAATTTTGACAATAACCAAAGAATGAGAAAATCAAATGTAAATTATGAGAATTTCAAACAAAATACTAAGTACTGATTGTAATGTTCAAAATTTAAATGAGACATCAGGTATCCCCGATGATACATTGAATACTCTGTTTAAAGAGCCCGGTGATGCTTTGGACTTTGTGACACCAGAGCAAATATCCGAGGACTGGCCCCGATTAGAAAACCTTTAAAAAATTTCGAACATATCTTTTCAAAATAAATATGATGTAGGAAAAATAAAATTAGAACCTCAAAGAGTTCACTTAACTTCAGAACTTCCAATAGCTCTTAGACCCTACCGTTCCTCACAAACTGAAAATTTGGAAATACAAAAACAAATAAATGAGTTGTTAAAAGCAGTATTTATTAAACCAATCCCATTCACCATTTGCATCACCAGTCTGCTTAGTAAAAAGAGAGGAGAAGGAAAAACTCGTTTATGCATAGATTATCGTAAATTAAACTCAATCACAAAATTTGATTCAGAACCTATTCCAAGAATAGATGACATCTTAGACCAACTAACACATGCAAGATACTTTTCAACACTTGACTTAACTTCGGGATATTGGCATATTGCAATACATGACAAAGACACAGAAAAATTAGCTTTCACTACAAATTTTGGACTATATGAGTGGCTCAGGCTCCCTTTGGTTGGAAGAATGCTCCCAGCGTTTTTCAACGAGCAATTAGACAAATTTTACACAAGTATCAAATAAATATGCACCTAAATTACTTTGACGGACATAATAATTTTTTCTCAAATTTTAATGAACCTATGCAACACTTAGAAGAAATTTTTCAAATCTGAAACAAGAAAATATCAAACTAAAAAATCAAAGTGTCAATTTGCAAAGAAGGAAATAAATTTCTTAGGTTATGAGGTGTCCCAAGGACAATATTCTCCACAAAATACAAACATTGAGACAATAAAAAAAATTGTTACCACCCAAAATGTAAAAGAACTCCAAAGATTTTTAGGTTCCATAAATGTATACCAAAAGTTCATTCAAGATTATGCAAAGTAAGATTACCACTCAACAAATTATTAAAGAAAGATGTAAAATGGAACTGGTCTCCTGAATGTCAAATATCATATCAAAAATTAAAGATGAGTTAATTTCAAAACCAATTTTGACTTTATATATTCCAAATTATCCATGCCACTTGTACGTTGATGCCAGTCAAGAAGCAATAGCTGCAGTTTTGAAACCAAAACATCCAAATGGACAATTGCACCCAATAGCTTTTTATTCCAGACAATTAAGAAAACATGAGAACAATTATGCCATAACAGAGCTTGAATGCTTGGCAATTGTTGATTCGATTGACAAATATCACTGTTTATTACATGGCCAGAAATTACAATACATTCAGATCACTCTGCATTACAATGGCTAAAAAATGTAAAGAATTTAACTGGCAGGCTATTTAGATGTCATTAAAATTATCAATGTATGATTATGATATAGTGTATATTAAGGGAAATGCAATCATGAGGCTGATATGTTATCCAGAAACCCTGTGAGTCATTTTGTTAATCAATATTGTTATTCCTAAGCCACAGATGAAATAATTAAAGGACAGTGGGATGATAATATTAAATAACATTAAGTATAAAAAATATAATGGAGTCTTAACTATAAAAAGAAAAACTTAGTCAAAATTGTAGTTCGCGCCATCACTAAGAGTAAAGTTATAAATTCAGCTCATGAAAGGTTCGGTCACCCAGTGTTAAAAAAGATGTTAAAGTTAATTTCCCCAATTTACTATTGGCAAGACATAATTGTAGACATAGCAAATTTTGTTCGTTGTTGTGAAACCTGTCAAAAGATATAAAAAATCAACTCAGAAAAAATTTGGACTGATGGAGCAAGTGCCTGTGGCGAATGAACCATTTGACTTAATTTCAGTCGATACTGTTGGGGTTTCAATTATTACATTCAACAAAAAATATCTTCATCTTGTAATTGATCATGCAACCAGGTACATATGGACATTCCCCTCAAGAGTGTACCAGTGAGACTTACACAAACTGCTTGAGACAAGTTTCAATATAAAGGTTCCAAAACAAATACTCAGTGACAGAATGCTGCATTCACTTCTTCCAGATTTAAGAAATTTTTAAAGCATCACAATGTACGACAATATTAACCAGTTCGCATAGACCTCAGACAAACGGCAAGAATGAAGATGTAATCAAACAATAGTAGCAAAATTAAGATGTAAAGTAAATTCTTCTTCGAAAAAAATTCCCTGGACAAAAATTTTAGAACAGGTAACTTCTGAATACAATAATCAACCCATTCTGTGGACTGGTTTTTCCCCAAACTACCTTTTATTTGGAATACTACCATATGATTCACCTTTGCCCAAAACAACTTCATTAAATTACCCACCTGTTGAGGAAGCTAGGAAAATTGCAGTACAAAGAACTATTCAACACCATAAAATTAATAAACAAAGATATGATAAACATTTTGTTCAGTCAAATTTTAAAATTGGTGACTTAGTGATGTACTAGAATTTAAATACCCAATTCAAGAAAACTAGATCCACCTTATTCAGGCCCCTACACAATTTTAAAATCAACTATCTAATGTAAATTTTGAAATTAACAGACCAAATCAATATACTGGAAAAGCCACCGACATTGTACATTCAACCAGATTAAGACATTTTCATCCACAAAATGAGTTTAAATTAAATAAATTTCAGTTCCTGCAGCATTTCTTGGGGGGATGGGGGGAAAATAGGAAAGTTTTGTACTAATTGCAAATAAATTGAAATTGTAAATTTGAATGTTAATAATAAAACTATGAAAATTAAATTGTATTTCTGAAAGCAAAGAAAGCTATAATATGATTGTATTGATTTTTGACTTTAACAATTGTATGATATGAATTAAAATTTAAATAACTGTTTGAAAGAACTTTTTCTAAATCTACAAAATCTGAGTATGTTGAAATGTTTATCACTAATTATAATGTTTTGAATTGTCTTAAAAGCTGAAATGTATGTGATATTTGCCCAATTTTGACAAGTCTAATTCTTTTACCTTTTTAATTTCCCTCTTTCTTGAAGTCTATACTATCTCCCACTTCTACCCACGCGCTGGAAGTCATCCCAATTACCTAATCACTTGTATATAAGCAATTTTACGTGTCAGTCACTTTAGGTGCTGAGTTACTCCAAGATAAACAAATAATGACCAAAGACAGGCTGTGGGATGACCGATCCTTTGTCCTCCCTTTTCCTTCAGGTTTCTGTTGACTCATGTTTTCCCCATTGGAATTCATGAGTGAACGGATTACCCTTTTCCTCTTGGGTTGGCTGGGTGTTACATCCTTTCCTTTTTCTGGAGTCAGTGAGTGAATACTGATCTCTTTTGAGCCTTTCCCAACCTAGAGTTTCAGTGTCGTGCACTATACGCACCAATTTTTCACTCTGAATTTTGTTTAGAGTTGTCGGTTTGGTTAAGACGGTGGGAAATTGTTGAACCTGCTCTCCTCTGACCCAACCATGCACTTGTTCACTCAACTACACCAACACACACAAACAAAAACATACACCTTGAATTAAACAGAATGTACACAGATGAAGGAGTGGTACACCAGTACCAGAAGTGAATTGTTTTACATAATGAATCTATCATTATGAAATATTAAGGCGAATGAAGTGTAATTATGAAATGTTTGATAACTTTGAATTGTGATAAATTTGAATCAGAGTTTTGTGTTATGGAAAAAATTTTGAAGTATAAATAATATGTAGAGTATTTGAATTTCATGTGTAATTTCATATGTTTGATGATAAATGATTTACTGACTTCATACTGTTACAATGAAAAAATTCAAACTTCAAGCATTCGCAGACGATATTATAATATTAATAAAATCTCCAGTTTCTTACAAATTTACCGCCTATGCTAAAGATATACTAAACTATTGTAGCGATTGGATTCATAAGAATGGTCTAAAAATAAGTATAGACAAATGTAATTATACGATTGTGCCTTGTAAAGGGCAAATTATTACAAAACCATCGATTAAAATTGGTGAGGAAAATGTTAAATATCAAAATGAAATAAAATATCTTGGAGTTCACATCGATACTAAACTTACTTTCATAGGTCACCTGGAGAAAGTTAATGAGAAAGCATTAAATTATTCTATAAACTGAATGGAATTTCTAAAAAAAACCTGGGCAATAAAGCCGGAAATTACTAAAGAATTGTACAAAATTGTTGTTGAAAAATAATTCTCTATGCTGCCGAGGTTGGTATAATGATTTAGAAAGTCTTAAAAGAAAGCTCTTGCAGATTCAAAGACCATATATGCTTTTCATGACGAAATGTTATAGAACTACTTCGACTGACGCTCTTAACATTTTGGCGGGATGCGTTCCTTTACACCTGAAGGCCAAATCGGCGAAACAATATTACAGGCTATACGATAATAAGGAAGAAATTGAAATAAATGGAAATAAATATAATGGAAACAACAGCATTACCAGGGAATGGAAAATTAGAACCTTGGATGACTTAATAAGTTATGATTGGACTTATGATTTAGACCCCAAAACAAATATAAAAATTTTTACGGACGGTTCTAAAAAGGATGAAAGAACCGGGGCTGGGTAGTTATTTATGAGGATGGTAAAGAAATTGAGAAAATCAGGGAAAAATTAGAGAGAGCAAATTCTTATACTGCCGAACTCAGGGCGATACAAGTGGCAATCAATTGTATGATTAGTAAAAATATAAAACATTGTGATATATACACTGATTCACGCAGTGCCCTTGAAGCTTTGAAAGCACTAAATTTTAAAGGTGAAATAATCGATGATATTAAACATAAAATTAAAGACAATAACATTGAAGTGGTCTTCCACTGGGTCAAGGCTCACATTGGTATTATGGAAAACGAAGAAGCGGACAGAACTGCGAAGGAGGCTACAGAATTACATACAATAAACTTCTCATATAAATGGACAAAGAATAAAATTAGAAAGTTACTCCATAAAGAAGAGATTAGTGAATGGCAGCATATCTGGAACACGAGTACAAAGGCAGAAGGGTACAGGAAATATTTAGAGAAGTTAAAATACATAGAATAAGCGCTGACTTCTATTTGAATCAAGCTATAACTGGTCTCGGCGCTTCGGGAGCTATCAGAATAAATTTCACAATAAAACTAATATTTGTCCTTGCCAGGCTATTCAAACCCCTGATCATTGTTTATTCGATTGTCCAATTTTTACAAAATATAGGTTAACTTACCTATGGGCTACGAGAACTGGTCGAAGGAGAAATTCTTCGGTGATTTCTATTGCAAAAAATTTATTTCCAAAGTGGTAGCTGATTTAATGGATCAACATCTTCCTATTGCTTAGTTTGGAAGCTATTGACTTTGCTTGTTTGTGCACTTTACTATTTCTTAGGGTTTTCTGTTTGTTGTGTAGTTTGTATAAATAATAACGCAATTCTTTCTTTATATATTTTATATTCTAATTTAGTGCTATATTGTGTTATTTATTGTTTTGAATAGTGAATATATTATTACAATGTATATTGTGTAAATTATATTATGTTTAAATGTATATGGTGTAAACTATTGTTATTTATTTGATTTTGTGTAAATGTAATTGTGAATGATGTTCAAGCTAGGATCTATTGTGGCCATGGGTTTCTCTTCTGGTTGAGGCATAGCTGCTGGTATTACTGGCAGTTTGTTATTGTTAGCTATTTTAATTTTTATGCTAATATAATTTGTTTAGGTCCAGGCTGTTAGCCATGAACTGATGGTGTTAGTGCCATGGTTAATTAATTCATTTCTTGTGTTAATTTATCAATTTAGGTCCTGGTAGTTAACCATGGACCGTTTGTTTGGTTATTTATAATTAGGTTTTGCTATGTAACAAGTTTGATTTAAAAAAAAAAAAAAAAAAAATCTGGCTAGGTCCTAATGGAACCTGGAGCGGTTTTTCTTTTGCACCCGTTGTCCACTCTCCCTTGTTTTATTTCATACTTGGAATTTGTATTCCGTCTTAGAGGATTTTTCTACTTTTTGTTTCCTTGTGTGCCTTGTCCTGCGGGTCCTATCGGGCCGGCGGGATTTCTGTGGCGAGGTTGGTTCCCAGTTAAAACTTGGCCGATACGCGAAAGCGGAGGGGGCCGTAGAGTTTAGAATTCATATGTTTGTATTTCACAAGTAAGTCGAAGGTAAAAGAGCTCTAAATGAAAAATAAGTGAGTTGAATCGATGTAAAATTTTGTAAAATTCAATAAATAGAGGTAAATGAGAAAATTCCCATGAAAAAAAAAGGATAAAATGTTTATATTCTTTTTCAACCACTAATATGTTTTTGTCTTTGAGTCTTACAGGGTCATATGGTTCCAGGAGGCCTCCAAGGAAGACGGTCGACCGCAGTTTCTTTTGTTTTTCATAGTTAATTGTTCTTTTCATGTTACGTCCATTTTCATATTACCATAATCTGTGTAAATAAATTCAATATTTGTAGCAATGTAAACTGGAACTGTTGTAAAATAGAGGGCGAGTGGACAGCTTACAGGACTGTCAATTACATTACCACTCAAAGAATTTGATGAAAATCTTAAAGCATGGACTTTAAATTGTAAAATACTACTGACAGTCCACGTTAATTGTCAACATTTTTATTCTATTAATTTAATTTAATAATAATAATAATAATAATAATAATAATAATAATAAAAGGCCCCTAAATGAGATTTGAAGCGACATTATTTTCAAGTGATGTCTTATTGAGATGATATTTTGGTAAAATTAAGGTGATATTTGAATATTTATGGTGATATATTTTGATATAATGTTGTAATATCTTCCTATTTTGTTTCAAGTCATCAGTGATATAATAATATACTGTACAACTCAAGAATCTTTTAATGTAACTTGTAAAGTATTGTAAACTGTGTATTTTTTAAAAAACCACTGCTCCAGGTCTCACAGCTCAGAAAGAGATTATCCAGGTGTTATAATGAGGGGCATTTGGTTTTAATAATGGGGTTCATTGGGATCCTTGTTGTGTGGGGAGACGTCCCTACTCAGCATGTTTTCCAGTTGGCGGATTTGATGATTTTGCTCTTCTGAGGCGTTGCCACATGGAATTAGCTACTCCTTGTGTGCGCGCCTTCAGGGGGACGGGGGGGAAAGTTGTAAAGGATTTAGTGGGAAAAGAATGATTATTCTAAATTTAAAGGGGGCTTGGGAATTAAATTATATTCGTGGCGTAATTCGCCTCTAATTGTTCGTATTCAAAGACGCGAATTACGAAAGGGAATTTCCCTTTTGTTATATAATCTTCGTGCGCCTCTGAGTTCTGCGGTCGAGGAGAAATGTTTACATTTTATTTAGCCTTGAAAGATGTCTGTTTAGGGCTCTGCGCATGTCCAAGGAGAGTTGGCGCGCTGAGATTCCCGCGAATTTGGGAAGAGCGGGAATAGAAGTCGATGCTATCAGATGTGTTTCGCCACGGCTCTAAAAAAGAAATGGCGAATAATGAAATGCGTAGATCTGGAGAGGTGGTATTATGACATTGAACTGAATAAACTCTACTTAATTTAGACGATGCTGAGTACTTTTTGAGTGTATGCCTTCCCTCGATGCCATGGACTATAAAACAAGAAGACTGCAAACGACACATTAGCAGGCAAAAGCCAACGCCTGTCATATATATATATATATATATATATACATATACATTGCTGGCCACCCAAATTGCAACACCAAGAAACATAAGAGCTATCACAGCAAAATTTATTTTGCAGATAACATGTTGACCAAGTATCAAATGATTAAATTTATAGACTTCTGTGAAGTGTGGTTCCTGCGAAAATCAGTAGGCAGAGTAGCCGCCATTGTTGGAGATCACCGCTGCCACACGCCTCGGCATTCATTCAAAGAGACTTTGGATGAGTTCTTGGGGTACAGCAGACCAAGCAGCTTCCACGCGTTGCCAAAGTTGATCTGCTGTGGCAGCTGGGGATGGAATCTGGGCCAATCGTAGAGCAACCATGGACCACATGTTTTCTATCGGAGAAAGATCCGGAGAGCGAGGCGGCCAGGAAAGCAATTCAATCTGGCGATTGACGAAGAACCGTTGGACAATGCGTGCCATGAGTGGTCGCGCATTATTCTGTTGAAATATGGCTGTCGGCAAGCCCTGGAGGTAAAGAAGGACAACTGGCTCCAACACCTCGGAGATGTAGCGCTGGCTGTTTAAAGTACCGGCAATGCGTACTAGAGGTGTGCGAGAGTGATATCCAATACCGCCCCATACCATAATACCCGGTGCAGGACCAGTGTGGCGGTGCATAATGCAGCTGTTCAGCATCCTCTCTTCACGGTGTCTCCAGACTCGAATGCGACCATCGTGGTGTTGCAGACAGAAGCGTGACTCGTCAGTAAAGACAATTTCATTCCATTCTGCTGTCCACATCCTACTGTCATCGCACCATTGGCGGCGAGACGTCTGTGGTTCTGCGTCAAGGGTAGACAAAGCAATGGACGTCTTGCGGACAGACCACTCTGCTGTAAACGGCGTCGAATGGTACGCGCAGACACTGGATGATGCGTTACAGACTGCATGTGCTGTGCTATGGTTCGTGATGTGACTGAGCGATCCGTCACTGTCCGTCGTACCCTCCTGCATCCAACGATCACATATCCGCATTACAGTTGTTTGGTTTCGTCCGACACGACTACCGATTTCCCTGAAAGATAATCCACAATCTCGGTAGGCCACTATCCTTCCTCTGTCGAACTCGGATACTTGATCAAAAGACGATCGCTGTTTTCGACGAGGCATAATTGATCGTTTTTTTTTGAAAAAACCACAAGAAAAACACAATTGCCGAATTTGAAATTCTCGAAATCTCCAAGCCTTAAATAGCGCTTTGAAGTGGCGCCACAGGCGCGCGTGGTGTGCGTCTGCGCTGAAATTCTAATCATTTGCATATCTCACCTCCGCTAATGCATGTTGTAAATTTCATGTTATTTGCATGTTTCCTTCAGGGTTTTGCATTTACAGTGGCCAGCAGTGTACATACATACATATATATATATATATATATATATATATATATATATATATATATATATATATATATATGTATTATTCCCGTATTAAAATCGAAAATCCGGCCAGCCGTAAAGTGCGGTCAGTGATAAAATTTTTGAACGCAAAAAAAATGTCCGTGCGGTACGTCCATAAATGGCAAGGAATGACCATTAGAGTACGGCCATAAATGGCAAGGAATGACCATTAGAGTACGGCCATAAATGCAGGATCCTACTGTGAAACACTTAAGAAGCTGCGCCGAGCCATTCAGATCCGACAGCGTGGGTGACTGTTAGCTGGAGTTTGTCTCTTGCACGAAAACGGCCGCACAACGCCGTACAGTAGGGGAAACTCTTGTACCTAGGGCCTCCATACTTTATTTGAATAATTATTATTTTACAGCATTTTTACTCATTGGAGTGAGTGACAACACTGTTTCAAATCATGACAGCCATTTTTAATGAAAGCTAGAAGAAGCTATAGTTAAACAGAAAAGAAAGTCTTGATTGGATTATCAAAACTAAAATTTTTCACTTCAGTTTGAAGTCTTATTTTGTGAAAGTAAGTGCAAACTTATGTTTTAATGGATAGCAGATAATTTTTGTAATCATTAAAGGGAAAAATTATACAAAAACAAAGTTTGATTTCTGCAGGTCTTTGGCTATGGAAACCATTTTGCCAAAAACAACAACATCTTGTACCTAGGCCCATAATCTTGTCTTGGGCCATGGCCTCTGGTGGAAAAGAGGTGGACGAAAACTTGGCAATTGCAGAATTCTCATTCATACCCCCGAGAAATATGAAATTCAAGCACAAATATTGAAAAAAAGTAATTGTTAAAAAAAAGGTAACGAAATCGGTGTTTGAAACAGAAAATTTATGTGGGATCATTAAGAAGACAATTGAGAAAAAACATACATTAGAAAGTGATGAAATAATAAACATTTCTTCCTTACGAAGATTTTAGAAGTTCTGCATGAAAGAAATAATGCATACAAATTGTTTTTTTTATTGTAAACAACAATTTCAGTTTTTGGAAATAACTGGCCCTAGGTACAATAGTGTTATTGTACATAGGGTCATTTGTAATTTTTTTAAATTTTCAATATCATTTGTAAGGTATACACAAGATTCGATTCCCAAGAATCGAACTTTTGAATGAATGAATTAAAGAAGCTGCTTCAGATATGCTAATTTCGGCATACGCGCTTAGTATAAATACCACGCAGCGTCATTAATAAAAGGAGGAGGTTGTTAAGGTTGAAAAGGTGTTATCCTGCGCTAGTGCTTAACGGGCCAGAAGTTTACATGACAGTACTGCTGGTTTGACTTACTGTTCGTGAGTATAAAAATATATTGTTCTTGAAAGCTGTGTTTATACATTCCGTACAAGTAGTACGCATGCTTATTGCTGTAAAAGCCAATTATATGTGCAACGAATTCAATAAACATTGTTTCATGTATAAACTGCGTTCGTATAAAATTCAAATAGAGTGCCACTTCAAATTATATACACCCAAGTCTGGGTAGAAGTGAGCATAGATTCTCTATACATTTACAAATTTTTTTATTCTACACTTGATGTGATTTTTATTTAAAGAGACTAAAGCACAAAATGTATACAAACTATTTTTATTATTGTAATTTAGTTATAAGTAAAGATACTACCTTTTTGCTACATGATGGCTAATTAGACAGGGAGTATTTGCTTAAAGTCGATCCCGAAATGGCTACAAACATCCATGCCAATTGTGGGACTCGAACCCACAAAATGCCAGCATCGCCCGGCCATATTTAATGTAAAAATTTCACTTCATTGTGTTAGAGTTAAATAGCAACATCTCCGGCGTTGCTATCTGGAAATTACTTATTTGTGTCTGATGTCATTTTTACCTTGAAATCTGGCAACTGCTTCATCAAATTTATGTCATGAAGTTTAGAATTTCTTCATCTTTATTTTTTTTTCAGATTGTGCATGTTCAATATAATTTCATTTATTGAAACAAAAACATATTCAAAATTATATATTTTAACTGAATATTTTCAAGCTACTCGTGTGCATTAATTGAATGTAAATAATTTTTATTTACAGGTACAATATTTTTTCAGTGGTTGTTTTTGAGGCATTTAAAAACAGAACAAAGTTTTCGTAACCACGCCTAAGAGATTAAAAGCATTTTCAAAAATAGCAATGTCGGCAAAACAAGAATTGAATTTTTTAGATTTTTCTCTGCCACCATTTCTCTGTATTTTATAGTGGTTTTAAATAAAAATTAATTCGGCAACAAAATTATTCTTTCTTGTAGGAGTTGCCATCTTATTTGGATATTTTAAGAAATCCGTAACGGTTATCATAACGCTGCGAATTGAATTATTTCCCGGGAAACAGTGTGATACAAAAAATATCCCCGAAAACGCTGAATTTTCAATGTTTTGTAGGTAATGAAATTTCTCATCGTACCGTATTAAAGGATTTAGTTACGTTGTACGGATTCTTTAGCATTACCTGACCGCTGAAAAAAGGTTTCGCGTAGATTCTTTTAGCATGTAGCAAAAAATTCTCAGAAATTGAATCAAAGCATTTTTTTACGGATAAAACAATAGAAGGAAAGTTCTTAGACCCTTAATGTTATGCCACATTATCTGCTCTTCAACATGGCATTGCTTTCGAATACACTCCAAAAATCAAATTATTCCCCGATTGAAATCAACTTATTTGAGTAACAAATCTTTAATTTAGCCTATTGCCTTCCCATAAGCAAGTGGTTTTTGTTAAAATATACAGCTAAGTAAAACTAGTATACATAAATATATATATACACATCTAAACATACATACATATACTATATATATTTATACATATATATATATATATATATATATATATATATATATATATATATATATATATATATATATATATATATATATATATATATATATACACACAGAGAACCTGTGAGGTTGAGAACCACTGCTTTAAAGGTATATAAACATTCGTTTCTAAGAGTAATTTCTTCTTTAGTGAAAATATTTTCGGAATTTTTACTCAATTTAATTAAAATAATCCAAAGAAATAAATAAAATAACGTTTTAACAACATCATTAGAACAATAATCATCAAAAGGGTCTTATCAGGAGCAATGCACGGGTCGTAGGAGCATGGTATTCTAAACTGACTCTTCAAACGACCGTCCCTCACATATCTGTTGAATATTTTAAGTCAAAAAAAATTATAATGCAGGGTTTTCTCAATTATCCGTGTGCAGATAATCCGGTCTGCTGTTTATCCGTGGTTGTGGGTGGGTGTGGGTGAAATGTATAAATAATTACAAGATAAAAAGAACTTTTTATATACCATGTTTTTAAATTTTCTGTTGAATCATATAAACTTGACAATTCTATGTGTTAATAAATACTTTTTTAAATTTTTTGATGAATTATCCCATCAACTTATCAAATGCGTAATCAATCGTTTAGCTCGAGAATTGGAAGTTAACTTACATTTAACTTCACGTTCCCACCCCTGCCGACAGATGGCTGCACCATTCTACAAAGCAAAATTAACTAAAAATGGATTCAATTGTGCTTAAAGATGGCTAAAAGTATTAAAATAATGCACTGTCATCGTGTTCTGAGCGTTTCTAAAAGTTTCAAATGTCTAGCTAGTCGGGAAGTTAGTTAAAAATCGATTGCAAGATTTGTACCGGACAAACACATAAACACACACACAAACAAGAAAGCAAGTTAATAAAAACATGGTAATGACAGCAATTTCTATACTCATATAGTAAGAAATGTTAACAGAAACTAGAAAAACAAATCAGCTATTAGAAAACTCAAAATATTTAGTATCAATAACCAAAAACTTAGATCAATTCGCGTATTTCAAAATCGAATTCAGTTTGCCTCTTTGAAAGTAGAGCAGGAAAAGACTGCAAAGTAAGCCAAAGCAGGGAAATTGCCCCTCAGGAGATTTTGCTATTCCACAACAATGAAACCGTAAAAGATGGAACTGTCAACAGCAGACGCAGAAACAGTTGAAATTACGGAGTGATGATTTATTCATATATTCATATATATACAGTTACATTATCTAGAGTAAAATTATCTAGATGCCCATATGTTTAGATTAAAAATATGGTAAACTACCGAAAGAGAACTAGAGATTAAAAACAGAAGATGATGTTAGGAGAGGGGGGAGGGATAAAGCAAAAACAATTGAAACATGTCTTTTAAAAAATGTTTCATTAGCAAAATCATAAAATATTTCTTTCTACTCTTGAAAAAATGATTTCTTTGGGGAATATCTCTTTGTCTCACTCATATCTATTATTTATGCATAACTCTCTTTAACCTTTGAAATCTTTATTGAAGTCTTCAAATAATCATAAAAAAAAAAACAGGAACACGACATTTCTCCACCTTCTTATATGCATACATAAATTTAGTTTAAAATATCTCTTTTCTCTATTTAGCCTGGGCTGTTTTGTTCCGAACATTCAACAGATAATTTAAGAATGTCGTGAACGCTTCCCCGAGTATCAAATTTAAAACTCCGAACATTGTAGTTCACAGTGCATTCTATCAGAACATTTTGAAGTGGTAAGCTAACAGCGACCTTATCTCTGATTTATGGGAACTTCTGGCGAGCGTAAAATGGCTGAATTTAATCCACCCATGAATCATGGTAGCAGAAAGAGCACATTATTCCTCTCGCTTCCATACCTCGCTTCAACATAAACTTCGGATTTTATCTTCTATGAATGGATGTTTGGTAATAAAAGTAATTCAGCTTTGTAATGAGCAGGGCAGAATTTTTAGCACGTCTTTCACAGAAGGGAAAAATACGAGGCATCACGGTTTGTCTCTTCTTGCGTTTGTAAAAAACGCATAGAAAGCTTCTGCTGGTCTTTGATTTTTAAACTGCAAAAGCGTTTATCTAGCTTTAAGGGATCGGAACCCTCAGTTGGAGAATCATAGTTCGGTTAAGTGTGTGATCAACCACTTAAGAGTTCAATGGTAGGAAAAGATCATTGCATATCTATATAAATAAAACAGTTCCGTAACTGACTGAATGACAGATAACGCACAGACCAAACCGCTGGACCTACACTGGTGTAAGAAATTAAGAGAATTTGCAGACTTGGTCGGTTATCTCTAGAACTACTGTACCGATTTTAATGAAATTTAACATGTACATACATTGATACAATAGAAAACAAATAACATATTCAATAATTGTAGTACACACGCATGATCGTGCGTAACACTCGTTGGAGTCTGAAGGTAGAAACAGCGGTTGCAGAATAAACAAAATAATGGGTTAATAGATGGGTTAATAGGGGGTATGGTCCCCTCTTACAGATATACAGGTCTCTCAGCGTGATTTCATACTTGAAATAAGGCAGTTTATCATTTGCATTGTGCACACAATGTGTGTGTTTCACATTGTGCTGTATGAAGAAGATATTTTAAGATTGATTAGATCCCCAATCCTCATGTACAATGGTGGAATTATCTGTGTTCCACAGTTAAGGCTGCTATGTACTAACCTCATTGGATTCGCTCACACCAATGTTAACCTATGGAGAAAATTTGTCTACCGATTGCCGACTTGAATTCGAAGATTTAAAAAAAAAATTCTACTCCGTCATAGAGAAAGAAATTTTACATTTGTGAACATTTTTCGTTTTTTTAAAAAAATGCAATTAATATTTTAAATTTAAATTGTTCGGGGAAAAATCTGGTATACTGTGTTTTAAACGCTCATAAATTCCTTCGGTGAACGAAATTTATAAAATGAATCCTGTAGCGTTTTGCAGAAAAGTTCGGGCTATCTGATAATACCAATTTTATTTGATTATCAGCATTTATGTACCTGTAAATTGTTGACAAAAATATATTTAAAATAAAAAATTTGGGGGCAGCGCTTAACCCCCCCTATGGTTTGATTTGGTTTGGAGCGCTACGGTCAACTTTACGCTACACGAGGGCTAAGAACCTCCCTATGGAGAGAGAGCCATTACAATCCCTCAAATTGTCAATCCTAAGGGGGGTGGAATTCTCGAACTGTCAAGTGGACTCCTCCCACCACAAGAGTCTGCAAGAAGAGGAAAAGGGAAATACGATTTTTTTTCTTAGTACATAGCAGCCTTAAAAGTTTGTTTATTTGAGTATGAGTAAGTTTAACTGTTATAAGTTAAGTAGTTTAGTCACTTATTTGTGTTCTTTTTCACTTAAGCTTATTACAAAATGCACTGCTGGCCACCCAAATTGCAACACCAAGAAAGACAAGAGATATCACAACAAAATTCATTTTGTAGATAACATGTTGACCAAGTATCAAATGATTAAATTTATAGACTTCTGTGAACTGTGGTTCCTGCCAAAATCAGTAGCCAGAGTAGCCGCCATTGTTGGAGATCACCGCTGCCACACGCCTCCGCATTGGTTCAAAGAGACTTTGGATGAGTTCTTGGGGTACAGCAGACCAAACAGCTTCCACACGTTGCCAAAGTTGATCTGCTGTGGCAGCTGGGGATGGAATCTGGGTCAATCGTAGAGCAACAATGGACCACATGTTTTCTATCGGCGAACGATCCGGAGAGCGAGGCGGCCAGGGAAGCAATTCAATCTGGCGATTGACGAAGAACCGTTGGACAATGCGTGCCACGTGTGGTCGCGCATTATCCTGTTGAAATATGGCTGTGGGCAAGCCCTGAAGGTAAGGAAAGACAACTGGCTCCAACACCTCGGAGATGTAGCGCTGGCTGTTTAAAGTACCGGCAATGCGTACTAGAGGTGTGCGAGAGTGATATCCAATACCGCCCCATACCATAATACCCGCTGCAGGACCAGTGTGGCGGTGCATAATGCAGCTGTTCAGCATCCTCTCTTCACGGTGTCTCCAGACTCGAATGCGACCATCGTGGTGTTGCAGACAGAAGCGTGACTCGTCAGTAAAGAAAATTTCATTCCATTCTGCCGTCCACATCCTTCTGTCATCGCACCATTGGCGGCGGAGACGTCTGTGGTTCTGCGTCAAGGGTAGACAAAGCAATGGACGTCTTGCGGACAGACCACTCTGCTATAAACGACGTCGAATGGTACGCGCAGACACTGGATGATGCGTTACAGACTGCATGTGCCGTGCTATGGTTCGTGATGTGACTGAGCGATCCGTCACTGCCATGCGCACAATTTGCCTGTCATCACGTGAAGTGGTGCGCTGAGGTGGATGCGATGGAACACGCCGGTCCGTCGTACCCTCCTGCATCCAACGTTCACATATCCGCATTGCAGTTGTTTGGTTTCGTCCAACACGACTACCGATTTCCCTGAAAGATAATCCACAATCTCGGTAGGCCACTATCCTTCCTCTGTGGAACTCGGATACTTGATCAAAAGATGATCGCTGTTTTCGACGAGGCATAATTGATCGTTTTTTTGAAAAAACCACAAGAAAAACACAATTTCCGAACTTGAAATCGTCGAAATCTCCAAGCCTGAAATAACGCTTTGAAGTGGCGCCACATGCGCGCGTGATGTGTGTTGGCGCTGAAATTCTAATCATTTGCATATCTCACCTCCGCTAATGCATGTTGTAAATTTTATGTTATTTGCATGTTTCCTTCAGGGTGTTGCATTTACAGTGGCCAGCAGTGTACATTTCTTTGCAAGTGACGCATTAATTCGCCTATTAACTCACTAACTAACTCAGGTTTTGTTAAACACAAATTAATATTACATTTTTCAATAGAAAAGGCAATTACAGCTACTAACTAAGTTAGAAAGTATGTTTGTACTTTTGAAAATGTGTTTATAATCAATTTCGTTGTGTTTTTCAATCACTTTGTGTGTTATTTTTTCCGTTGTTCGCAACAAGCTATCTTGCAACATTGGCAATTGCTTTGAAAAATTATTTTTAAATGGGGGATACAATTTTTTTTTCTTTCTAGATATACAAGCATTGGACCTATTTACCCAGTCACAGATTCTGTTGTTTATTATGAGAAATAAACCTGGGTGGTCCAGTTACCCCAATTATCAGGGGAACTGGGCCCACCTGTATTTTAAAATATATACAATATTTATGTAAGGTATACACAAGATTCGATTCACAAGAATCGAACTTTTGAGTGAATGAATTAAAGAAGCCGCTTGAGATATGCTAATTTAGGCATACGCGCTTAGTATAAATACCATTCAGCGTCATTAATAAAAAAGGTTGTTAAGGTTGAAGAAAGGTTGTTGTTAAAGTTGATAGATAAGCGAGACGGAGCTACGGGGTATGTAGCTCCAGGTGTTATCCTGCGCTAATGCTTAGGGCGCCCAAAGTTTACGTGGCAGTACTGCTGGTTTGACTCTCTGCTGGTTTGTGAGTATTTGCAAAGTGTATTTCTATTGAATGTTAATATATATATTCCGTACAAGTAGTACCCATGCTTATTGCTGTAAGAGCAAATTCTACATGTGCAACGAATTCAATAAACATTGTTTCACGTATAAACTGTGTTTGCATCAAATTCATTTAGAGTGCCACTTCAAATTATATACACCCAAGTCTGGGTAGAAGTGAGCTATATTCTCTATATTTATATATAATATATATATAATAAAAACCAATATCATAGCTTAAACATACTCCCTAAGACTTACTAAAATACATGTAATACAAGGATTTTTGTAAATTATACATATTAGTATTATAATTTAAATGTGTTAAAAATATAGTATATAGAAAAGTTGTAAATCTATCCCAGTTAATCCCAACTTACCTTAATATTTATAGAAATTGTTTTTTTTTAAAATTGCATGGAAAAATCTTTACATAGAAACTCTAATTACATAATCAATTTTAATATAGATTCCGCTTTAAGATTTCCCGAAAGTATTTGAAAGCAGGAATTACATCCCATTCACGTGACATCATAATGTGCCATTATAATATACAGCACTGTATTCTTATTTACGCTGAATTAATTTCCCATGAAACACGATGGAAATAACTCGTTCTTCTAAAAAAAAAAAGTTCAATTTAAATTATAGAGTTAATACATCAGGTTACTTCATTAATGGTAGAGTAAATTCCAGCAAATGTATGTAAATGCATACATTTCGTATTCAGAATTTCCACTATCAACCGAAACGACGATATCACTTAAGGTTTATGAAACTTCATTTCGCGAGGGAAAAGAATTAGCTGCAATGTGAAAGAATTTTTCAGCTTAAAATTCAATACTCAATTAAGAGAATAATTCTTTTGAATGGACAAGCATAATGGATTGACTGCTGTGGACGGAAATAACAGAGCGAAATAATAAAACATAACATATTAATAAGATACGTAAGTACTTTTAAATAACTAATAACTAAACAAATTTATTTTTACTCTGATTTATCAAACGAAACACGATGCTTATTAAATTTGTATGTAAGTGTTCGCTAACTATCCTTTTTAATGCATTTGATTCTCTACAGCAAACATAATGGAAATATTACAACATAACGGAATAAAGTATTTCAGCATTACGAAAATAATACAGCGTACGACAAATATAGGATTTATAAATAATAAAGCATTTGTTAAAAAATTGACTCCGCTAAACACTAATTAACTTTAACGACTCCGATAACTCTAATTTCAGGAAACACTATTCTCCCTATTTAATTTAACACTAATTAACTCTATATAGAATTAACGACTTATTAAATTTAATAAGTTTGTTCCGCATTGTAAGTATTAAAAATTTTATACAATGGCTCTGCACAAGTTTTGCGAAGCGTCAGAGAATTAGTTGCGTTAAAATTAATATTTTTGCCCTTAAACTTATACGAAACAGTTTTACTAATAATTCTTAGTGTAATTATGTTTAGGAATACAACATGCATTACAGAAATATTTTTTTAGGATAATAATTTAACGTGTCATAATTATAAAATGTAAGATATTAGTATAACGTAAGAGAATCGTGCATTTTGGTAACGTCACTTAATTCCAATGAGAAATACTCGAATTGCAACAAAGAACACAAACGATTCTGAATTCGAATTTTGCTACATGAAAGGTGCGATGTGTTTTATTTACTCCATGATAATTAATCTGTTTATGTCTTCAGTATTGATTCCTTCCTAGCCTTCATTTCATCTTAGTTCCTGTCAGATAGACGTCAAAATGAATGATATAAGTAAAGAGCACGGTAAAGTGAACACGGGGATTGATTTCCGTCCGATCGGGTAGCTAGGCAACGCCACTTCACGACAAGGCCTTACTGCGTTTTTCAGTCCGACGAACGTTTGAGTTTGACGGGGCTGAATATCATGAAAGATGAAGTCTGTTTCAGTTTGATTTTTGGATCACTTGTATGTTAGGATTTCTAGAGTGTAATGTTGACCAGCACCCTTGCCTGAGATTGTGACGTGACCAACGTTAGACAAAGCAGATTTCACTGCCTAAAAGGATTTAAAAAATCTATTGTTTTGGTCTTACATATATACTTACCTTTTCACTCATAGATTTACACTAAACTAATGAATTAACCATAGCTATAAAAAAAAAGAAATCGTACCTTTCTTTAACGTATCATCGTATTTAAACGATGATATATAATTTTAATATAATAATAAAAATTAATATAATAATAAATATTAATAAATATTAATATTTATTACTAATATATTAATAATAATTTATTAATATTTATTAATAATTATTAATAAATATTAATATTTAATATAATAATACGATGATATATAATTATATTTTAACGATGATATATTTTTAACGTATCATCGTACCTTTCTTTAACCATAGCTTACAGGGTCTATTTTTTCGATTCCCTCTTTAGAACAGAAAATTTCATATACACACATATAATATGTGTGTATATATATATATATATATATATATATATATATATATATATATATACAGTTGGCTCTCTGTTTAACGACGCTCTACTTAACGACGATCTCTATTTCAGGATGATATTTCCCAGTCCCAGCCTCTCCGACGATATGGGAACTGTTATTTTTTCACAAATTCTGTTTAAGGGCGATCTCTACTTAAGGACGATTTTTCACGGAACCTTGAAAGTCGTTAAACAGAGAGCCAACTGTATATATATATATATATATATATAGGTGTTTGTCAAAATAATGGAAACACTAAGAAATTTTATGAAGACCTTTATTAATACGGCGCAGATTCACCTTTTTCATGTAATACCACCTGATTCACCTTGGAATTGGATTATACAAGTCATAGATAGTGGTTAAGAATATATTATACCATTCTTCGGGGGGAAATAATGAAAGTTTCTGTACAGATTCTGTGGTGGATATCGATACCTGGCTCTATCCGTTTATACAGATCACAGTGGTTGGATGATATATAGTCGGGGGGATATGTATAGGGCAAGATAAGATACTTGATTTCTTTTTCATGCACTTCAAACCAATATTTGATAGATTTAGCTGTATGTATAGGGGGATTATCATCCTGGAGAAAGCCATCTCCTTCAAGAAACAATGTTTGCACCATAGGATGGACTAGTGAGCTAATATTTTGACATAGTCCTTCCCATTCAATCTCCCTTTTAGGATTACAATAGGGCCTGAAGAAAACCATGAAATGCCATTCCAAACCCTGATATATCTACCGCCATGATTGACAGTTGAGATGAGACAGCCAGAATCTTACGCTTGTGTAGGTGTTCTCCAGACATACGCGCGTTCCGTTGCGAGGAACAATGTCAACAATTATTCGTCGGAACAAATGCCATTTCTCGACATATTACTCGAACAGAATTTACGCTCGTGGCAACATTGTGGACGATATTTTGTATTGGCATCTATTACAAGTGGCTTGGGAATAGCTACTCTTCCGTAAATACTTTGTTTGCGAAGTTTCCTTCTACCTCTAATGGTTGATACTGGAACATACAGATGCAGATTGAGCTCTTCGGTCATTTTGGTTACGATTGCTTTTTTTCTTCATATCGCAATCCGCTTCAATATCTCGTCCGTCTCTTTCACTCAGCTCTCTCTTTCGTCCACTATTCTGTTTGGCAAAGGATGTTTTTCCGTGCACTCTGTATGCTATTATGACTTTCGATACCATAGCTCAAAAAATACCCATTAGCCTGGGGGTTGCAGTAACAGATACTAGAATTTAAACGCGCTCCAACAATTTGCCCTTTTAGCAAGGCCTGCAAGATTTTATATTTTACGATGTGTTCCCCCAAAAGCATGATGCCCTTAAATTCATAACTGCTACCTGATAGTAGAATAATACATACACTATATTATATAAAAAATACCGGTGGCCAGACTCGTTTTTAAGGAATACGAAGCACATTCATAAACACCACTAATATTGATAGGTGTTTCCACTATTTTGATTACCACTTGTATATATATATGTACACTCATGGACAAAAAAATTAGCGCACCAAGAAGGAGTCGTCAAAATGAAACGAAATTTTACATACGTAATGACTACTTTGATATAAGTAAATGATAAGAAAATCAAAGAAAAAGGATAATTTCTTTCAGAGAAAAAGGCTAAAGAACGGAGGAGTTAATACTCCGTTGGACCCCCTCTAGCGCGAATGCACGATGCGATACGATCGGGCATTGCGTCATACATATCGGGCATTACGTCGAGGGCGTCCTGAGCCTGGTCTTCGTGTACATGACATCTCTCGGGTCCACTGATCCCAACACCTCCTCACAACACAATCAGAGCGGCCTAATTGACGAGTTACTCGCTAGCTGACCACCCAGCTTCCATCATCCCGACGATTCTCCCCCTCTCAAACTGCGATAACTGCTTATATTGTCTTCGAACATGGCGTAATGGCATGTCTATCACAACTCTTCCTTTGTAAATAATTCAGCACACTCAAAAAAGCTTTGGTTACCTGTTTTATACTCCACAGAGTACGATGTTCAACGCCCTCTACCGGCTATACATAATGCGCAATCACTCTGCATTTCTAATCATTTGCATATCTCCCCGACATGTACCTTCATTGCAAGTTTCGTGACGATCCCGCAATTATTTCTTTGTGCGCTAATTTTTTTGTCCATGAGTGTATATATATATATATATATATATATATATATATATATATATATATATATATATGGCCGTGGCGGCCTTGTAGTACAGCGCGCTGGTTTTCGGTTCTGAGGGTGCTCGGATCGAATCCTGGCGAAGCGCCACTAAAAGGCCTCTTTGTGTCGTCCCTTCATAGGGGGCAATGCTGGTCCGCATATATGGCGCCCCCATAATAAAATGGCCAGCAAAACTGCGGTGAATTACAGGCGAATGTCTTCGCGACAAGTACCTCCGCATTGAAAAAAAACATATATATATATAAATATATATACATATATATACACACACTTATATATATATATTCATTCTTGGGCCCGTATAATTGGGATACACGCTATCCCAACCCGTAATGAAAAAGGTTAAGGGATGAGCTAAACATAGTTTTATATTCGTATATAAAGAAATGGAAATACTACATTAAGTAGTCGTAAAGCAAAATATCCAAAAGTTATTAGCTTTATCTAATACAGATATTATTAGCTAAAGAAATATATTAATTAGCTGTATAATGGAGTTTCATTATGCCAGCATTAAGGAACTTCGTATTATCATATTTGCCTTAGATGATATATTTTTCTCCGCATAGTCCCCAAACTAATCATCTATTTTACTATTTGAGAGCATCAGTTTGGAAAAGCAATTGTTTCAAAGTATCAGTTAGAATATTTCTTCCCATAATCAACATCCAACGTATAATCAACAACCAACGAATTAATATTTGAACACGTTGAACAAATTCCTACTCAAATCGAATTTTTTAAGGGAATATTCGTGTATTCTTCAGGGACCTAATTAATTCGCAGAAGTTAATTATTACTTCTTTAAATATTTATTATAATCCTTTACATTGAAAAGACTTTGCATTTGATAACTGTGGTTTGGTATTTGATCTCCAAAATTCGTTTTTATTTTCCACAAAACTCGTTTGAAAAAGAATCTCATATTGTTTAGTGCTAAAAGAGTTTTGCGTAATGCTTTGTTAACTAAATTTATTTGAATATATGAGTCTCTCTTCGTAATACTAACGATTTCAAGTTAGAAGATACGAACTTTAGTCAAATATCAAATAGTTCATTTTGCGTTTGTATGGAGGCAGTTATTTAATTTTTTTTATCTCTGCTTTCACAAAATATTTACCACATCTAAATGATTTATACAAACAGTCACTTTTTACTCAGCTAAACATAATTGACTTGTAGCAGTAAATCTTAAGGACTCTGTAAAATACAATATTGCGTGAATTTTATTTTCCAGTAGCAAGTATCTTATCTCACTGCTATCCCAACTTAAACGCAGCCTAGGAGCGGCAATAGATTTGTTAAATTATGACAATATTGAAAATGTTAAGATGAATGCATTGGTATCGCTACATATCTCCTAAATTCATTTAATAATCAGATCTAAGGAAATTTTTGCATTTACTTACTTTTGCAAAGAGAAAAATTTGGGCTTGTACCTAACCTAATAAAAAAAAATTTCAGGTAGTCTCTTCTAACGAAACTACCGCGGGTTGTTAACATTGGATTACTTATCGTTGCTTACCTCTTTTTTATGTTTAAATGTATGTATGTTTTATGTATATATGTACGTATATATATATATATATATATATATATATATATATATATATATATATATATATATATATATATATATATATATATATATGTATATATATATATAATATATATATATATGTATATATGTATGTATATATATGTATGTGTGTGTGTGTGAGGCTAAAAATATGGGGGTGATCGCGCGACCTTAAAACGAGATTTTGGTTATTAAAATATAGGATTGACAATTTAAAAGTCTGGGAGTTCAAATAAGCGGCATAAGGCATTGCAGTGAAAATAGAATTAGTGGGTTCGACTTGATTCAATCTCCGAAGAACCGAGGAGAATTTTAGGTAGACGTATAACCTTGCAGTTTGGCGCTAAGAAAATGCTTAGTTTAGCAAAAAAACATGTACGATATGACATCGCGCATAAGTAATGAGCGTCAATAAGCGTTGGTTAAAAAGCTATGAACAAAGGATTTATTTCAGAGTCATTGATAACTAGGGAATGGAAAGGACGTGTGCTGTTAGGCGCACAGATTTAAATTGGGCGGGATATTGGGAATTACTTTGATGGAGCTGAGTAATTAATTGGAAGTTAATAAAAGATGTTTGTAAAATCAATTGGACTGTTCTATGGATACTGTATCAACATCTTGAAAGCTTGATGGAGTTTTAAGGTTTGATAAGCGTCACCACCGGTTCACCGACTGCATCATGATACAAAAGAGGTTCGGATTTATATTAAATAGTATGGGAGTAGAAGTCAAGTCCGACATATATATATATATATATATATATATATATATATATATATATATATGTGTGTACACTCATGGCCAAAAAAATTAGCTCACCAAGAAGGAGTCGTCAAAATGAAACGAAATTTTACATACGTAATGACTACTTTGATATAAGTAAATGATAAGAAAATCAAAGAAAAAGGATAATTTATTTCAGAGAAAAAGGCAAAAGAACGGAGGAGTTAATACTCCGTTGGACCCCCTCTAGCGCGAATACACGATGCAATACGATCGGGCATTGAGTCATACAAGTTCTGTATGATGTCTTGAGACATTTCGTTCCATATTTGCTGTAACCTTGCCTCTAGTTCGTTCAAACTCGTGGGATGCCCAACTCGTCATCCCAAATTATCCCAGATATGCTCGATTGGAGACAAATCTGGGGATCGGGCAGGCCAAGGAAGGGTAGTAACAGTGCGGAGACAGTCTTGTGACACCCTTGCTGTATGAGGCCGAGCATTGTCTTGTTGAAAAATGGCTCTGGGAGCCGTTGCATGAGTGGCAACACATGTGGTTGCAGGATTTCATGAACATACTGCTGGGCTGTCATGGTGCCACGGAACAATACTAGGGGTGACCGTGTATTGTAGGCAATGGCACCCCATACCATCACACCAGCTGTGGGAGCGATGTGTCGCTGTACAGCAAAGGCAGGATTGAAGCGTTCACCACGGGATCTCCACACACGAACACGATTGTCATCACTGCCGAGATTGAATCTGGATCCTTCGCTAAAGACGACCTGGTTCCATTCCGCTGCAGTACAGTTTCCTCGTGCCCGGCAAAACTCCAAATGGAAGCGTCGATGGGTGGGCGTCAAGGGCAGCACACGTAATGGGCGCAGCGATACCAACTGTCCTTCAGCCAGGCGCCTTCGTATGGTTCGAGAAGACACAGAGGCCCCTAGTGAAGGTGCTACCTGTGCCTGGATGGTGGCCGATGAAGCAGTTGGTTGTACGCATGCATTTCTTACGATGTGGCGGTCTTCTCGACGACTGGTCTGTCGAGGGCATCCTGAGCCTGGTCTTCGTGTGCATGACATCTCTCGGGTCCACTGGTCCCAACACCTCCTCACAACACAATCAGAGCGGCCTAATTGACGAGCTACTCGCCTAGCTGACCACCCAGCTTCCATCATCCCGATGATTCTCCCCCTCTCAAACTGCCGCAACTGCTTATAGTGTCTTCAAACACCGCGTAATGGCATGTCTATCTCAGCTCTTCCTTTGTAAATGATTCAGTACACTCAAACAAGCTTTGGTTACCTGTTTTATACTCCACAGAGTACGATGTTCAACGCCCTCTACCGGCTATATGTAATGCGCAATCACGCTGCATTTATAATCATTTGCATATCTCCCCGACATGTACCTTCATTGCAAGTTTCGTTACCATCCCGCAATTATTTCTTGGTGCGCTAATTTTTTTGTCTATGAGTGTATGTATGTATGTATGTATGTGAAAATTTTGACGCATTTTGGTATTTTTTCTGTTTAACTTTTTACTGCTTGCCCAAACGATACAGACAGGGTTTGGTGCTCCAAAATTATAACTAGCGACGCAAGACATCTGACATTTTTCTTTCCGGAGGACCGTTATGGAGGAAAGTAATCCTACGTTAAAAAGGATTATGCTAGATTTAAAAGAAAAAAAATTATTTCACACCGAAGAAATATGGCATGATATAAAATCGGCGAAAATCCCGAACAAAAATTAAGAGCAGCCACTAGTTTTTTTCCAATGAATGCAGTTTCGACATGTCGAACAGCATTATGTGGGGGTGTATACAGTTCACAAAAGCCGTTCGTTAAATGACCTTAGAGACAGATAATCGCCCCAAATGCTCCCCGACTTGATGAAGAACAATGTTCACATTCGTGTCTAGGCCGTATATGGGTAGGTTAAATCCGTTGACCGGAAATTCCTTCTTTGAGGTCAGTGAGTGGGGAGGGTTTGATCCCCCAGATGTCGCCCCTGGGGTTGCTAGGTCAAAATTGTGGTGGCTCCTAGCCAAGACGGACTCCGACCCTCGTGGTGCTATTATAAACTGTAGCCGTAGCCCGATGTCTGCCAGAAGCCTATATGGACCTGAAATAAACAGGAAAACCAACGTAAATGAAGCACAAATAGCAGTAAGATGCAATTATTTTGCATACGGCCGTTTCGAAGCTACAAAGGAGCTTCTTCATCAGTGCAACGAACTTAGTGGCAGCTCAAAAAAGCCGAAGACTAAGCGACCAGACACGTGCACGTGCGCTTAAATATCCGCACGTGTCGAGCACCCAAAGGCACGAAGCAGCGGAGAGACCGAAATAGGGCAAGCAGCGCCATCTCGTGGCACAAAGAGGAGGGAAAATATGGACCTGGTCTGGAACTTCCGGCCAGGGGACATTAGGAACAACAACAACGCAATATTCACTAGTTCATAACTAAAGAAGAGAATGAATTAGAATTGGCCGTACTAAATTTTTTGGGGAGCTTTAAGAAGCTATGTAGGCGCGCTGTGGCCCGGTTGGCAAAGGCAGCGAGCCAGTGATCTGAACGTCTCTGATTCGATGTCGGTCGCTGAGAAATCCACCGCCGTGTACACTAATGGTGGCTAGTGCACGAAAAATCGGTCGTGGCTTCAATATCCTCCGAGTTTCCAAATTTACCTCTGGAGGTGCGGGGTCAAGTGTTCCGGTCTCGTCACTTGACTCGGCTCAAAATGACGGGACCGGTCCTTTAGCCAAGTCGGACTCTGTCCCTTGTGGTGCTATTCAAAACCGGAACCGCATCACTTCGCCTGATATTCGTTATGGACTTGAACTGACGATATACTGTCGGCCAAGAGGCATCAGTTATAACAACAGAAGCTATGTGTTCAGGTTTTGAGTTTCCCACAGGTTACAATTATGTACTACCATGGATACTTGTTAGATACTATCTATATATATAAAACAGTTCCGTAACTCACTTACTCACTAACTGACTGACATATATCGCACAGACCAAACCGCTGGACCTAAAGGGCTGAAATTTTGCATGGCGATTCTTCTTATAGTGTAGTTGTGCACCAAGAAAGATTGTTGAAAAATTCTTCTTAGATTTTTTTAAATTAAATTTTTAAGCTGTTTTTGTAACTTTTTTTTAAAGTTTGCATTTAAAATAATAATTTGGGGGTTATAAAATTTATATCACGTAGAAGACCGTAAAAATTCCTTTAAAATGAAATATTTTTCGAATCTTTACCTCCATTTTCTGATTTTTGGTGAATTTTTGGTGAATTTTTAAAGATTCATTTTTAGAATTTAATTTATTAAATGCTGATCACGTGATTTCTTTTTCTGGTACTTTAAATAAATTTATCGTCACGTGCATAACAACTAAATAGACAAAAAAAATATTCTTTTTCTTTCTAATGCAGCAGACGATTGGATATTATCCAAAAAAAATAAATATCCCTTACGATTTTTTTATAAATATATATATATACATATTCCATTAATTGTATACATTGATCGTCGTATTTATTATAAATATATATATTTATTTATTTTGGCATTAATTGCATACATTGACCGTTGTATTAAATTTGAATGTACTCCGTAGCGAAACGCGGGTTTTCAGCTAGTTAAGAATAAACTCTCTCGTACAGCACAGTGAATAATATGCACAGATTTGCGACAGATTTGTATCAAAAGAGGATTTAATTAAGAATAATATACGCTTATAATACATGAGACCTTTTGTCTTATGACTAAACAGATTTGCATTTCTTTAGTAAAATATTGTAACATCTTTTACTTGAAATTTCAACCCTATTGCTTATAGCGATTGTAATTTTTAAAAATATTCAATATCACAAAAAAAATTAAGAAGTGTATACTGCATTTAAATTTATGAAACAGAATGTGTTGTATATATGGCATGAACAAGAAAGCTGAAAAGCCATCATATGAGCTCTGCTAGACTCAATTCCTTATCCCTTGAACTAAATTGCGATGCATCTTCCAGGAAATGAATTTCTAATTGTTTTATTATCGTCATGTATAGAACACCAGATCAAGGTAAAAGTCCGGAAAACTGTTAAATTACCAGAAGAAAAGAAAGACTAAATATAGGTGCAGTTTTGCTTACAAGGAAAGACTATAAACGCTGAGCTAAAAAAAGCAATAGAATGATTATCAGTCGGAGAGAGAAACTGAAAACATGAACAAATTCTGATTAAAGAAACTGTTAGAAAAAGGTACTGTATTTTTCTAGCTGAGTATATAATCGAAATGAAACAACTGTTTCTAAATTATTTGCTTTTAGAGTAATAATTTAGAAACAGTTGTTTCATTTCGATAGCTATATGAATATTTTAACGTCGCTGTGTCTATGGACCACAGTCTAATCTTTGGGATAAGCTGCCCCAAAGATTGCACTGTCACATCTGTATGGGGGCGTCCATTAATTACGTGAGGCTTTTAGGGGGGGAGGGAGTCGAGTCGAATCTCACCCAGTCTCGCGTGGGGGAGAGGGGGGGTCTCGGCAAATATCACGTAATTTTTTTTCCGCAAGAAACAGTGTAAAATTGCCAGAAAACTGGGTTATATTAAGTAAAACATGTTTCTACACTAAAATATGGCTAAATCCTACACAATAGTTCCAGTAGTCACTCATGAGACCACACATGAGTCCCCGAGGACTGAATTAGAATGAATCTTCTTTTACGAATTTTAGTAGTTCCTATTTAAGTATTTTATTGTTCGATTTCTCGCTGTGATACTAGACAACGTTCTTAGTAGTCTTAAATACTAGTCTTAACTAGTCTTGAATAAAAATAATTAAGCAAATTATGTTTTTTTAAATAAATCCAACGCAATCGAGCACAGATTAACGTATTTGCACTAAAAATACGCATTTTGAAAAATCTCACGTGAGATTAGGGGGGGTCGAGCCAAATCTCACGACATCTGGGACGACATCTCACGACGCCAGGGGGGGGGGGAGTCGAAAATTCGCCAAAATCGCCTCATGTAATTAATGGATGCCCCCTATCCCTTTGGGAGGGGGTCGAAAATTCGCCAAAATCGCCTCATGTAATTAATGGATGCCCCCTATCCCTTTGGGAGGGGGTCGAAAATTCGCCAAAATCGCCTCATGTAATTAATGGATGCCCCCTATCCCTTTGGGAGGGAGTCGAAAATTCGCCAAAATCGCCTCATGTAATTAATGGATGCCCCCTATCCCTTTGGGAGGAGGGTCGAAAATTCGCCAAAATCGCCTCACGTAATTAATGTATGCCCCCTATCCCTTTGGGGGGGGGGGGGTCGGAAATTTGCCAGAATCACCTCACGTAATTAATGGATGCCCCCTATATCTTTTCCTGGAAACGCTGCCCCAAAAGTTTTTTTACTAATCTCATGCATTCATTTTTCGCTATATACTTTTCCTAGCACTGTCATTCTGTGATCAAGCAGGTCTCTCACCCTAACGAGGTAGGTATGTTTTGACTTGCCAGTATCGTGTCGTTTATCTCGGCGTTTTGCCTTCATTGGACCACCAATATTGCGTCTATTGTTCTCTCTGCCTAGACTTCCAAATCACTTGTGTGTTATTTAACCTTTGACTTTAATGTTTTATGTGTTATTTCTTGTATCCATCTGTTATCCTGTCGGTTAAAAGCAATTCCTTTTTCAATTATCATGCCCCCTTCTCCTAGTGTTCGGATCACTGTTAATCCAATTCATGGGGGAGGCTGTATTTTCCTTCCGCCTCGTGAAACAGTGCTGGGATATCGGTTTGTGACTAACATATGCTCATTGAAGCAGTGGCGCACACAGGGGGGGCCCAGGGGGCCCTGTCCCCCCCCCAAAGAAGTGGAAATATTGATTTTGCATTACAAATATTTTTATTCGTTCATCTCGGCCCCCCCCCATGCATTATAAATATTTTTATCCATTCATCTCGCCCCCCCCGAAGAAAAAATCCTGGGTGCGCCACTGCATAGAAGACTTAGAATGCTTAATTATACACATACATGTTATGTCTAGTAAACATCTTTTGATATTATTCTTAACCTTTAGATTACGGGACCCATTTTTCCAATTCTTTCTTTAGAACAGGAAATTTCATACCCCCTTTGTAAGAACGGCCATTAAGGGGTTATATATATATTATAATTTATATATATATATATATATATATATATATATATATATATATGTATGTATGTATGTATGTATGTATGTATGTTTGTTTGTATGATGCATGCATGTATGCATATATGTATGTATATATATATATATATATATGTATTATGTAAGTATGTATGTATGTATATATATATATATATATATATATATACTCATTCTTGGGCTCGTATTCTTGGGATACATGCTATCCCATCCCGAAAGGAAAAGGTTAAAATGTTTCCATTCAGCTTACGCATGTTCCGTCTCGTCGAAGGTTTCTATGTTTGTTTGTTTTTGTATGTATATTTGTTCAGAATCTTTTTTGTGCTTTCTAACTTGTTTTAGGTATAGTTTTTCGCCTCTTTGGGTGAATGTATGTTTGTTGTATGTTTGTTTGTATGTATGTTTGTTCAGAATCTTTTTTGTGCTTTCTAATTTGTTTTAGGTATAGTTTTTCGCCCCTTTGGGTGAATGTCTGTAAGCGTAGTAATTAATATCCAAGTCCTAAGGTCTGCATTAGCTTTTGCCTACCTTTCGCTGTTTCTTCGTCTCTAAGCTCGTTGTTTACCCTCGTTGTTTAAAAAGTTCTCTCGGTCATTTGGAAGTGTTCATTTCTAGTTTAAAAACTTTTGCGTCCATCACAGTTTTTAACGTAGGATTACGTTCCTCCATAACGGTACTTCGAAAAGCAAATTTTCAGACACTAAAACCGTCCGTCCATCCGTCCTCGCGAGTAATAATTTTGGCAGCGTGCCAAACTCAGTCTGTATCGCTTCGACAAGTAGTAAACAGTTAAACAGAAAAGTATCAAAAGGCGTTAAAATTTTGAAATATATATATATATATATATATATATATATATATATATATATATATATATATATATATATATATATATATATATATATATATACTAGAAGGTAACCCGTCATTTTGACGCCATAATACTAATAATGACGTCATAATGGAAAAAGTATATGAAAGTTAAAAAATATCCCGAATTATCTAACAATATTGCATTTAATCCACACCTTCTAAAAGCAAACCCTTTCATTATATTTTATTTACTTAATTTTTCATGCGATTGGAGTAGTAGACTGCCATCCAACCCGTCATTTTGGCGTCATAATACTAATAATGACGTCATAATGGAAAAAGTTTATGAAAGTTAAAAAATATCCCGAATTATCTAACAATATTGCATTTAATCCACACCTTCTAAAAGCAAACCCTTTCATTATTTTTTATTTATTTAGTTTTTCATGCGATTGGAGTAGTAGACTGCCATCCAGTTTTTTACAGCTCACTACGCGATATGAATACTTGAGCTACTTGATTCACTCACATTCAAGTTTGTTTACTTTCAGAATTCAACGCAAAAGTAAACAGATTTTTAAAAACTGTTAAATATACAGCTAAAAGCATCCAATTTTTTTAGTTCTGAATGTTTGTAGAAAAATTGTCTGAACAAACGTGATTTGATTCAGAAGATATTAGTTTTTAGGTAAAAAAAAAAATTCTGATCGACATCTGAAATTGAAATTAGGCCTAACCGGCCGTTTGTTTACTGAGGGCTTCAATTGAAAGATGCGTACAGCCCGGAAGTGTTATACAGAGACAACGGCTATTATATATTAAATATATACACTCAAGAGCCATAAACATTATAACCACCCCTACATTTTGCAATGAATTAGCCTGGATGACGTGGAAGGCACGTGATCAGGTGGAAGTGGTATTTAACTGCTGCTGGAGAGTCTGAAGAATCATTCTTTCACTTACTTCTGTGTGTGATGGGAAAGGCTGCAGATCTAAGCGACTTTGATAGAGGGCAGATTGTATTGGCTCGAAGGCTCGGAACAAGTATTTCCGAAACTGCACGACTCGTGGGTTGTTCGCGACCTACAGTTGTTAGTACATATGCAAAGTGGTTGAATGACGGTGAAACCAGCAGTAGACGACATGGTGTTGGACGTCCACACGCTATCAAAGAAAAAGGTCGTCGGAGACTGTCTCGCATGGTGAAGCAAAACCGGAGTCAGACAGTGGCTCAGCTGACAGCCCAATACAATGCAGGGCCAAGTAGAATAGTATCGCAGCACACTGTTCAGCAGACACTGTTGGATATGGGGCTACGCAGCAAACGTCCCACTCGTGTGCCTTTGCTGACCAAGCGTCATCGCCAACTGCGCCTGCGCTGGGCCCGGGAACATCGCGACTGGTCCATGGATCAGTGGGAGAAAGTTGCCTGGTCAGATGAATCACGGTTTGTCATTCATCACGCCGATGGCCGTGTCAGGATACGCCGTCTTCCAGGCGAACTGTTGCTCCCTCAATGTACAGTAGGTCATACACAAATCGGTGGTGGCGGTGTTATGATTTGGGGGACGTTCTCTTGGGCGTCTCTGGGACCCGTGGTTGTGGTAGAGCAGACCATGAATGCTACAGGGTATCTGAACATCACTGCGGACCAGTTGCACCCTTACATGGCCTCTGTTTTTCCAGCTGGAAATGGAATGTTCCAACAGGACAACGCCCCGTGTCACAAGGCTAAAATTGTGTTGGAGTGGTTCCAGGAACATAATGCTGAATTCCAGTTAATGTCCTGAACGCCTAACTCACCGGATCTCAATCCGATAGAACACATTTGGGATGTCATGGGACGGCAGCTCAGAGTTCAAAGACCACCCATTCGTAATATCTCGGATTTGCGTGACCGTTGCCTAAACATCTGGTACAATCTGTCTCCGGCCATCTACCAAGGACTTGTGGCATTCATGCCAAGGAGGGTTGAAGCTGTGTTGCGCGCCAAAGGTGGGCCAACTCGTTATTGACAGGTGGTCATAATGTTTTGGCTCTTGAGTGTATATGTGTGTTTGTGTGTATATACATATATATAGATAGTACATATATACATAACACATACACACATAAATATATACATACAAAAGAGGTAAGCAACGATAAATAATCCTACATAAATAACTCACGGTAGTTTCGTTAGAAGAGACAACCTGAATTTTTTTTTCTAGAACTTTCGTTAACTTGTCCGCTATGCCGTGTGATATGTCTTGCTCCATTCCAGTCCAAAATCAAATTTTATATGTGATTTAGGTTAATAGACAGTACTTAAAATGTTTTCTTTGTTTTACTATTTCCGATCGTTTTGCAAGCCACCATCATCCTTCAACGCATGTGCTATAACTAAACTCAAATAAATTTTTAAGTATTTCACAGCCTCGTTTCACTTTTTGTAGGAAATTCAGAAATCCGTTCGGAATAAGTTTCTAGACGAAAACAAATTAGTGTATTTTGCCCTCGTTTGACAATGCCTCGTGTTTACTCACTAAAGAAAAGCCAATTTTTTTAATGAAGAGTGTCCACCTAAAATTAATTACTATCACGGAGTAACTTACTTGAAAGTTACTTTAGAAATATGGTGTCTATCTTAAACTCCATTCATCTTCAAACAAAAGATATCTTTCCACTAGATACTGGTTAAAGCTAATTTCTTTTCAGGGATAACTATGCTGAGTGGTTTAGATAACGGAGGAGCTGAATTGGAGTTGCTCTTAAAATATACAGATGAGTAGGGTATTCTTCTACCTGGAGAGCCTCTGACACTGGGAAGTTAATAATGGAGATGTTATACCAAAAATGCCACCGTTAAAACTAGATGTCATCAGAAAAAACATTATATAGATATACTAGCTGAATACACGTGCTTCGCTACGGAGTACATTCAAATTAAATACAACGGTTAATGTATGCGATTAATGCAAAAAAAAATTATAAAAAAATCGTAACGGATATTTTTATAGACAAAATAATGTAGAAGAAAATATTCAAATTAAATACAACGGTTAATGTATGCGATTAACTAAAAAAAATTATAAAAAAATCGTAACGGATATTTTTATAGACAAAATAATGTAGAAGAAAATATTCAAATTAAATACAACGGTTAATGTATGCGATTAATTAAAAAAAAATTATAAAAAAATCGTAACGGATATTTTTATAGACAAAATAATGTAGAAGAAAATATTCAAATTAAATACAACGGTTAATGTATGCGATTAATTCAAAAAGAAAATTATAAAAAAAATCGTAACGGATATTTTTATAGACAAAATAATGTAGAAGAAAATATTCAAATTAAATACAACGGTTAATGTATGCGATTAATGCAAAAAAAAATTATAAAAAAATCGTAACGGATATTTTTATAGAAAATTTTAAATACAACGGTAAATGTATGCAATTAATTTGCATATTTATTATCCATAAAAAAATACTAATTTGAATTATATTCTTAAAAAAATTCCCTCTCAATGAGTCTAGTGATTAAATTTTATCTTTTACCGTATTTAAATATTTTTTCTGTTAATTTATTTCGTTGCTATGCACGTGACGCTAAATGAATTAAAAGTATCACAAGAAGAAGAGAGACCACGTGATCGGCATTCAATAAATTAAATTCTAAAATTGAATCTTTAAAAATTCCCCAAAAATCAGAAAATGGGGATAAAGATTCGAATAAGATTTCATTTCATAGGAATTTTTAGGATCTTTCTCGTGATATAAATTTCATAACCCTCAGATTATTATGTTGAATGCAAACCAAAAAACAGTTGCAAAAACATCTTGAGAATTTAATTAAAAAAAATCTAAGAAGAATTTTTCAAACATCTTTCTTAGTGCACCCCTACACTATAAGAAGAATCGCCATGCAAAATATCAGCCCTCTAAGTCCAACGGTTTGGTCTATGCGTTATCTGTCAGTCAGTTACGGAACTGTTTAATATATATAGATAGTGTAATAATATATATAGATATATAGTGTAATAATTTTTTGTACTTAACATGTTCTCAGTTCACGGTAAATAAAATTGCGGATTTAAAATATTGGACTAAATTTCATAAATAAAACATTTCAATTTTTAAACCCATTTTTGAATGTGTGATTTGTCAAAGAATTATAAGAATTACTTACCTATAAAAGTCACACATTTACATACCTCATTAATATGCAATTTTTCTTAAAAGTAAATTAAAAAATTATCAAGATATCTCAGATGGTATATTGCGATAGCAGAAAACAAAATATTCGAGTAAAAAACCGAAAGAACGTTCAGTAATATCATATAATCATGCAAATATCAGATAAAGGAATAATATGTGAATATGTTATGTATGTTCGATGAAACTACTAATCTATGTATATAAAACAGTTCCGTAACTGACTGACACATAAAGCACACCAAACCGCTGGATCTAAACGGCTGACATTTTGCATGGCGATTCTTCTTATAGTGTAGGGGTGCACTAAGAAAGATTTTTGAAAAATTCGTCTTAGATTTTTTTAAATTAAATTTTTAAGCTGTTTTTGCAACTTTCTTTCAAGTTTGCATTTAAAATAATAATCCGAGGGTTATAAAGTTTATATCACGAGAAAGATCCTAAAAATCCCTTTAAAATGAAATCTTTTTCGAATCTTTACCTCGATTTTCTGATTTTTGGTGAATTTTTAAAGATTAATTCTTAGAATTTAATTTATTAAATGCTGATCACGTGGTCTCTTTTCTTTTTGTGATACTTTAAATTAATTTTGCGTCATGTGCATAACAACGAAATAAATTTACAACAAAAAAAAAATTCTTGCTAATGCCGCAGACGATAGGACACTATCCAAAACAATATTAAAATACAGTAAAAGAAATATTCCTCAAATTGTACTATATTAGTATGTTCTATGAGATTTAACGATTCACGGATTGTATAAAAATATCCGTGACGATTTTTTATAAAAATATTTTTCGTTTTTTTACATCAATTGCATACATTGATCGATTCTAATATATATATATATATATATATATATATATATATATATATATATATATATATATATATATATAGAGAGAGAGAGAGAGAGAGAGAGAGATTTTGGTATTAATTGCATACATTGACCGTTGTATTTAATTTGAATGTACTCCGTAGCAAAGTACGGGTTTTCAGCTAGTTTAAAAAAGAGTGTTTCATATTGAATGGGACGAAAAAAGCACACCTGTGAACGCTGTAATTTCTTCATTTTGATAGATCAAATTTACAGCGAAACTATAGTTATCCAAGTTTCTATAGATGTTCTATGTGTGACCCTCCAGTGACAACACAAATATCTATGCGGTAATTTTAGTTCCTGCCACACTCGAGTTACCCTTTGTTGATGATTCGAGCACTTCAGTTAACCGCTACTTCAGTTGACGTAAGTCCTTGGGAAATGGAGGCACGAACACTCTGTCTTTAACAAAACCCCACAGGGAAAAAAATCACATGGGGTTAGATCTGGCGTTCTCGGTGGCCAACAAAGCAATGGCATATCGTTTGACCCAGCACGGCCAATCCAGCGATGAGGTAGACTATCGTTCAGGTACTGGCGTACGTTTTTATGTCAATGTGGTAGAGCACGGTCTTGCTGCAGAATGAAGCCGGTAACCGCTTCATTCCAACTGAGGGAACGATAAACGAAGACGTTTTGGCGTATTCCAAAACACAGTACGATTTCTCCTGCGTGGATGGCGCCATTTCGATTAACAGTGCCTCTAGCGGCGATTTCGTAACCGGAACATTTTTCGCTGTTGCC
>OU015492.1:220575366-220645366 GCA_907164885.2 Dolomedes plantarius | reverse complement strand
ACGGTGGACATTAAAATTTATTTTTTTTACTTTTCATCATAGAGATACGACATTTTGTACATATATACATTTCACTATAAATAAATAGAATATCTTAAAAGAAATTTCCAATGTCATTATAATTTAAAAAATTTTTTTTTTTAAATTTCAAATTTATAAAAAAAAATTTAAAATGCTCCTTGCTACTTAATTTTTGAGATATTTCCTCGATTTTGCATTTTAATCTCTTTAAACTGTATAACAAACAAATATGGGTATCAAATTATTTCATGCCTTGAATTGTTAATTTTCGAGAGATTTTTTTCTGAATTCCATCCCGATTTTCATCAAAATTTTGCCTTTTAAAAAGTTATAAATCGAATTTAATTACCTTAATGAAGTCGAATCGTAAAATTCATACCCAGTTTTTTTGTAAACAGCATCAGGATTCTTCCTTATCAATTTCATGAATTTTGAACAAAAATTAAGTAGCATGGAGCATTCAAAAAATCTAAAAACCTTGAAAAATCTGTTTTGAGAAAAACAGATTTAAAATTTATTACTACACTTACCCATTATAAATTACTTTGTAGAAGCTTCATAAATGATTTTTGACTTAAAAAAAATTACTTTGGTACTAATAATCTAGAGAAATATATATATTTTTTACAATAACACAATCAGTATTACAATGAAAAGATTTGCTCAAATAATGGTCCAACGTTCCCTTAAAAACACCTCTGTCTTATAACTGTGATATATTTCCGCATTAATATTTCCGATGCACGTCAAAATTATGAAAAATTCTAAAATTTAATCTGTCCGAATCATTACTAAGTAACGGAAAAAATATTCTCCAAGGAAACTAAAACTGAATTACAAGAAAATAGAACATGTTATCTTCAAACAGCACTTTTTTTTTTCGTTTTAACGAATAACAAACCGTTTTGAAAAATAACTGTTCAAAAATGTTGTTTTCAACCTCGTGCAAAGGAAATCGTAGTTTCGTATGGCGTTACTCAGTTTACAACCGTTACAGTTAAGAGGTTTTTGTAACGTTTAGTTTTAATCCCACTTAAGAACAAAAGCTCTTGTTTTTTTTTTTTTACCTTGTATGTTTTTAATAGTTTCTAATTAAGAGCTTTCTCTTTTCAAGATAATCATAGTTTTAATTAAGCACACGGGAGATGGCTAAGACCTTCTTTTAAGAATTCAAATATTGACTTCTTTGATTTTTTTTTCCTTTATTCAAACAGTCAAACGAATGGCTTCAAGTGGGGTAAAAAGAAAAACACATTGACAAATGATTGATCTTAATGAGAAATACGTCAAATAAAACCAGCAGAAGTGCACTAGAAAGCTACAAACAGGTTTAGTACCTTTTGGAATTAAAGATTATACCTAGATATCTAGAGTTTAAAAGACTCCTGTCAGGTATGAAGATTAATTGGAAAAAAAAGACTCATCTTTTGGAAACATTTAATATTTTAAGAAAATTTTAAATCAGTTCGTTTTTAGTTTAATTACGGATAACTGGCGCACTTGAGGCAGAAGGATTATCGTGGCTATCGTTTTGTTCTGTCTTATCTTGGGAGATAAAAACGAATTTTATTTTTGAAATAAAAGACTTTAGTTCGATTTTATTTTCTCTTGTCTTGAAATCTGTCATACTATTTTCAAAAATTAATCAAAGGCTAGTGCTGGAACTTTTTTCATTCATGTAAATTTTGAACGCTTCTAATGGATTTTAAGTTTGGTTTTTAAAAGCTCTAAATACAATAACTCAATTTGGCACATCATTTCGCAATAAGTTGACGAGATAATTAATATATATATATATATATATATATATATATATATATGGGGATTGTATTATCCCAGGGCTCCGGCTATGAGCAGTATGCCGCCGCGTACGTTATGCGACGACAGCGCTTGCAGAATTTCTAGAGATGAACAGGGAGAAAGTTTTTGAGGGGAGATAAACTTTGAAGGCGAGGCAGGGCAGAGGCTCTCGTGAGCTAGTGTCAAAGGACGGTGCTCCTAAGCGAGAAGGGGGAAAGAGACCCCGGAGATTGGGCCTAGCTGGTAGCTACAGGCCGCAGGGAGGCGATATTGAGCTCCCGTGCTGTAGAAGTCTCATTGACTTCAGGAAGACCAAGTTGGTTGGGTGCTTGGCAAATGGTGTTGAGGGAGTCTGAGTGACTTCAGAAGTTAGAGTTCTTGGCAATACTGTTAGTACTGAAAGGTCAACTATTATATGTTAAATGTTATAAGTGTGAATTATGGTGTCAAGAAAATAAATGTCTATTGTTATTGTTAGTGAGAGACTATTTATGAGTCATCCTGAGTGTTGTATTAAATGGGGGCTGCTAGATTGGTTATAGCAGACTACTAGTTTAGACCAATCTAAAGGAGACATCCCACATATATATATATATATATATATATATATATATATATATATATATATATATATATATATATATATATATATATATATATATATATATATAAACATCTTTATACGGATGTCTAATAAACAATAATTTCTTCCTCGGTAAGGAGTCTTCAATCTATAAGGACCGAGGTATCACATGAGAAAATCCGTAAGCTAACGCAGGCCCCATCTACTGATATGTCAGCTTACGCGGGCCATACGTCAGCCGAGTGAATTGCCAGAAAAAATGTGTACTTTGTACTTTGATGCAACAAATGTAACACTTTTCTATAACTATATTACAATCAATATTTATATATAATACTGTTACCTGTTAATACTTATAATATCGTTAAGGTACTCGCTTTCCACTTAGGATGAATATTATTGCAGTTTCAATAAGAAACTTGACATTTTACTAGACTAAAGCCTCTTGATGACTTTTTACTAGACTAAAGCCCGGTGGCGTAGTGGTTAAAAGCGTCAAGCTGCCATCCCAGAGGTCCAGGGTTCAACCCTGTGACTGAGCAAGGTCGACTCAGCCTTTCATCCCTTCAGTGGGTCGATAAAATGAGGACCAAGCATGCTTGGGAACTAAACTCTAGGGGTCCCACGTCAGGTTGACTGAGACATATGCTGTATGGCACCCCAAGCCCCAAGGTCAAGTAAGCGGAGATGGGTACCGCCGGCCCTGGTCCACATCGGACATTTGCGCCGTGAGTTTTAAAGCCTCTTGATCAGTTGTATCCGCCACTGACAATGAGTCCTTCATATGTTTTTCTATCATAAGTGGGTATTTGTTCTGTGGGTTGCATTCATTGCAAAAAGCATCATATATTTAACATCAATACTATTTTGGGTGTTCTGTCATTCGTTCGACATCCCAGAAATGATATCTAACACCTGGAATAATAAAATGTTCACGTTGCGTTTAATATATATATATATATATATATATATATATATATATATATATATATATAATATATATATTAATATATATATATATATATATATATATATATATATATAATATATATTATATATGTATATATATATTATATATGTATATATATAATATATATATATATATATATATATATATATACATATATATATATAATACTGTTACCTGTTAATACTTATAATACTGTTAATTTAATACTGTTAATGGGAAGGAACTTTGATATTTCCTGTTAGAACTTACCAGACCTATAAATAACACGGGATCAAGAAACAAATAAGAACTGCAGCAAAACTTTCAGTTCTGTCCTTTTTCTCTGCAGCTGACGGTGTTTCTTTTCAAACTAATTGACCTATTTTTTTTAAACAACTTTTTGAATTTTTAGTTCTACTTTCTCTTAAAACGACGTGAATTTGTTCGGAGGCCAACAGTGACAGCCGGGGACATGTTGAAATCCCCTCCTATACAACAATTTTTTTCAAAATTCCCCACCCCCCAAGTTCCACTTTACTAAATATAACACCCTATAATAAGTAAAATGATATTAAACACAACAAGGAGAACACATTTATTAAAATTAATATATTTTAATCTATATACAGTGGCTCCCAAAAGTGTTCCTACACTTACGAATTTCAATGAAATAGGGGTCTATCCATTAATCAAAATGAATATTTCAGAATGGGTATTTAATAATAAGATCTATAATCTATTCTTAACAAAGTACATGAAATATTTTGAAAACATAGTAAAGCTTTATTTTTCAGAAACAAGTAATCAAAAAGTAACAAAAAGTTTATCTCACAAATGTCATCGTACACTGAAATATTTTCGGATAAATTCATAATTAAAATTATCGTCTGGCGCTTTATTTTTATTTTTGAATTGTGGTGGCATTTAAAATATCGTTTGGCTTTAATTTTTGCTTGCCTACTCCGTAATATTCTCTTTATTATTTAAAAATGGCCCGTAGTCGTAAAGAAACAACAAACAGCATTCGAAAATTGATTATTTTTCATCATAGTAGTGGTAAATCAGTTCGTAATATTACTAAATTACTTAATTTATCCCATTCTACTCTGCATTATGTGAAAAAACGCTTTAAAGAAGAAAATTGGATCGAAAACAAGGAAAGAAAAGGCCGTCCGGCAAAGTTAATAAAACGTGATCAGAGATTTATAATTAGAAAATTTGTGAAAAATTCACGTTTCAGTGCTGTAAAAGTTTCTGCAGAATTCAATGAAACATTTTCTACTTCAATTTCAGCTGAAATTTTTTGACGAGTTCTCAGAACAGCTGGATTACATGGGCGTTCTGCCCATAGAAAAATTTTTGTGTGTGAGAAAAACAGAACGTTTAGGCTTCCCTTCGCAATATCAATGATAAATAAGCCCCAAACCTATTGGAATAATGTCTTATTTGCCGATGAACATTTTTGGTGCTGATGGGCGTATATTTGTATGGAGAAGAAAAAAATGAGGAACTTAATCCCAAGAACTTAGTAGGAACAGTTAAGCATGCCGGTGGAGGTATCCTTTTGTGGGGGTGCATGTCAGCATCAGGAATAGGAAATTTGGTATTTATTGATGGCATAATGAATCATGGTGTTTTTATAAATATTTTAAGACACAATTTAAAATTATCAGCTCAAAATTTGGATATTGGAAACAACTTTGTTTTTTATCAAGACAACGATCCTAAGCACACGGCTCTCAACGTTCGCATCTGGTGTCTCTATAATTGTCCACAAGTTTTGAAAACACCACCTCAATCGCCAGATTTAAACCCAATAGAACATACTTGGAGAGAACAGGAGGTTCGAGTACGAAAACACGACATTCACACGAAAAGCGAACTAAAAACAATTATCATGGAAGAATGGATGAACATTGATGCAAAAATTACAAAAGAACTAAAGCAACCTATTCCCAGACGTTTAAAAGCTGTTGTGGATGCTAAAGGATATGCTACTAAATATTAATTTAACGAAAAATTAGAATATTTACTAATATGTAGAGATTTTTTACAAGTGTACGATGACTTTTGTGTGATAAAGTATTTGTTACTTTTGGATTATTGGTTCCTTAAAAATAAAGTTTTACTATGTTTTCAAAATATTTCATGTAGTTTTGTTAAGAATAGATTATAGATCCTATTATTAAATACCCATTCTGAAATATTCATTTTAATCAGTGGATAGACCCCCATTTCATTGAAAATCGTAAGTGTACGAACACTTTTGGGAGCCACTGTATATAAAACAGTTCCGTAACTCACTGACCCACTGATTCACTGACTCACTGACATACGATGCACAGACCAAACCGCTGGACCTAGAGGGCTGAAATTTTGCATGGCGATTCTTCTTATGGTGTAGGGATGCACTAAGAAAGATTTTTGAAAAATTCTTGGATTTTTTTTAATTAAATTTTTAAGCTGTTTTTGTAACTTTTTTTAAGTTTGCATTTAAAATAATAATCTGAGTGTTATAAAATTTATATCACGAGAAAGATCCTAAAAATTCCTTTAAAATGAAATCTTTTTAAAATCTATACCTCGATTTTCTGATTTTTGGTGAATTTTTAAATATTCATTTTTAGAATTTAATTTATTAAATGCTAATCACGTGATTTCTTTTTCTGATACTTTAAATAAATTTATCGTCACGTGCATATCAACTAAATAGACAAAAAAAATATTTTTTTTCTTTCTAATGCAGCAGACGATTGGATATTATCCAAAAATAATATATATCCCTTACGATTTTTTTATAAATATATATCTATATATATATTTTACATCAATTGTATACATTGATCGTCGTATTTATTATAAGTATATATATTTATTTTTTTGGCATTAATTGCATACATTGACCGTTGTATTTCATTTGAATGTACTCCGTAGCGAAGTGCGGGTTTTCATCTAGTAGCTATATATATAACTAGCTGAAAACCCGCGCTTCGCTACGGAGTACATTCAAATGAAATACAACAGTCAATGTATGCAATTAATGCCAATATATATATATATATATATTTATTTATAATAAATGCGACGATCAATGTATACAATTGATGTAAAATATATATATATATATATATATATATATATATATATATATAAAAAATCGTAAGGGATATTCATTTTTTTTGGATAATATCCAATCGTCTGCTGCATTAGAAAGAAAAAGAATATCATTTTGGTCTATTTAGTTGTTATGCACGTGACGATAAATTTATTTAAAGTGCCAGAAAAAGAAATCACGTGATCAACATTTAATAAATTAAATTCTAAAAATTAATCTTTAAAAATTCTCCAAAAATCAGAAAATCAATGTAAAGGTTCGAAAAAGATTTCATTTTGAAGGAATTTTTATGATCTTTCTCGTGATATAAATTTTATAACCCTCAATGTATTATTTTAAATGCAAACGTAAAAAAAGTTTAAAAACAGCTTAAAAATTTAATTTAAAAAAGTCTAAGAAGAATTTTTGAAAAATCTCTCTTAGTGCACCCCTACACTATTAGAAGAATCGCCATGCAAAATTTCAGCCCTTTAGGTCCAGCGGTTTGGTCTGTGCGTTGTATGTCAGTCAGTCAGTCAGTCAGTGAATGAATGCGTCAGTTACGGAACTGTTTTATATATATACTAGCTGAAAACCCGCGCTTCGCTACGGAGTACATTCAAATTAAATACAACGGTCAATGTATGCAATTAATGCCAATATATATATATATATCTATATATATATATATATATATATATATATATATATATATATATATATATATATATATATTTATAAAAAAAATCGTAAGGGATATTTATTTTTTTTTGGATAATATCCAATCGTCTGCTGCATTAGAAAGAAAAAGAATATCATTTTTGTCTATTTAGTTGTTATGCACGTGACGATAAATTTATTTAAAGTACCAGAAAAAGAAATCACGTGATCAACATTTAATAAATAAAATTCTAGAAATTAATCTTTAAAAATTCACCAAAAATCAGAAAATCAAGGTAAAGGTTCGAAAAAGATTTCATTTTGAAGGAATTTTTATGATCTTTCTCGTGATATAAATTTTATAATCCGCAATGTATTATTTTAAATGCAAACGTAAAAAAAGTTTAAAAAACAGCTTAAAAATTTAATTTAAAAAAATCTAAGCAGAATTTTAGAAAAATCTTTCTTAGTGCACCCCTACACTATTAGAAGAATCGCCATGCAAAATTTCAGCCCTTTAGGTCCAGCGGTTTGGTCTGTGCGTTGTATGTCAGTCAGTCAGTGAATGAATGAATGAATGAATGAATGAGTCAGTTACGGAACTGTTTTATATATATAGATTATAGGTTTTTTAATTTAAAAAAGCAGGTGCAAGTTTTAAGAAAATATAAAGCAGTGCAAAGCCCACTCCGTAACCTAACTAAGTTGTATTCAAATAGCTCCTAAATACATTTGTTTCTGTAAGACATTATTATACCAGTAATTCTGTTTATACCAGTATTCTGTTCTCTCCCTCCCCCCTCCCCTGCAACACTATTGTACGCAGGTTTTACTGTGTATACATGGGAAAATCAATTTTTGTAGCATTTTAGAACATTTGTTTAATCCCTTCTCTCGTCTGCTTGCATTTAGCATTCTAAGAGTTTGAGTTTGCATGCATTATTTTATGCCAGTTACTTTTTTTACTAGAAAACGTACCTTTCAATAGAGCTCCGCATTTTAAGAGTACATATATATTTATCAAAACGAAATCTTAGCAATTTTCTATTAATATCTATTTTGAGGATTTCGCAATGCGTGCAACAAATGGTATTTTACTATGTTCTCTGAAATTCAACGAAAGGAAGAAAATCGAATCGCAGAATAAAAGTAGATAACCAGATTTTTCCTGTGCTTTTGACAGAACTTAATGTAAAGGAAAACATCAAGATGAATGAAACCGCCCCGTATCTTTGAGAAATTCTTTCTCCTCAAATGAATGGCAAATGAGCCTTTACTTCAATTCAGACAGAGTATAATGGACTTCTAGCTGTGGGGAACCATTTCCAGTATTATTTTTTTTTCTGATTACAAATGTATCACAATGTCTGCTATCATGTTTTCTTGCATCTACTTCCCAAACCTAAAACGATCTGTACAAATGAATAAATACACTTCACATGCTATTCATAAATTCGTGATAAAATTTTTGGAGAGGGAGGAAATATTCAAATTATGCCCAAAAAATGTTGAAAGTAGAGAGATTATTTCAGGGAAATATTTTTAACCGAGATATTTCGAGTTAATTTGACGTAAAAAAATAACAAGGGAATAAATCGGATTTTTGTTTATTTAGACTACAAAATGTCGTACTTGCAGCATGCTTCTGCAGCATTCAATAAAATAAGAAAATAAATAATAAATAAATAATTTGGTTAAAAAATTATTAAATAATTTTAATATTTAGTAATTTATTATTAAATATTAAAATAATAAATTATTAAATAATTTATTATTTAATAATTTATAATTAATTATAAATAAATAAAATAATTAATAATTAATAATAATATATAAAAAATAATAATAATAATAATAAATTAGTTAATTATAATAATATTATTATATTAATTTATAATTAATTATATTTATTATTTATATTTTTTAATTATTAAATAATTTTATTTATAATTTTAATATTTAATAATTTATTTTTTTTTCTTTAAATAATTTGGTTTCAAACTGAAATCTATTTTAAACTGCAAAATAATCTCTTATTTTAGCTAAAAATAATCATAAAAGCCCCTTTGGGGATATAAAATGTATAAAAGAGGAACATATACACATATACCCACCCTAAATTTCTAAAAAAAAAATTACTGAATGCATAATGTTCGTTTTAAACTTCATTGTTATTCTTAAAAACTCGCTTCAGATAATTTTACCTATAAGTGATCGAGACAACTAGATACTAATCCTCACTTCTCTCGGAAAGCAATGTCATACGTGGATCAGAGCATTTGTTGAAATTTACAAGATTCTGTTATGATTTTTTTTTAATTTATACTATTTACGGAAGGGATTCGCCAACGTTTTCACTAAATTTCTGACAAATAAAAACATACTTGATTCATATCATTGCTGTCGGTTGTTTATAATCCTTAAATTATTCCAGTACTATGAAATAGACGGCTATTTGGAGTTTCATACTTCACAGCACTTTGTATACAGGACTGATTCTTAGAAAATGAGGTAGGAACACTAAACTTGGCTTTCCAACAAAACTCTTAATTCCCAATAAAAATGAAATTTCAAGTATACATCTGAGTAAAATCTCAAGTATATATCTGGTATTATATATATAATAGCCGTTGTCCTGTATAACACTTCCGGGCTGTACTCATATTTCAATTGAAGCCCTCAATAAACAAACGGCCGGTTAGGCTTAATTTCAATTTTAGATGTGGATCAGAATCTTTTCTTACCTAAAAACTAATATCTTCTCCATCAAATCACGTTTGTTCGGCCTATTTTTCTATAAAACATTCAGAACTAAAAAAAATTGGATGCTTTTAGAAGTATATTTAACAGTTTTTAAAAATCTGTTTACTTTTGCGATGAATTCTGAAAGTAAACAAACTTGAATGGGAATGAATCAAGTAGCTCAAGTATTCATATCGCGTAGTGAGCTGTAAAAAACTGGATGGCAGTCTACTACTCCAATCGCATGAAAAACTAAATAAATAAAAAAATAATGAAAGGGTTTGCTTTTACAAGGTGTGGATTAAATGCAATATTGTTAGATAATTCGGGATATTTTTTAACTTTCATATACTTTTTCCATTATGACGTCATTATTAGTATTATGACGTCAAAATGACGGGTTGGATGGCAGTCTACTACTCCAATCGCATGAAAAACTAAATAAATAAAAAAATAATGAAAGGATTTGCTTTTACAAGGTGTGGATTAAAAGCAATATTGTTTGATAATTCGGGATATTTTTTAACTTTCCTATACTTTTTCCATTATGACGTCATTATTAGTATTATGACGTCAAAATGACGGGTTACCTTCTAGTTTTATTATACGTAATTATGATACTCGTACAAAAAAAGTTATATAGTGAACTTTGCTGTGTTTTCCCAAATACTTAATTAATACTTTAATTAAACACTGCATTAAACTTTCAAACAATTTTTACTTGCATCAAATTCTCATTAAATCATTATGAAAAGTACGAAAGCATAAACTTGTGCTCCGCAAAACACTTTAAATATAAAATCTTACCGTAATTAAAGTTTTTCTTAACGAAGCGTGTTTAAAAGATGATCTACTCTTTTCTTTCGATCATGCTTTAATTTTCCCGTATTAAATAACAATTTATGAAAGATTCTGCCCTCGATTATTATCTCTAACATGCCTTGCAAAAATAAACTCTCTTTAAAGTGTAAGCAATAATGAATAACAGCGGCGATTTTTTTCTCTGTTTATTTTTCTTATGTACTCCATCTATCAGGCTTTAAAATTTATATGCTCGACTGTAAAGCTTAACTTTCAGTAATTTACAATTTCCCCTTAAAAATATAGCAAAAAAGGAGGAAGCTGAGTTTAAATCCTATTTGTCTTTTAATCTTTTTTTTTCGGCAAATACACTTTTTCCAGCACTTTAGAGACTAAAAAAAAAGCATGATTGTTTATTGGGGTTGCTTTTAAGCTAAAGAATAATGAAAATGTCTTAATTATGTACTCACATTTAAGTCATTACTCTTTACTACAACACTGAAAGAATTAATGTGATTTAAAGAATTCTGTACAGCATTTTCAGCGTAACTAATGTTTATTTAATGTGGAGTAGTGTCGCGTACTTAATTTTACTTTATCTCTAAGGCTTTGTTTGCTCTAGAATTTTTGCCGGTTTTTTTTTTTTATCATTTCTGTTTAACATTCCGGTCATTTATTTGACTACGTCTAGGTAAACAATAATTAAAATTCTTGAATAAAACTGATAGAACTAGAGGTCTATTAACACCTGAAATAACATCAAGATTTCAAAGAGAATGTAAAAAAATTTATTATTTATTATTCTCGAAGGAGAACGATGGACGAATTTTAAGGGTTTCATAAAAAAAATGACAAGACTGTTTTATTTTTCAGAGTAGCAGAATTACTAAAACTGCTGCATATACTATCGAGATTGTAAAGCGATGAAATCGTGTAAACTACCTTCAAATGAAACAATAGAAAAATCTGTCAAGGATCTACATCTTCAATGCCCGAAAACAGTAGCATATAGGCTATAAACAGCAATATCCGTGGTCAAAGGTGCCAAATTGTGTCTAAGTTTCAATACCGGATCTTATAGTAACTTCATTAATCAAAATAAATAAATAAAACGTAGGGGAATGCTTGGAATAGGTCTTTCATAGAAGGTAGTTGTCGTCAGAGTGGTTAGAATGAGCATTTTTAACTTTTTTAGAGATCTGCTCAAGAGTTAAATCTGCCATCGCCCTTTCATGGCGATCTCCCTCCAGCATATGACTGGTATTGTGGCAGACAGCCGGGCCACAATACCAGTACTATGGCTTTTGTGCGCAATCGTGTTCAGCAGACTGTTTTGCCAAGACTCCTAAGTGGTCACCTGAAGTGCCTTAAATTTGATCAAGGCAATAAGATCTTCCCCATTTATGGAAAATGAAACATCAATCATTCCACCCATAACCATCTTATTTCTTGTTTGGGGTTTGTAAAGGAGGATTTAACGCACAGTCGTTTCCTTGGATTTTTTACATGTTTTTGGTCTCATGGATCTTGTCCAGATAGGATTAGTAACAACAACAACAACAGAATGAGCATTAGAATGGGCAAATATAGATTTACCCACGGGTAAAGTGATATGTACAAATGCGACATTTACCCATAAAAGCGATACATATACTTTATGCGACATATACCCATAAAGCGATACAAGCTTTATGGGTAAATGTCGCATCATCTAAAAAATAGTTCTTGAGATCGACTCCCTTGGAACATGGGTTCTTTTATTCTATAGAACAATATGTTGCACAAAAGGAACATCATCCATAATTTCGTGATTTTTCGAATGAAGGGTGCAAGAGATCGTCAAACCCGAAATGAGTAAAGAGAAAAAAAAAATAGCATGAAGTAGGTGAAAAATAAAGACATTGTAGCAGAGAAAATATATGGTCCCGTTCGAATTCTCGTTTCTCGGTAACTCTCGAGCTCAAATGTGCATGTCAATACGGAGAGGTTTAGAACAGTCAATTTTCATCACACGGTCGTGCAACAGGTTGGAGACGATGTTGTTGCAATGTACGAGCTTTGGAAGACGATAATTCCCGTCATATCAAGGTGAAAAATTTATATAGGCCATTTCATATCAAGGTGAAATTCTGCTACATCTCTCTATTTTTGAGATTATAGACAAGCAAAAATTTTGGCAGCGGAAATATCTTACTGTACAATAAAGTTACTTACTTTGGACCCACAATGATTAGGAACACAATGAAAAATAATCAGTTTTCTGGAGGTGAGTAAGACTCTAGAGGAATCGACATTTCAAAATGCCTGCAGTCAAGAACTGATCCAGGATGGAGAACTAAAAATATCTATTTGCATTGCTACGGCTTTCCATTCAAAAGCAGACCCGTTTCTCACACTTATAAGCATAATATGCAAAAAAGTTGCAAAAGACACCTGCTCCTGCGATCTTCCATGGGAGAGTTCTAAGTTGCAAAAGACACCTGCTCCTGAGATCTTCCATGGGAGAGTTCTAAGTTGCAAAAGACACCTGCTCCTGCGATCTTCCATGGGAGAGTTCTAGGTATACTCTCGTCATTAACCAGGTTAGGGACATTCGAAGAGGTCAGGGGACGAAAGATAACAAACCTTCTTCAGTGCAGATCCGAAACCATTTACTTCCAGTTTTGTTTTGTTTTTAATTTAAGGGGATCCGGGACATATTAAAAAAAAATTATTTATTGAGTTAAAAAATTTTGAATTTTTTTGTGATGGTCAACCATATAATTTGTAAACAAAATCATATCATAAAATTTCTCAAAAAGTTTTTAAAAAATTTAAAAATTTTAAATTTTTAATAAAAGTGGGGTAATTTAAAATCTTTATAACTCGAAATATTATTTGTCGAATTTCAAATTTTTTTCAGTTAATTAAATATAAATATATATAAGTTTTAATTTTGATTCAGAATTTTTTTAAAAATATTATTTTTTAAGGAAATTAAAAATATTTAGATTAAAAATTGCAAAAAAAAAAAATTATGTAACTTATTTTTAAAAAATCATATTTTCAAAAGTAAATATTTTTTTCAAATTTGCTGAATTAAAATTAAAGTAAAATAATTGAAAAAGACATGTTAAAAGTTTCAACCATTAATCTTTAACGGTTCTTGACTTATAACAATTTAAAGACGAGAAATGGGGAAAAAAACCATCATGCCTAAAAACGCACTTACAGGATTAAACAACGATTGGCTACTATTAGAATGTTGCAAAAAAATAATAATTTATCCTGTTCTAATTAAGATAGAAACATGATTTAAGCGTCATTTTAAGCGTAAAAGAACAAAAAAATGTTTAATGCAATAAAAAAAATTTCGAAAATTCGAACAATTTTGTGTCTTGGACCGCCTTAATGCAACAACAAAAAATGTGTTTACATCAGTGACTCAGTTAAAGAAGCCTTTCTTGAATCTAAAATGTCAATATAAAAAAATAATTTTAGAATAGTTCATTACAGAGCCCGTTTTTAAACTTCGTAGGTCTAATTTAATGTACAATTGTTTATGATGTATAAACTATAAATTTTGCGTTGCTTTGATTTGTCATGGTGTTCACTAATTTAATTCAAATGCTATTCTTAAATGAGTTTTCCTTCCTCGAAGTACTTGCGTCATTATTAGTTTTACAAACGCAAAGTTTTCAAAAACTCCCCATATCTGTAATATTATACGCTTTAGTTTAAAATTTAATTTAATTCAATGAAAGGTACTGTAAATTTTTCCATACTTTAGTGTTCCTGCGTAACAAAGAGTTAAAGAAATCTTTAAAGTAGGAGATGCAAGAACTTTTGGAGGTACAGCAAGAAATAGCAACGATATATTATATTCCATAATTTAATTTATCATCCCTTCATTGCATATATATATATATTCATACTTCATTATATATATATATATATATATATATATATATATATATATATATATATATATATATATATATATATATATATATATATATATATATATATATATATATATATATATATACATATATATATATATTTATGTATGTATATATATATATATATATATATATGGATGGATGGATGGATGGACGTATATGTATATATATATATGTATACAGAGGCTGTTCACACATTTTTTACATGATGTATATTGTATTCACAAAACTAAATTACATAAAATTCTTGTGTCTTAAATGTTCTATTTGACATCCCTTATTCTGAACTATCTTTTGACACAGCTATTTCCAGGATAATAATGCCTTTTGAAGTGTCAGAAGAGGTATTCTATCCCATTCCTCCTGAACAACTTTCCAGAGTCCTGCAAGGGATTTGGGACGACGTTTGGATAAAGCAGATTTTAAAAGTCTGAAAGCCCAAAAATCCATAGGTGATACATCGGGAGATTTAGTAGGGATATCAGTGAAGGGTATGGCCTCGATACCAGTTTTTTGTTCCATTTCTTTTAGGAAATTTACGGTGGATTTTGATGTGTGACTGCTAGCTTTGTACTGATGGAGTCTCACAGATTGATGGCACTGTGGGTAAAGCGATGGTATTTTATTCGGAAAAGTTGGCGATAAAATATGTTCCTGATAGTATTTGGAGTTAATCTTGACATTTTTTCCACTCTCTTTATTTTTAACTTGCCATTATAATCTAAAACCAGCAACAATCATGAATCCCTTAGAAAAACTTTCTTTCGATTCTTTGAACCATGTACTTAAATTTTTTTCTCCCCTTTTATGATAATAAATGGCTCTTTTTTTGTTACAATCATTTAAATACACCCATGATTCATCTATTGTGACAGTTGTTTTCCATTTTTCTTTGGATAAGTGTTTCTCATATAGAATTCTGCAGCGTGTCCTGCGTTCAGCGATATGATTTGGAAGAAGACGATGCACATTGCGTTTTTTCGCTTTCTTAAGATTTAAATCAACGTTTATCATTTTGTTTACAGTGGACACCGGACATTTTAATGACTTTGCAACTGTCCTTTGACTAGGGGGATTTTCTTTTAACATTAAACAATGTACCTTTGCAATAGTCGAAGATGTCCGTTTTTTCCTTGGATACTTGTTTGGAATTTTTGTCCCACTTGAGGCTCCAATTTGACGTTTTTTTCCTTTCTTGTTGACAATATTACCTATCGAAGCTTTAGATATCACAAAACCATGACTCTCACATCGTTTTCGGATAACGGAGTATGCATATTTCTCTTCGGAGAGAGCATAAATGTAGCCTTCTAACCACTGCTTTGTTAAAAACGCCATTTTGAATAAAAAACAAAACTTTCAAGCCGCATTCGATAATTTTGACTTTTAAAAACATAGTACAATTGCAATTATTTCTTTTGCAGCAAATGATTTTCTATTACCGCTTACCAAAATCGTCTAAAAAATGTACGAACAGCCTCTGTATATGTGTGTGTGTGTGTATGTATATATATATATATATATATACAGTGGAATCTCGATCTATCGATCTATCGTTTTTCAAGGAACCGACTGAATTGAACGATAAATGCGGGAAAATGATTTATGCGTGAACATAGCAAATTAATATGATCGTCGGGACTGGATGAAATAAACGACACATACAGGAAAACGATTATTTGGGGAACGATCGCTCAAAACTCCCCTGTGTGTATATATATATATATATATATATATATATATATATATATATATATATATATATATATATATATATATATTTATTTATTTATTTATTTATTTATATGCATATACACCATAATAATGTAGCCAACAAAATCACGCTGTGGATAAGGGGATATCCTCAAATACTTAGTGCATGAAATATTACCTGAGTTGTTTAGAGTACCTAATGTCACATAAACTATATACATGTGTATGTATATATATCGTTAATTCAAGTTTAAATTTTAGTTTTCAGAAATAATGTTGAAAGAATTGCTCCTAATTCATGATACTCGAAAATTTTAACTTTCATAATTACTTTATGATAAAAAAGATGTAATTTAAAGCATTTTTATTCTTTTAATAAACATTCATTATCCAAATTGCTTTCAAAGGTTAAATAATGAGAAGAAATTCAAACACACCCACTTATAAAATAGTCTGCACAAAAGTACCAAAGTCATAACTGTAAATTTCATCCTAATTCAGTAAATGCGTGCTCAGAGATGTTTCAATTAGAATACGGATAAAATTAAATAAGGATTTTGTTTCACGTAAAAAGTATAAATGATAAATTTACAAAGAAATGAATTATCTCGTGGGTAGTATTTGTAACGGTTTTACAGATTTTCGTAAGTTATATGAAAATAAAAACGAAATATTACATAAAACTGTCTGAAATTTCTGAGAAATTTATTTTAGTTTAAGCAAGTTTAGTTAGTTTAGTTATCATTAAACTAGAAGGTAACCCATCATTTTGACGTCATAATACTAATAATGACGTCACAATGGAAAAAGTATATGGAAGTTAAAAAATATAACGAATTATCTAAAATATTGCATTTAATCCACACCTTGTAAAAGCAAACCCTTTCATTATTTTTTATTTATTTAGTTTTTCATGCGATTGGAGTAGTAGACTGCCATCCAGTTTTTTACAGCTCACTACGCGATATGAATACTTGAGCTACTTGATTCATTCACATTCAAGTTTGTTTCTTTCAGAATTCATCGCAAAACTAAACAGATTTTTAAAAACTGTTAAATATACATCTAAAAGCATCTAATTTTTTTTAGTTCTGAATGTTTTGTAGAAAAATAGGCTGAACAAAAGTGATTTGATGGAGAAGATATTAGTTTTTAGGTAAGAAAAAATTCTGATCCACATCTGAAATTGAAATTAAGTCTAACCGGCTGTTTGTTTACTGAGGGATTCAATTGAAATATGAGTACAGCCCGGAAGTGTTATACAGAGACAACGGCTATTATATATATAATTAATAAATAAGCTATTTACAAAGAGCGCCCAAAAAGTAACCGGACAATTTTTTATAAATAAGAAAAATATTACTCACCTTCAAATAAATTTATCTTCTTCAAAATAATTACTAAAGGAGTCTATACAATTTTTCCAACGTTTCTTCGAGTCATCAAAGCACTGTTTATAGGCATTGGAACTAACCGTTCTCAAAATACACGTAACATTTGATTCAATATCCGAGTCGTTTTCAAATCTCTGTCCTTTCATGGATTTTGCATTTTTTGATTACAAAGGACTTATTCACCGCGAATTTGTTCCTGCAAATCAAACAATTAATCACTATTTTTACAAGGAGGTGCTTTTTCGATTTAGAAACAGGATAAAGCGAGTCAGGAAGGATCTGTTTGATTCTGGACAATGGTTTCTTTTACACGAAAATGCTAGGCCCCCTACAGCAATTTCTGTACAACAATATCTTGTACACATTCAATTACAGTGATAAATCACTCACCATATTCTCCCGACTTATCACCAGCTGATTTTTTCTTTTTTCCGAAGTTAAAAATGGCCATGAACGGACAGAGATTTGAAAACGTCTCGGATTTTAACCTTCTCCTTACGGGGTGGGATAGCATGTATCCCAAGAATGAATATATATATATATATGTATATATATATATATGTATGTATATATATGTATATATATATGTATGTATATATATATATATATATATATATATATATATATATATATATATATATATATATATATATATATATATATATATATATATATATATATATATATATATATATATATATATATATATATGTATATATATTTATATATATATATATATATATATATATATATATATATATATATATATATATATATATATATATATACACATATATATATATGTATATATATATATATATATATATGTATATATATATGTATATATATATATATATATATATATATATATATATATACATATATATATATGTATATATATATGTATATATGTATATATATATATATATATATACATATATATATACATATATATATATATATATGCATATATATATATGTGTATATATATATATATATATATATATATATATATATATATATATATATATATATATATATATATATATATATATATATATATATATATATACATATATGTATATATATATATATATATATATATATATATATATATATATATAAAAACCCCTTAATGGCCGTTCTTACAAGGGGGTATGACTTTTCCCGTTCTAAAGAGGGAATCGGAAAAATGGGCCCCGTAAGCTAAAGGTTAAATTAAATGTTACGCGTATTTTGCGAACGGTTAGTTCCAACGCCTGCAAACAGTGTTTCGATGACTCGAAGAAACGTTGGAAAAATTGTATAGACTCCTTTGGCGATTATTTTGAAGGGGATAAATTTATTTGAAGAGGAGTAATATCTTACTTATTTATAAAAATAAATGTCCGGTTACTTTATGGGCGCACCTTCTATTATCCTTATCTATGGTTTTTGCTTTTAATAAATTCCAGTTTGATCTGTTCATTCTTGATTTTAATTTTCAGGCGGTCCCCTTTGAATGAAGAAATTATTTTATATGTAGGTAACGTCCGTATCTGTATTCTTGAATCGATCAATAGTTATTGTCTTAAAAAATCGTCTTATTTAAATAATTTGTTTTCACCAAATGTCTGTTTTGGAGAAAAAAATATAATGAATGGTTAAAAATGAAATGTTTATTTTGTTAAAAATGTTGATTTTTCTAAAGGAAGTATAACATAGTAAGGTATGTTTTTCCAGGGTTTCATGTATTAAAAAAATAAACATAATTTCCATTATCGGTATGATCATATGGGGAAAGTGAAACAATGTTATTTTTTTATGCAATTATGCATAATATTTCAGGACTGAAACTTGAAAAAAAAACACAGAAGTTCATACGCTTCATAATGAAGTTCCTTTTTTAATATGTCTTGAATGTTATCCTAAATATGCATTATTGAAAATAAAACATTAATCTTCCTTTTAGGATTTGACTTTTTTTTTTTAAATACATTTACTGTTTTCTTTTTTTCTATTTCCTGGGAAAATACCTTTCTCCCTTCCAGCTATTTGGCAAAGTGTATAGAATAATTAGACATAAAGAAATGAACAATTTATCCGAGATTAGATAACCATCTGAGGTACACTATCCTAACCACAAATTCCGTTTTAATAAAAGAAAATTCTACTTAAAAACAACTGCTTGGTGCATCAGAAGAATATACGAGCAGCTAAAAAATATCCTTTTTGAAAAAAGAGACTACAAAAAAGACAAAAAAAACTTCGATAATATTTTACCAAAGAGATTCATTACCATGTTTTTATTAACTTGTTTTCTCGTTTGTTTGTGTGTATGTTTGTCCCTTACAAATCTTGCAATCGATTTTTAGCTAACTTCCCGACTAGCTAGACATTTGAAACTTTTAGAATGGCTCAGAACACGATGACAATGCATTTTTTAATACTTTTAGCCATTTTTAAGCAGATTTGAATCCTATTTCAGTAAATTTTGTTTTGTAGACTGGTGCAGCTATCTATCGGCCGAGACGGGAACGAAAAGTTAAACGCAAGTTAACTTCCAATTAACTTCGTTTTCTTTCAAGTTGATGGGATAATTCATCAAAAAAATTTTAAAGAAGTATTTATTAATACATAGAATTGTCAAGTTTATATGATTCAGCAGAAAATTTTAAAAAATGGTATATAAAAAGTTCTTTTTATCTTATAATTATATTTTTCTTACTAGATGATTTTTTTAAAACGGTGCTGCCTAAAACGTAATTAACATTTGCACAAATTAAGTAATTGTGACAAAAATATCTAATATTTTGGAGCAGGAATGCACGACTCGAAATGGGATGAGGGTCATGTTACTCATAGGAAGGCCGCTGCGGGCCGCAAGAAGATAGGATATATATATATATATATATATATATATATATATATATATATATATATATATATATATTTAATATATATATATATATATATATATATAAAATATATATATATATATATATATATATATATATATATATATATATATATATATATTATATATATATATATATATATATAATATATATATATATATATATACACACACACATATATATATATATATATATGGATAGGGAGGATAGGGATGGATAGGGAGATATCCTCAAATACTAAGTGCATGAAATGTTACCTGAGCTGTTCGACTGGGTGTATTTTCTCCACATGATAGAAAGGAAGAAAATACTTATGCCGCGAATATATATATTTCAAGCAGCAAAGCATCGAGATTCGCAGTTAAGATCCATTCAGTTTTCATTCATGGGGATTCTGCATAACAGCTGAACATACAATACCAGCTCAATGGCATTTTCAATAAAAAGAGCAACTACGCATTTTAGCGGAAAATTTGAACAATATTATTTTCCTCAGCTCGTTTAGGCTTTTATGAAGGGTGTAGTTCAATGTTCTACCTATTTCAAAAACAATCGGGGGTGCCCTAAATTTTCCTTAATACATTTCTTTTTGACAGTACAAGTGTATAGGACATCTATGAATAATTTACTGGAAATATATTTTCCAATAACACATGCGAAACAAACTGTCTGCAGTGTTACATTACCAATGCGTTGAAAGCATTACAAATGTCTTACATAAAAGTATGTTAACATTTAAGCTAAAATATTTACTAAATGTTTAAGAAATGCACTTAAATACATTACACTATTTTTAAACGCATATTGAATTTCGATAACTATCGGTAACGAATTTGCCACAATTTGACAGAAAAGTTCTGCATGAATGGACTCAGTTTTAAAGAAAGCCTAGGTATTTATTTTTTTTTTAAAGATATTCTAAAATGCAAGTTTAAAGCGTAAACTCTATAGAGGGTCATCTTTAGGCTTTCTCGGGGTATCCATTCATTTTTTTTTACTCATCAAAAAATTTAAAATAAATCCGATAACTTAAATCTGATTTCAGTAGGTTTTATTTATTTTGTACTATATATACTATATTGTAGAGCTAATAAATGTTGTGGGTATAAATACCCCTTACGATTTTTTTAAATATATATATATATATATATATATATATATATATATATATATATATAATTTTACATCAATTGTATACGTTGATTGTCGCATTTATTATAAATATATATATTTATTTTTTTGGAATTAATTGCATACATTGACCGTTGAATTTAATATGCTAAGGGATTGCGTAATGGATATTTATACTATGTGACTGCTGCCATATCAGTGAGCATTTAAAACAAAAGCTTATTAAAATTGGTGACTTTTTGTGTAGCCATTTTAATATTGGAGATGGAAGAAAAGTAGCAGCGTTTTTTGCGTATTACAGTAATTATTAATCCAGAAAAATGTAAAGAGTAACTAAAATTTAAAAAAAAAGGATTTAGGCATTGTAAGTGTTGGGAATATCGAATTATGATGTTGCCTGTAAAATGAGAGGGTAGTGGAACAAAACGGTGACCACGTTTTTGAATAAGTTATTGGTGAAAATCAAAAATGTGCCTTTTATTTTTACGTAAAAACAGAACGAACTTCTTGGCTAACCTAATATAAGTTTTGCACTGTGTCATTCTGTCTTTGTATATCGTCATATTTTCAACACTTAATATAATAAAATATTGCTTTAATCATATATGTTTACTAGCTGAAAACCCGCGCTTCACTACGGAGTACATTCAAATTAAATACAACGGTCAATGTATGCAATTAATGCCAAAAAAATAAATATATATATTTATAATAAATGCGACGATCAACGTATACAATTGATGTAAAATATATATATATATATATATATATATATATATATATATATATATATATATATATATATATATATATATATATATATATATATATATATATATATATATATATATATTTATAAAAAAATCGTAAGGGATATTTTTTTTGGATAATATCCAATCGTCTGCAGCATTAGAAAGAAAAGAAAATTTTTTTTGTCTATTTAGTTGTTATGCACGTGACGATAAATTTATTTAAAGTACCAGAAACAGAAATCGCGTGATCAGCATTTCATAAATTTAATTCTAAAAATGAATCTTTAAAAATTCACCAAAAATCAGAAAATGGAGGTAAAGGTTCGAAAGATATTTCATTTTAAAGGAATTTTTAGGATCTTTCTCGTGATATAAATTTTATAACCCTCAAATTATTATTTTAAATGCAAACTTTAAAAAAAAGTTACAAAAACAGCTTAAAAATTTAATTTTAAAAAATCTAAGAATTTTTCAAAAATCTTTCTTTGTGCACCCCTACACCATAAGAAGAATCGCCATGCAAAATTTCAGCCCTTTAGGTCCAGCGGTTTGGTTTGTGCGTTGTATGTCAGTGAGTCAGTCAGTTACGGAACTGTTTTATATACAAAGACTATTATAACTAATTATTTAGTATAATATAACATGTCTTGAAAAATCTGGAGCAGATATCTTGGTCTGGAGGAATTTCTAAAACGGCACTAAGTGTTGCACGTCCGATTCCATTTCTTATCCTTTAAAGTCTATTTATTCACAAGAATCTCGCTGTCTGTGCCTCATTTTGACTTCCGATAAATAAGGAAGTAAAAAAATTAAAATAAAGATGCGGACACTCGGGCACAGTATTTATAATGCACGTCATGCGAAGAGAAATCTAATACATTTTTCGAAAAGACAATTAATGATCAAAAAATTCCAGAAAGGAAATTTAAGAAACGAGAGAAAGATAATAAAAATGCTAGTTGGAAACACTCTGGAAACAGAATCCAAAATGAATCACTGGTCGTTATAAATCTCTCGCCTGGCTCCTAGAAACGAGAAAGCTTCGTGGGCGGCTTTTCTCGCAGCAACGGGCCTCTCGGAAGAAAAATTCTTGCCTCTATAGATAAGGCAGGCAGACAGTTGGCCGCCCCTTGCTGCTACGGCTTGACCCCACGCATTCCTGCAACCGCGAGGGCCCTGAATCACGAGGGTTGAGTTGATTAAAGAGAGCGATTCTTCTTTTTCTTTGCACTCTCCCGGAGTTCGAAACTTTCGTATGCGATCTCACAGCACAGCGTTACTTTCCTTCCTCGGAGCAGAAAGTGGTGGAAAAGGTCTGTTATCGTAGTAAAACTCGTAAGTGAAATAGAAATACAGTGGAATCTCGATCGATCGTTTTTCAAGGGACCGATTGAAATGAACGATAGATGCGGAAACATAACAAAGCAATAGGATCGTCGGGACTGGATAAAAGGAACGGCACATACGGAAAAACGATGGATCAGTAAACGATCGATCGATATTCCACTGTACATGTTTTTAACCTTTTCCTTACGGGGTGGGATAGTATGTATCCCAAGAATACGTGCCAAAGAATGAATATATATATATATATATATATATATACACACACATATATATATATACATATATATACATATATATATACATATATATTATATATACATATACATATATATACATATACATATATATATATATATACATATATATATATATACATATATATATATATACATATATATATACATATATATACATATATATTATATATACATATACATATATATACAAATACACAGACACATATAGATGATATTTCGCCGTAATGAACCCCGTAAGCTAAAGGTTAATCGGTTGATAGACTGGAAATGTTTCTTGGTTAGAATTTCTTATAACGTTCCTCTGCAAATAGCTTTGCTAATAGTTCCCAAATAAAATAGATACTAGCTGGTACCCGTCAAAACATGATGGCTGGATAGTCTATATATATAAAACAGTTCCGTAACTGACTCATTGACATACAACGCACAGACCAAACCGCTGGACCTAAAGGGCTGAAATTTTGCATGGCGATTCTTCTCATAGTGTAGGGGTGCACTAAGAAAGATTTTTCAAAAATTCCTCTTAGATTTTTCAAAATTAAATTTTTAAGCTGTTTTTGTAACTTTTTTAAAGCTTGCATTTGAAATAATAATTTGAGGGTTATAAAATTTATATCACGAGAAAGATCCAAAAATTCCTTTAAAATGAGATTTCTTTCGAATCTTTAGCTCCATTTTCTGATTTTGGGGGAATTTTTAAAGATAAATTTTTAGAATTTAATTTATTAAATGCCGATCAAGTGATTTCTTTTTCTGGTACTTTAAATAAATTTATCGTCACGTGCATAACAACTACATAGACAAAAAATATTTTTTTTTCTTGATAATGCGGCAGACGATTGGACATTATCCAAAAATATATTAAAACACAGTAAAAGAAACGTTTTACAACCTGCACTATATTAACTGTATTACTATATTCTTTAGTATTCTTTATATTAGATTTAATTTGAATATTTTCGTCTAGATTATTTTGTCTATAAAAATATCCCTTACGATTTTTTTATATAAAAAAAAAATATATATATATATATTACATCAATTGTATACATTGATCGTCGTATTTATTATATAGTATATATATATATATATATATATATATATATATATATATATACAGTGGAATCTCGATCTATCGTTTTTCAAGGGACCGATTGAAATGAACGATAAATGCGGCAAAGCGATAGATGCGGAAACATAACAAAGCAATATGATCGTTGGGACTGGATAAAATGAACGACACATACGGAAAAACGATGGATCCGAAAACGATCGATCGAGATTCCACTGTATATATATATATATATATATATATATATATATTCATTTATTTTTGGCATTAATTGCATACATTGACCGTTGTATTTACTTTGAATGTACTCCGTAGCGAAGTGCGGGTTTTCAGCTAGTAAATAAATATAGCAATACACAAATTATACTCAACACGTCATTGCTAAATGTTGAAAATCATAATGTTAAGGTATCCGACTACGTTCGGAGCCCTTATTTTTTTTGAAAAACTGTACTTGCGAAAATTTTTATGTTATTTTTCGAAGGAAAATAACACCAAAACTCGACAATTATCAAAAAATAGACATTTACAATGCAAATTTTTGGAAAATTGAGGAAATCTGGTCGAAATTTAGCAACTTTTAACAAAAACGGCCCTAGCGCTAAAAGAAAAAATTATGCATATAACATTAACTTCCTTTTGGTCTTATGTACGTAAGTACCTTATAAGTATACTTACCTACGAGCTAATCGATATCTCAAAATCTAAAAAAAATGCAGGTCACTATATCTCATTACATGTAAAATAATGTAGAGGAAAATATTCAAATTAAATCTAATAGGACATACTAAACAATATAGTACAGTTAATATAGTACAGTTTGAGGAACCGTTCTTTTACTGTATGTTAATATTTTTTTGGATAATGTCCAATCGTCTGCCGCATTAGCAAGAGAAAAAAAATTTTTGTCTATTTCGTTGTTATGCACGTGACGCAAAATTAAAAGAAAAGAAACTACGTGATCAGCATTTAATAAATTAAATTCTAAAAATTAATCTTTAAAAATTCACCAAAAATTAGAAAATCGAGGTAAAGATTCAAAAAACATTTCATTTTAAAGGAATTGTTATGATCTTTCTCGTGATATAAATTTTATAACCCTCATTTTTTTATTTTAAGTGTCATTTTTAAAAAGTTACAAAAAACAACTTAAAAATTCAATTTTAAAAAATCTAAGAAGAATGTTTCAAAAATCTTTCTTAGTGCACCCTTGCACTATAAGAAGAATCGCCATGCAAAATGTCAGCCCATTAGGTTCAGCGGTTTGGTCTGTACGATATCTGTCAGTCAGTCAGCCAGTCAGTCAGTCAGTTACGGAACTGTTTTATATATACAGAAAACAGATTCCATGGATTTCCTATTCGTTGTGAAGAAATTACACGAAGCACCTATAACTCTCACATCTGTTTTATTCCGATGAAAGAATAAATCTGGACTTCCTGAATACCTTACATACGAAATCAACATTTTCGAATTTTACCTCTTTTCGGCACTATGAAAGTCATTTAATGTCCTTGTTATGGCGTATTCCTTAAAATCCTATATAACGGATCATTTTGATGCGCGTAGAACGTCTCGGATGTTTAGTGGCGTAGCGAGCATAACTGGCGCCCGGGGCACGATACCTTTGTGGCGCCCCCCCCCCTGAAAAACATATAGTAATATAATATATAGACCCTATATTGGCGCCCTCAATAAACATATAATAACATAATATATAGACCTTATATTGGCACTCCCGTCGAAAAGCATATAGTAACATAATATATAGACCTTATGTCGGTGCCCTCCCCTAAAAACATATAGTAATATAATATATAGACCTTATATTGGCGCCTCCCACAAAATAACATAGTAATATAATATATATACCTTATATTGGCGCCCTCCCCGAAAAACATATAGTAATATAATATATAGACCTTATATTGGAGCCCTCCCCTGAAAAACATATACTAATATAATATATAGACCTTATATTGGCATCCACCTCGAAAACATATAGTAATATAATATATGGATCTTACATTGGCGCCCCTCTGCGAGTGGCGCCCGGGGCATGATAGACCCCCTTGCCCCCCCCCCCTCTGCTACGCCACTGCGAATGCTGATATGTTTTTTAAATCTGATAATCTACATGTCTTATGATTCATCAGTAGAAGGCTGGAGGAAAGATAATTTCAGAAGCCTAAAAGTCATTTATATTTCCCAGTTCATTTTCGCTGGTGAATTTTTTCTTGCTATTAATTACTTCGCATTACATCTTGCATTCTGAAACACTTTGGGATATAATTGTTTAGTTTCGAGGTGGTTCTGTTTTATCACGTCCCTTTTTTCAAATTTTGCGTCTTAAAAATCTCGCTGAAACCAGACATTCCATTCTGCTTTGTTGAAGAAGAAAAGCCTTCCTTTAAAAGGCGAATACAGCGGAGAAAAGTGTGCACATGTCACGAAGAGAAGGATAAAAGGGGAACAAATAGCTCGAAAGGACATCGAACGCTTTGGAGAATGAAGCTTGGAGCTCGGATTAGCGTGGATGATAGAGAATTGCTATTGAGAGAGACTTCTAAGCTGAAACGTAGTTCCTGAGTTTTTAAATATCTTTTTAGACTATGATATACTAGCTGAAAACCCGCGCTTTGCTACGGAGTACATTCAAATTAAATACAACGGTCAACGTATGCAATTAATGCCAAAAAATATAAATATATAAATTTATAATAAATGCGATTTTCAATGTATACAATTGATGTAAAATATATATCTATGTATATATATATATATATATATTTATAAAAAAATCGTAAGGGATATGCATTTTTTTGGATAATATACAATCGTCTGCTGCATTAGAAAGAGAAAAAAATATTTTTTTTGTCTATTTAGTTGTTACGCACGTGACGATAAATTTATTGAAAGTACCAGAAAAAGAAATCACGTGATCAGCATTTAATAAATTAAATTCTAAAAATTAATCTTTAAAAATTCACCAAAAATCAGGAAATGGAGGTAAAAATTCGAAAAAAATTTCATTTTGAAGGAATTTTTATGATTTTTCTCGTGATATAAATTTTATAACCCTCAATGTATTATTTTAAATGCAAACGTAAAAAAAAGTTTAAAAAACAGCTTAAAAATTTAATTTAAAAAAATCTAAGAAGAATTTTTCAAAAATCTCTCTTAGTGCACCCCTACACCATTAGAAGAATCGCCATGCAAAATTTCAGCCCTTTAGGTCCAGCGGTTTGGTCTGTGCGTTGTATGTCAGTCAGTCAGTCAGTCAGTCAGTGAATGAATGAGTCGGTTACGGAACTGTTTTATATATATAGACTAGCTGAAAACCCGCGCTTCGCTACGGAGTACATTCAAATTAAATACAACGGTCAATGTATGCAATTAATGCAAAAAAAATATATATATATATATATGTATGTATATTTATAATAAATACGACGATCAATGTATACAATTGATGTAGAAAAAAATGTATATATTTATAAAAAAATCGTAAGGGATATTTTTATTGACAAAATAATGTCCAATCGTCTGCCGCATTAGCAAGAAAAAAATATTTTTGTCTATTTAGTTTTTATGCACGTGACGATAAATTTATTTGAAGAACCAGAAAAAGAAATCACGTGATCGGCATTTAATAAATTAAATTCTAAAAATTAATGTTTAAAAATTCACCAAAAATCAGAAAATAGAGGTAAAGATTCGAAAAAGATTTCATTTTAAAGGAATTTTTATGATCTTTCTCGTGATATAAATTTTATAACCCTCAAATTATTATTTTAAATGCAAACTTTAAAAAAAGTTACTAAAACAGCTTAAAAATTTAATTTTAAAATATCTAAGAAGAATTTTTCAAAAATCTCTCTTAGTGCACCCCTACACTATAAGAAGAATCGCCATGCAAAATTTCATACCTTTAGGTCCAGCGGTTTGGTCTGTGCGTTGTATGTCAGTGAGTCAGTTACGGAACTGTTTTATATATATAGATTATATATTTATACTAGCTGAAAACCCGCACTTCGCTACGGAGTACATTCAAAGTAAAAACATCGGTCAATGTATGCAATTAATGCCAATATATATATAATAAATACGACGATCAATGTATATAATTGATGTAAAATATATATATATTTATAAAAAAATTGTAAGGGATATTTTTATAGACAAAATAATGTAGAAGAAGATATTCAAATTAAATCTAATATAAAGAATACTAAAGAATATAGTACAGTTTCTAGAACATTTCTTTTACTGTATTTTAATATTTTTTTGGATAATGTCCAATCGTCTGCCGCATTAGCAAGAAAAAAAAATTATTTTTTGTCTATTTAGTTTTTATGCACGTGACGATAAATTTATTTAAAGTACCAGAAAAGGAAGTCACGTGATCAGCATTTAATAAATTAAATTCTAAAAATTAATCTTTAAAAATTCACCAAAAATCAGGAACTGGAGGTAAAGATTCGAAAAAAAATTTCATTTTAAAGGAATTTTTATGATCTTTCTCGTGATATAAATTTTATAACCCTCAAATTATTATTTTAAATGCAAACGTAAAAAAAGTTTAAAAAACAGCTTAAAAATTTAATTTTAAAAAATCTAAGAAGAATTTTTGAAAAATCTTTCTTAGTGCACCCCTACACTATAAGAAGAATCGCCATGCAAAATTTCAGCTCTTTAGGTCCAGCGGTTTGGTCTGTGCGTTGTATGTCAGTCAGTCAGTGAATGAATGAATGAATGAATGAATGAATGAGTCAGTTACGGAACTGTTTTATATATATAGATAAAGAAAGGTAAAAGTCAGGCCGAGGAAGGCGTGCTTCGTTGGATGAAACGAGTTTTATTGCACCTTTGTATTTATATTTTCTATCTGCTAATTCAAATTCTTTAATTAAAAGCATCCTTTGAGGCCAAAATAAAATTTTCTCTTGTTGTTAAACCACGCGTATTTAAGAATCCCTACGAATGCATCCTTGATTTCATTTCCCCATAAACTTGAGACGAGATGTAAAATAAATCTTTAAAGCGTCAATTTCTATTGAAAAAAATAAGCATTTGCATATATGCAATGTATTTTAAAACCTCACATTATATCTAATTGCCTCAATACACACCTTTCTCCAAAACCAGTAGAAGTTAAAAGCTTTCATAATGAGTCCATCCTTACGAAATTTCTGATAGAAAACACGGTACGTTTGCTTTTAAAAATCGCTGTTCTTTAAAGTCCGTGTTTATTGAATTCTATTGAAACTTATTTTTAAAAAAGTTTTTCTGCGGTACTGTTCCTGTTTAGTAAAATTTGACAGAGATACTGAACTAATCAGACTAAAGTTCCCTGTAGAGAATTAATTTACGAGTGCTTTGCATTTTTTTTTTTTCCTGCTGAATTCATGTTATTTCGCATCTTGTCAACGTCTGTGAAAGGGAAATATTGAAGATGCACCTCTTCGTTTGGCCATACCGTAGATGGAGCCGTTTTTAGTGATCTGAATATTAAGTTCAGACCTCTGTGTATCTCCAACCAATATTCTTCACGAAGGATATTGCTGATTATTTACATTTCTAGTCAATATATTTTGGTATGTCATTGATAAGAAAGTGCCGGCGGACATTAAAATACAGTATAAGAGGAAATTCTGAAAGTCGCTATCATGCTTCTTTATACTGAATAATACATTAATGCACATGTATTATTCAGTTTCAAGTGCTTTCGAACTTTTGTATCGCGAGAGAAAAATAGTAAAGCAGTAAAATAATGTAGAATTATTTATTAATACAAGTTGAGCAATTATTATTTAAAAAAAATAAATCCGGCTTTTTCGAACGGTGACGGGTGAAAAATTTCATTTCTAATGTGACTAATTTTAATTGTGGTATGTCACAATTTTTAATCCTTAACCTTTAGCTTACGGGGCCATTTTTCCGATTCCCTCGTTAGAATGGGAAATTTCATATAGATTTTATCATTTTTTTTAATACATCATTATTGAATGCACATTGTAACTAACGAGTGATACATTTTGTTTACTCTAGCATTTTTTTTTAACAGTTCGGATATAGCGAACCCGGATAATGCGAACAAAACATTTGGTCCCTTGAAGTTCGTTATAACAGGGTTCGACTATATATATATATATATATATATATATATATATATATATATGTAATGGCACGGGCGCGGGCCGACGAAGGAAGACCTGAGTGGTATTTCTTTTTGAGGTAAAGATGGATGACTTGTCGCCCGGCCGTGCATCACATATGTTTAATTTTCTTTCCCGCTTTTCATCTCACCCTCGGACACATAAAACACCGCAACGTTAATTTAACTACATCTTTTATTTTTAAGATACACAATACAACTTCTCGGGGCAACTTACAAATGAAAAAAGCGTACAGGTTTCCGTTCAGGCGGTTTATATAAACTTTGTCATGTGATCAGGATAGCGATTAGGGATTTGCTGTTGTCGATAAGTCACATGTGGTTTTATGTAATCTGCGCAAAGCCTATATGAAATCTTGACTGACGCTACGCATGTTTGAAAAAGGAAGTCATTTAATAATTTCCACTAGAGGTTATTAGAACTTAGAATCAAAAGCGAAATTTAGCTCGTACGCCCAAGGGAATTTAGAATAATGTTAGATTTTAAAATGGTATGGGGTTTTTAATGTTATATATATATATATATTCATTCTTGGGATACATGCTATCCCACCCCGTAAGAAAAAGGTTAATAGATGACCTCTTGAATAAGTGTAACAAAAATGAACATTTAAATATTAGTAAAAGACAAATTAGTCAGGAATAATGGAGAGGTATTTTATGAGATACAGAGATTATAGAACGTTATTATCTCTGATCATTCAGTACACAAGTTTAGATGCACAAAAATTATTAAAAATAAAGGTAGCCCTCCTACAACACGGCATTTTACAACACGGTTTCGCTCTGACACGATAAGATAAATTGAGAGAACCCTCGTATAACACTGCAACCGGTAATACGGTTTCGCTCTAACACGATAAAAATTACCTTTAGAATTATGTTCAGTACATGATGCATCAGAAACAAAATGATTTTGTTTAAGGGGGTCCAGGACACAAAATTGTTCGAATATTCGAAAAAAAATTTATTGCATTAAAAACTTTTGTGTTCTTTTGAGCTTAAAATGACGTTTAAATCATGTTTCTATCTTAATTAGAACAAGAGAAATTATTATTCTTTTTTCAACATTCTAATAGTAGCCAATAGTTATTTAAACCTGTAAGTGCGTTTTTCAGCATGATGGGTTTTTTCCCCATTTCTCGTCTTTAAATTGTCATAAGTCAAGAACCGTTAAAGATAAATGATTGAAACTTCTAATATGTCTTTTTCAACTATTTTACTTTAATTTTGATTCAGAAAATTTGAAAAAAATATTTACTTTGGAAAATATGATTTTTTAAAAATAAGTTACATAATTTTTTTCGTAATTTTTAATCTAAAAATATTTAATTTTAAAAAAAATTAATATTTAAAAAAATGGTGAATCAAAATTAAAATTTATATATTTCTGTTTAATTAAATGAAAAAAATTTTAAATTCGACAAATAATATTTCGAGTTATAGCGATTTTAAATTACTCAACTTATATTAAAAATTTTAAAATTTAAAATTTTTTAAAAACTTTTGGAGAAGTTTTATGGTGTGATTTTGTTTACAAATTATATGGTTAACCATCAGAAAAAAATTCAAAATTTTAACTCAATAAATAAAAAAATTTCAAAATGTGTCCCGGACCCCTTAAAATTCGATCCCGTCACAAAGTGAGAGCTTATTACGAGTATAAAATCAATTCAAAATTCACAATATTTCTAAAAATGGCATTTTGGGTAGGGAATACGCGATCAACTGGCAGTATTATTCTAGAATTTGCATTAAGTACACTTGAAAAGTTTGGCAGTGTTTTTGACTGTTCACCTAAACATTCATTTTTGTTACTCTTATTCAAGAGTAACTGTTAAGAATTAAAAATTATGAAATTGACATACCATAACTATATTCATTCAGATTAGAAAGGAAATTTTTCACTCGTCAGCTCTCGAAAAATTCTGAATTTCGGAATGAGGATTGCTAAACTTGTATCAATAAATATTCCTACACGATTTTACTACTTTACTATTTTAACTCGGGGGGAAAAATTTCAGTCATTAACTACAGAAATTAAAATGAAGGAAATGAAGATCAAGAAAAGAGTTGCGGCTAGGTCTCATGAATGTACCTTAACAAACTTTAACTATGTCTAAAAGTTCTTTTAGAATTTCGATATGAAATTATTATAGAGGAAATTTTTTTAATATGCCTTAAGTAACACCCTAGCACTCTATCAAAATCAGCAGAATCTTGTTTTAGAATATTCTTTGAATTTTCCAGCCCAGATCTTAAAATTTAATGTTAAAAGATTAAAATATGCACTGTTCTCCTCGATATTGCACCATGTTAAGAATAAATGAAAAAATATATATTTCTAGCTCCCGAAAGGAAATAGATAACATACAAAAGTGCTTAAAACTGATATCTTTTGAAAAGATTTTGGAAGTAGTCAACATGAGGATCAGTGGTTAAAAGTTTCTAAATCAAACGACAAAAGAAACGAAAGTCAACAGAATTAATATTAAGAATAACATTTAATGAAAATAGAATGTGCTCTTAGTAAGAAGCACCCTTTCTAAGTGACAAAAATTCACTTAACGCGGGAATCGAAATGTTGAAAATCAATGCGCATGCGCGCTATACAGGAAGTGATCTATTTATAGAAATCTTGCGCTACAATTAACTACAGCAGCTGTTAGTAGAATTGCATTGGGAACAGTTTATGATTAAAAATAAAAAAGAGTTAATATAATCGAAGAAGGAAAAGTCCGGAGATGATCAGACTGGAACAGATTTAGTAAAAAACGAGGAGCAAAGTCTAGAGATCATAAAAATATTTTTGAATCGGTACTATTTTAATGTATTCCAAAGAATGTGTCTTTGTAACATGTTTTTCAATACAATAAAACTTCGTTTATCCGGACTAAGTGGGACCATAAGGAATCCAGATAATCGAAAATCTGGATAATCCGGGAAATAAGCAAAGCAAAATCCTTAACTAAGCAGACTTATCGTTTATTACGATAAAATGAAACTATGTTTTGTAACAAAATTATTGTTTACAGGACATTAAAAAATATAAAAATAATTTATCGCATCATTTTTTAACAAAGAATTGGTAAGTCTAGATAAGCTCTCTTAAACTCAACAAAAAGCATTTCATTGCCATAATTTATTGTACAATCTATGCAGTAATTCTACATTGAATCAAACTAAAAAGCGAATATTTGGCGAATATTTGGCGAATCTGATCCGGATAAACGAGGTTTTACTGTAATTCTAAGATCAGAAATGTTATAGTTTCATTTTGCCGTTGTTGATTGGAAGGCTGAAGAAGCAGTAAATTCTTAATAATTATCTTCTATCAATTGCACAAAGACCTAAGACTGAATCAAAGACTGAATCAAACTAAAAAGCGAATATTTGGCGAATATTTGGCGAATCTGATCCGGATAAACGAGGTTTTACTGTAATTCTAAGATCAGAAATGTTATAGTTTCATTTTGCCGTTGTTGATTGGAAGGCTGAAGAAGCAGTAAATTCTTAATAATTATCTTCTATCAATTGCACAAAGACCTAAGACTGAATCAAACATTGAATCAAACTAAAAAGCGAATATTTGGCGAATATTTGGCGAATCTGATCCGGATAAACGAGGTTTTACTATAATTCTAAGATCAGAAATGTTATAGTTTCATTTTGTCGTCGTTGATTGGAAGGCTGAAGAAGCAGTAAATTCTTAATAATTATCTTCTATCAATTGCACAAAGACCTTAATGCGGTGTATTTGTATCTTAATGTGCTAATGCGAGAGGAGACATTATAGCTTGTAATCCACGAAAACCGTGAGTTCTATTTCTATTTTATATCAACTTATTTCCTTCCATCGCCAAAGCATGCACTTCCGAGTTCGGAATGAAAGGCTTTGTAAATAGTCGATAAGTCTCACTGGGAGTATTTCGTTTATCAGAAATATAGGGCCATTGAAGCTACCTTTCGCGATGAAAGACGAAATTCTTCGCCATTTTAAACCTTGCGTAGAATAACAATCGGATGATACATAGTTCGGTGAAGTTTGAGAATAGCCTCGTATTCTGTTCAGTCTAAAATAAAGAAGTGACATATGGTCTGTTGAATTTTATGATTATCGAAATAAAACTACGTAGACAGAAGTTTCAACAAATATTTTTCGTACTAATATTTGGTATACTTGGTATATCTATGTATATATAAAACAGTTCCGTAACTGACTCACTGACTGACATACAACGCACAGACCAAACCGCTGGACCTAAAGGACTGAAATTTTGAATGGCGATTCTTCTTATGGTGTAGGGGTGCACTAAGAAAGATTTTTGAAAAATTCTTCTTAGATTTTTTAAAATTAAATCTGTTTTTGCAACTTTTTTTAAGTTTACATTCAAAATAATGATTTGAGGGTTATAAAATTTATATCACGAGAAAGATCATAAAAATTCCTTTAAAATGAAATATTTTTCGAATCTTTACCTCGATTTTCGGATTTTTGGTGAATTTTTAAAGATTCATTTTTAGAATTTAATATATTAAACGCTGATCACGTGGTTTCTTTTTCTGGTACTTTAAATAAATTTATCGTCAAGTGTATAACAACTAAATAGACAAAAAAATATTTTTTCTTTCTAATGCAGCAAACGATTGGATATTATCCCAAAAAAAATAAATATCCCTTACGATTTTTTTATAAATATATATATATATATATATATATACATATACAAAAGTTAGAAATAATATATTAAATAACTGTACACAATTAAAAATTAATGACAAATCGACGATCTCAGGTAGACGATCTCAGGACCAAACGACAATCTCAGGTAGAAGTATCTATAGAAATTAACCATTTTGTGGAACATGGTGTCGAAAACATGAAGTTAACCATAATTGATTTAATTATTAATGACAAGATACGATTATGGTGGGAAAATTACCATATACAAAAGTTTAACACTGTTTACCCTTACGGTCTAAATACGCTTTTATTCGGCCAAAATATAGGACCAAGCTATATTTCTAATGTGTCTTCGCCGGGAGTTAATCCATACAATAGCATGACAGTGAATAAAACGTTAAAAAGGAAACAACGTGGTGGTGGTGGTGGTACCCGTAAATATAAAGATCTTTTGAAAAAACTAAATACTTTATGCGTAAAGATTAAACAGTTATCCTATATTCCATTTAACTGGATAAAGAACTTTGTTTATGGTGTAAAGCGAAAATGGCTGGGTAATTTTTGGAAATTGTGTAAGAGTTCTGATTTTTTAACCAGATTTGGAAAGGACTCGCTTACCCCTTATGCATTTATAGATACCATTAAATCACGTAGTATTTATCTTGGTTTTAATTTGTCTGATCTTGTAACATACCAAAAATTGACTAAGGAATATTGTGTTGTGACATATAACAATAGTATTGTAGACAAGATAACTTTTTCCAAAATCCTTAATTCTTGCAGTAGTTTATTACCCATAAAAGATTTGTATATTAGCCCGTGTTTCAAATATTCACTACCTATAGGTAGAAAGATTTTTAATTATAACGAAATATCTAAAAATATATATAAACATATGCCAGAATCTTGTGATTGCAGCACGTCATCCCCTTATTACAACGAAAATTATGGACATGTCATCACTGGTAACATCGAAATAGTAAAAGATGAGAAGTTGAAGTTCATAATGTATAAGGGCACAGGTTATCGTGTAGAAGGATCCAGATTCGGAGTAGTAAATACTTTTGACAGAGATATAGATGTTTTTGTGTATAAATTAGCAATAAAATATAGCCACCCTACAACCACTTTTGCAGAATGGGTTTTTAACATTAAAAAGTTATTTCAATTATCTATTAATAAATATTTACAAAAATATAATCATCACGACCCTAGTGTTTCTTTAAACAGTTTAAAAAACAGTATCGTTAATTTAAGGCATAGTTATGTTATAACTTATGTCGATAAAATGGCCAGCAACTATGCTTTATTATGTAAACTTTTTACTGTAATAAATTAATTGCTATTTACAGAGATACTTCAGTATATCAGAATATAGAAATAACCACTGACGAAATTAAGAATAAAATAAACGCGTTATATCTACGTATAGGTTTCAAAATAGGCATTAATAAAATTAAATTTCCATACATAGTACTAATCCCCAAGTTTCATAAGGTGCCTATAAAATTTAGAGCCGTAACAATAGGCTGTAACACTTATCTTACTATTGCAAATAACCGTCTATTACAATTACTCAAAAACGTTATGATAAAAATTAAAAAAGAAGGCACATATATTGTTAATAATAGTAATGAAGTGGTAAAAAGTATTAGTTACATGGAGGATATTGTGGGAATTTCTAGTTATGACTTTTCGGATTTATTTAACTCTATTAAATTAGATGACTTACATAATATCATTTTAAATCTATATGAACGATACGATATACAAGAGTTTATTACTTATAACCGATATAAATCTTTGTTACAACTTGTTTTAAAAGAAACTTATTTACACAATGGAAGAGATATATATAAGCAGATACATGGGATCCCTATGGGAGGGGGATGCTCTTCAATTCTTGCAGATATCTATTTACATAATTACGAAACAGGTACTAGTTTATTAAATGAAGTTAAGTTTTTTAGGTATGTTGATGACATTTTGGTATGCTTCGTAAATAACACAGGATTGGACTTTAGTTTTTACCCTAGTAATTTAAATTTAGTTGAAACTTCGTGCAATAAGGAAGGTTTTTTGAACTTTTTAGATTTAAGTATTATAGTTAGCAATGGCTCAATAATAACAAAAATGTATGATAAACGAGATGACTATAGTTTTAAACCAAATCGTATTATGTCATGGACAACATGCATACACCTAAACATCAAAAGAAATGTAATCACTAATTTTTTAACAAGATGTAAACGTCTCAATACTAATAATATAGATATGGATTTTAAAATTAAACAATTTATAAATTTTGCTTTAGAGATGGGTTTCCCTAAGTCTTTTTTAATGTCTAATATAAAAAAAAATTTTAAATATCAATAAAACCGAATATAAACACCGTTTTCTTTAACCGTAACGGTATGTTAATTATTTGAGATTGGGATACAGTATAAAAGATATTTGAATAAGGAACATCCTTACATTGTAGCAATATACAGGTATGTGAGAAACACAGTAGGTTGGTTATAATTTTACATGAATATAATAGTTGAAATTTACACAAACAATGTGTTTAAATGGGTTTTATGAGATTTGATGTTTTAAATGTTGTTTTGATTATTGATTTACTTTATAATAATATTTGACGAAAGTCTAGGTCGCACTGAGGTTTCGGGCTTCCGGGAGTGTTGCCGCGGCACAAAACTAGTTTAACCGGAGTAGGGGGGTCACAACTCCCCCCAGCCATTCGAAACTTCAGTTTCAGGATTTGGATGTAGTTTCCCTGGATTAGCATTCCACTAGTTTTCTGATTCACACTTTTTTTAATGATAGAAATATATATATATATACATACATATATTTTACATCAATTGCATACATTGATCGTCGTATTTATTATAAATATATATATATATATTTTTTTGGCATTAATTGCATACATTGACCGCTGTATTTAATTTGAATGTACTCCATAGTGAAGCGCGGGTTTTCAGCTAGTGAATATATAAAACAGTTCCGTAACTGATTGACTGCCAGATAACGCACAGACCAAACCGCTTTAACTAAAAGGCTGAAATTTTGCATCGCGATTCCTCTTATAGTTTAGGGGTGCACTAAGAAAGATTTTTGAAAAATTGTTCTTAGATTTTTTTAAATTAAATTTTTAAGCTGCTTTGTAACTTTTTTTAAGTTTGCATTTAAAATAATAATTTGAAGGCTATAAAATTTATATCACGAGAAATATCCTAAAAATTCCTTCAAACGGAAATCTCTTTTGAATATTTACTTCCATTTTCTGACTTTTTCGTGTATTTTTAAAGATTCATTTTTAGAATTTAATTTATTAAATGTCGATCACGTGGTTTCTTTTCTTTTTGTGATACTTTAAACTAATTTTATGTCACGTGCATAACAAAGAAATAAATTCACAATTTTTTTTTCTAATGCGGCAGACGATTGGACATTATTTAAAAAATATTAAAATACAGTAAAAGAAATGTTCCTCAAACTGTACTATATTAACTGTTCTATTTTCTTTCGTATGATCTATTAGATTTAATTTGAATATTTTCTTCTACATTATTTTGGCTATAAAAATATCCGTTCCGATTTTTTTCTATAAATATATAATTTTTCGGCATTAATTGCATACATTGACCGTTGTATTCAATTTGAATGTACTCCGTAGCGAAACGCGGGTATTCAGCTAGTCTCATATAAATAAGGTCTCTCACAATATAATTTTTTTTTATTATTGAAGTAATATTGTAGGTTGTTCTTATATTCCCTGCCTGATTTATTCATACATTTCCGTTATTAATAGCTACCTATGGCCAATGCAGGAATCAAACTTACTATCTTCAGCTTATCGAACTACTATTCCTTTCGCCGAACTTGAATGCTAGGGGGTCCATCAAGATTACAATAAATTCAATGCATGTTTGAAAATTTATTAAATTTAGCCTTCCATTTAAGCTTAATTCTTACTTATAACCTATATTTCTGATAAGAACATGAATGATAATTTTTAAAAAAAGGAAATTATTAGGATTCAAAGAATTGTGTGGCTGCTATGTACTAAGGAAAAAAAAATCGTATTTCCTTTTTCCTCTTCTTGCAGACTCTTGTGGGAGGAGTCCAGTTGACAGTTCGAGAATCCCCCCCCCCTTAGGATTGACATTTTGAGGGATTGTAATGGCTCTCTCTCCATAGGGGGGTTAAGCGCTGCCAAATTTTTTATTTAAAATATATTTTTGTCAACTATTTACAGGTACATAAATGCTGATAATCAAATAAAATTGGTATTGTCAGATAGCCTGAACTTTTCTGCAAAGCGCTACGGGATTCATTTTATAAATTTCGTCCACCGAAGGAATTGATGAGCGTTTAAAACACACTATACCAGATTTTTTCCCGAAAAATTTAAATTTTAAAATAATAATTGAATTTTTTTCTAAAAAAATGAAAAATGTAGACAAATGTTAAATTTATTTCTCTATGACGGAGTACAATTTTTTTAAAAAAATCTTTGAATCCAAGTCGGCAATCCGTGGACACATTTTCTCCATAGGTTAACATTGAGGTGAGCGAATCCAAAGGTGTGCATAGCAGCCATAACAGTACATAGCAGCCTTAATTGAACATCGTCAAAAACCGTTACGCAAAACCAAATCTAAATGTTTTTTATGAATTGCGCTATAATGCTAAGGTATGTTATTTAAATTCTAATATTGTTTGTTTTTCCCTTTTTTACGACACACGTCTTGTTTCCAACAAGGAGCACTCGACTACATATGCAAAAGCAATTTTTTTAAAAAAATTTTCTAGAGATTTTTTTTTAAAGATGAACGAACAAAACATTTAGTTATTTTGAAAGTGTTTTCTTAGGAGGATATTCTAGGAAAAAGCTGTGAGGCATTTTAACACTTCTTCTGTTAAAATACTTGTTAAAAGAAACAGTTTTTTTTTTCCTTGTTAGAAATTAACTGTCAGGTTTTTCAACCAATTTACTGGCAACATTTTTGAGAAATAAATTTTAGAATAATTACAAGATAAAAAGAACTTTTTATGTACCATGTTTTTAAACTTTCTGTTGAATCATATAAACTTGATAATTCTGTGTATTACTAAATACTTTTTTAAAATTTTTTTGATGAATTATCCCATCAACTTGAGAGAAAATTAAGTTAAATGGAAGTTAACTTGCGTTTAACTTTTCGTTCCAGTCCCGGCCGATTGATGGCTGCACCAGTCTAAAAAACAAAATTAACTGAAAATGAATTCAAATCTGCTTAAATATGGCTAAAAGTATTTTAAAAAATGCATTGTCATCGTGTTCTGATCTATTCGAAAAGTTTCAAACGTCTAGCTAGTCCGGAAGTTAGTTAAAAATCGATTGCAAGATTTGAACTGGACAAACACACACACAAACAAGAAAGCGAATTAATAAAAACATGTAAAAAAATAAATTCTTTATCTGCAATAAATATTTTTAAGGGAACGGTGGCCATTAAAATTTACTTTTTTTGCTTTTCATCATAGAGATACGAAATTTTGTACATATATACATTTCACTATAAATAAATAGAATACCTTAAAAGAAATTTCCAATCTCATTATAATTTTAAGATTTTTTGTAAAAATTTGAAATTTATAAACAAAATTTTAAAATGCTCCTTGCTACTTAATTTTTGAGATATTTCCTCGATTTTGCATTTCAATCTCTTTAAACTGTATAACAAACAAATCTGGGTATCTATTATTTAATCCCTCGAATAGTTAATTTTTGACAGATTTTTTTTCTGAATTCCATCCCGATTTTCATCAAAATCTGGCCTTTTGAAAAGTTATAAATCAAATTTAACTACCTTAATGAAGTCGAATTGTAAAATGCATACCCAGTTTTTTTGTAAACAGCATCAGGATTCTTCCTTATCAATTTCATGAATTTTGAAGAAAAATTAAGTAGCATGGAGCATTTCAAAAATCTAAAAACCTCGGAAAATCTGATTTGAGAAAAACAGATTTAAAATTTATTACGACACTTACCCATTATAAATTACTTTTTAGAAGCTTCATGAATGATTTTTTACTTGAAAGGAATTATTTTGGTACTAATAATCTACAGAAATATATAATTTTTTTACAATAACACAATCAGTATTACAATGACGAGATTTGGTCAAATAAAGGTCCACCGTTCCCTTAAAAGAAAAAATTTATTTAAAAAAAGAAATTGTTAGAGTGACGATAAGTGTATGTTCAGAAATTCTGACATTTATAATGTTGTCTAAAGGGAATACAAGATCAAACATCCACTTACCTGAAATGCCTGCTATCGGCACATCTATTAAAGCTGTACAGTGGGGAAGTGCAATTTAGAAAGGAACGGCAGAGGAAGAAAATAACCCTGAGAGCAGCAGTTATGGCAGGAACTATGGCCCACTCTGAAAATTAAGAGAGTTCTGCAAATTGGGGTAATTGAGAAATACGAGATACACTTAAAGAAAAACGAGATCAAGTTATTTCACTAAACGCCAGCTACCGATAGAAAAAATTCTTCGAAGTACCATTAAGCAACAATTTAAAGTCTTAAAGAGCAAAATAATAATAATAATAATAATAATAATGCAATGGATTATGCAAAAATTTCAAATTACTGTCTACCCTTTATATATAAAATTATTAGCTCAAATTTATAACTTTCCGCGAAATGTTTTTCCTGTAACATTTTCATATAACATTCAATTTTCAAGCCAATCTTTCATTATTTCTTTCATACGTGCAAAAAATTAATGGATAGAAAAGGGAGTGATCCACTAATGGGGAGATAGGGGGAAAGGGGGGGAGGGGAGATGGCTATGAGGGTACACTTCCCCCGGTAGGATATAACTACTTTCGCTAAAATAATTCGAAAAGCATTTCATTTCTTAGTTTAATGATAGTAGTAAAATGATCACACTTGTGCTGTAACTGGAGACTCAAGTTAAATAACTTGTAAAAGTAAAAATGCTATTCATACAAGTATATGCATGTATTATACACATAATGCACATCAAAGATATGTGTGTTACATACATGTATATGTAACATCTGTTAAAAATGTTAAAAATATAAGTGTTAATATATTCATACACACACACATATATATATATGTGTGTGTGTGTGTGAGTGATAATATTACTAACTACCTACAATCGCCCATTCTGAACTTTATCTCTGTCCTGGTAACCCATCTTTCTTCTCTTTGGCGAAAAGCCTCTCCTTTCCACTCACTAACTTCCTCCGCCAATTCTGGCAACCCATCTGAGCTAATTGTATTTTTGGCGCTCTTAAGATAGACGTTGGGCTGGCTGGATGCGAATAAGATGTCATGTCGCTGTTCTCGTGGAATCAATTATTTTCTTCATGATTCAAACTTTCATTATTTCGGCCACGATGTATGCTTTTCTTCAAGAGATGACCATTCGGGCCACACACACACACACACACACACACACATATATATATATATATATATATATATATATATATATATAAGGTGCGGCCATTAATTTCCAGGACTGATCTGATAACTCATGAAAATATTACATGAAATAGATACCCATTTAATATGTTTCGAAGTAACTCCCACCGTAATGCACTTATATGCTCGGCTGTAGAAGTTCCGGAAACAACCTTACGAAATGCTCTTTCATGTGGACGTCACCGTTTTCTTGATGGCTTCGACATCCTCAAATCTTGTTCCCTTCAGCAAATTGGCCCAGCATGAGGTCGTGGAAATGCAGCATCCTCCATTCTCTCCGAATTTAGCACCGGAAGACTCTTCTTATTTCCAAAACTGAAAGATTTGCTGAAGGGAACAAGATTTTTGAGGATGTCGAAGCCACCAAGAAAACGATAGCGTCCACATTGAAGAGGATTTTAAAAGTTGTTTCCGAAATTTACACAGCCAAGTACGGCAGTGCATTACGGCAGGTGGGACTTACTTCGAAAGATATTAAACGGGTGCGTATTTCATGTAATATTTTCTGGAGTTATTAGATCAGTCCTGGAAATTAATGGCCGCACCTTTTATATATATATATATAAAACAGTTCCGTAACTGACTCACTGACATACAACGCACAGACCAAACCGCTGGACCTAAAGAGCTGACATTTTGCATGGCGATTCTTCTTATGGTGAAGGGGTGCATTAAGAAAGATTTTTGAAAAATTCTTCCTAGATTTTTTTAAATTAAATTTTTAAGCTGTTTTTGTAACTTTTTTTAACTTTGCATTTAAAATAATAATTTGAGGGTTATAAAATTTATATCACGAGAAAGATCCTAAAAATTCCTTTAAAATTAAATCTTTTTCGAACCTTTACCTCCATTTTCTGATGTTTGGTGAATTTTTAAAGATTAATTTTTAGAATTTAATTTATTAAATGCTGATCACGTGATTTCTTTTTCTGGTACTTTAAATAAATTTATCGTCACGGGCATAACAACTAAATAGACAAAAAAATATTCTTTTTTCTTTCTAATGCAGCAGACGATTGGATATTATCAAAAAAAAAATAAATATGCCTTACGATTTATATATATATATATATATTACATCAATTGTATACATTGATCATCGCATTTATTATAAATATATATATTTATATTTTTTGGTATTAATTGCATACATTGACAGTTGTATTTAATTTGAATGTACTCGGTAGCGACGTGCGGGTTTTAAGCTAGTATAAAATAAATGTCTAATAGTGTCAGGATATGAGTTATAAAAGCCCTGAGAATAATGGCAGAACTTCAAAAATATATTAAACTTAACAAATATACTGAAATTTTGGGATCCATCCTGTAGCATTTTTTCATAACCGTTTCTTCTTTATACCATTGAAAAATTATTCAACCGTCTCTTGATAATTGAACAGAAACTTTTAGCATTTTCATACACGATGTTGCTTCCAGGGATATTATCGGAGTTCCCCGACTTATCCCCACCATTATTACTCGCATAAAGGGAAAAATCTTAAAAATAGGAAAGAGAGAAAAATAATAGAGTAGAAAATTTTCTAGTAGATAAAGGGAAGGATTTCCTCCCGAAAATGGAATTGTAAATATCAAAGAAATAATACACTAAATGTGAAAATACCTGCTTTCTCATTTCTTTGACTACAATCTTATATAATAATACGGATCTCCAAGTAAAATACGCGAATGGAAAAATGCTTTTTCGCATTTTGCTGTAGAGAGGTATTGTAAATGGTTTCGACTGAAGAGTCTTTTATGATCCTGTTATTTTAATTTTGGCACTTAGCTTTGAAAGGTTGGGTGCCTCTGTCCCTATTAAGAATGTAAACACTTCAATCTATGAACGTGAGACATGTTCCTTGACAAAGAATGTAAAACATTTTCTCTAAACAGCTTTGCGATTATGCGAAAGGTTGCAAACCATCCTAGATTCGTACGCATAAGAAAAGCGTGCGATTTTATTTAAGTATTTAAATTAAAATTTCCTGAAAGAAATAAAGATTGCATACTCAGATCTACTTCCTTTAAGGGAACGGTGGACCTTTATTTGAGCAAATCTCGTCATTGTAATACTGAATGTGCTATTGTAAAAAATATATATATTTCTGTAGATTATTAGTACAAAAATAATTTTTTTTCAAGTAATAAATCATTTATGAAGCTTCTACAAAGTAATTTATAATGGGTGAGTGTAGTAATAAATTTTAAATCTGTTTTTCTCAAAACAAATTTTTCAAGGTTTTTATATTTTTCAAATGCTCCATGCTACTTAATTCTTGTTCAAAATTCACGAAATTGATAAGGAAGAATCCTGATGCTGTTTACAAAAAAAAATTGGGTAAGCATTTTACAATTCGACTTCATTAAGGTAGTTAAATTTGATTTATAACTTTTTAAAAGGCAAAATTTTGATGAAAATCGGGACGGAATTCAGAAAAAAATCTCTCAAAAATTAACTATTCGAGGGATTAAATAATTGATACCCAGATTTGTTTGTTATACTGTTTAAAAAGATTAAAATGCAAAATCGAGGAAATATCTCAAAAATTAAGTAGCAAGGAGCATTTTAAAATTTTGTTTATAAATTTAATTTTTTTTTTTAAATCTTAAAATTATAATGAGATTGTAAATTTATTTTAAGGTATTCTATTTATTTATAGTGAAATGTGTATATGTACAAAATTTCGTATCTCTATGATGAAAAGTAAAAAAAATTAAACTTTAATGTACACCGTTCCCTTAAATTTATAAAGAAAAATATTTTTTCACAGGCTTAAAGAATGGAACATTAATAAGTTTTAATTTTTTTTTCTTTCCTGATCAAGATTATTTCATCTCAGATTCAATGTTTTCTTTTCTTTCTCTAATTTCATGAAATTTCGAAATTAGGAAGTTGACCTTCCACGATCAGTTCGAGTCGTGGGGGGGGGGGGGGGGGGGAATTCCGCGAATGTGGAATATTCGCATCTTAAAATTACGGTTTCAACAATGTAGGTTAAGGCAGTGCATCAGTAGATCTCGCAGAACTTTCGATATTAACGATTCGATAAAGATTCGATATTAACGATTCGATAAAGATTCGATATTAACGAATGGCGAAAGACATTTTCTAAGGACGAATTCCTTAATGAATATTTTTGAATTATTTTTTGAGAATCGGAGAGTAGACTTTTAAAATAAATGCCTGGCTTTATTGAATTTTTTTTTTTAAAAATTCAAAATATTTTAAAAATGAAGTCAAATTTTCAAACTTACAAAACTAAAGCCATCACATGCTAAAAAGCTCTGTAACGAAATAAGTAATAATAATTTTAAAAATTTGGAAAACTATTCGCGAATCTTGGAACTGTACACACATAGTATATGTTAAGGAACATATATAGATGCTAGTTCGTACCCGTCAAAACGTGACCGCTAGATAGTAAATAAATGTACTAATATGCAAATTATACTCAACACATCATTGCCAAATGTTGAAAATCATAATAATGCGCGGAAACAAATTAATGTGTTTAAGCGGCCTTGTACTTAGTGAGTATCTAAAGCCAGATTTTAAAATGTCACTGAGCATGCGCAGAAAGCAATTTTTTTTAATTGTAAATTACGGTTAATTAAACAGCCCGAAATAAAGAATTTCCACCAGGTTTAATCTCATATTTCACAAACATAATTATCATAAAAATAAAAATGGCAGAGAGATATCTTGAGAGACTCCCCGAAATAAACGTGTTTATCATTAAAACATGTCACTGAATATGCGCAGAAACAGTGAGTTTCTAAAGCCAGATTTAAACATGCCAACTGAGCATGCGCAGAAATCAATTTTTAATTGCAAATTATCGCTAATTAATAGAAATTCCGGTTACGAAAACCAAGTTTGACAAATTTACAGATTATAATCTTTAGTTTAAGACCGAAATGAAGTAAATTGTTGTAGTAGTTTTCTTTCACGGACTGCCCAAAAAGTCGAGTTAGCAACTTAAATATATAGATTATTTTAACAGTAAAATTATTTAAAATGCACGAGTCACAAATGTACAGGGTGTAGTGTAATGCAGTAGAATTCTGAGTTTTATAAACTTTAATAACGTCGTTATTGCAGTTGGCTTCAAAACACCAATTTATGCATCAACAATGTAATGGGTTTCTCTCAGAGGCTCCTGAGTCAGTTAAATATGTAAAATACAAATGTGAATTAGTGTAAATGTAACTTTATAATGTATGATATATGTATGTATGATGCATGTACTTACACACACACACACACACACACATACATACATACATACATACATATACAGAGGCTGTTCGCACATTTTTTAGACGATTTTGGTAAGCGGTAATAAAAAATCGTTTGCTGCAAAAGAAATAATTGCAATTGTACTATGTTTTTAAAAGTCAAAATTATCGTCTGCGGTTTGAAAGTTTTGTTTTTATTCAAAATGGCGTTTTTAACAAAGCAGTGGTTCGAAGGCTACATTTTTTCTCTTTCCGAAGAGAAATATGCATACCCCGTTATCCAAAAAAGATGCGAGAGTCATGGTTTTGTGATATTTAAAGCGTCGATAGGTAATATCGTCAACAAGAAAGGAAAAAAACGTCAAACTGGAGCCTCAAGTGGGACAAAAATTCCAAACAAGTATCCAGGAATAAACGGACATCTTCGACTATTGCAAAGGTACGTTGTTTAATGTTAAAAGAAAATCCCCCTAGTCAAAGAACAGTTGCAAATGATAAACGTCGGTTTAAATCTTAAGAAAGCGAAAAAACGCAATGTGCATCGTCTTCTTCCAAATCATATCGCTGAACGCAGGACACGCTGCAGAATTCTATATGAGAAACACTTATCCAAAGAAAAATGGAAAACAATTGTCACAATAGATGAATCATGGGTGTATTTAAATGATTGCAACAAAAAAAGAGCCATTTATTATCATAAAAGGGGAGAAAAAAATTTAAGTACATGGTTCAAAGAATCGAAAGAAAGTTTTTCTAAGGGATTCATGATTGTTGCTGGTTTTTCTTATAATGGCAAGTTAAAAATAAAGAAAGTGGAAAAAAATGTCAAGATTAACTCCAAATACTATCAGGAACATATTTTATCGCCAATTTTTCTGAATGAAATACCATCGCTTTACCCACAGTGCCATCAATCTGTGAGACTCCATCAGGACAAAGCTAGCAGTCACACATCAAAATCCACTGTACATTTCCTAAAAGAAATGGAATAAAAAACTGGTATCAAGGCCATTCCCTTCACTAATATCCCTACTAAATCTCTCGATGTATCACCTATGGATTTTTGTGCTTTCGGACTTTTAAAATCTGCATTATCCAAACGTCGTCCCAAAACCCTTACAGGACTCTGGAAAGCTGTTCAGGAGGAATGGGATAGAATACCTCTTCTGACACTTCAAAAGGCATTATTATCCTGGAAGTTGCGGTGTCGAAAGATAGTTCAGAATAAGGGATGTCAAATAGAACATTTAAAACACAAGAATTTTATGTAATTTAGTTTTGTGAATACAATATGCATCGTCTAAAAAATGTGTGAACAGCCTCTGTATATACAGTAGAGCCCCGATTATCCGCGAGCGGATTATCCGCGGTGCGGATTATCCGCGAGTGCGAATGCAGCAAAAAAAAATTTTAATTACAAACCTAAAAAAAAAAACAATTTTAATTTTTAATTCAAGCCAACTTACAAGGGAAATACAATAGACCCTGTACGGAGGTGTACGATGTTTAAGAAAATAAGCACAGTGGACTGTAAATAATCTATACTTATATATAAAGAGAGAGAGCGATTTTGTACGTGGAGGGTAATCTTCAGAACCACTGTACCTATTTGAAAAATTCTTTCACTGTTTGAAAGGTACATTATTCCAGATGGACATAGGCTATATATTATGTATATCTGATCAGTAGAAATAAAGTTAGGGGGCTTAATCCTAACAATCTCCATTGTTTCCGCTACTGTCTTCTACCGCTTTTTGTTCCGAAGATTCAACGATCCTTATCGTGGTGCTATCGCAGTGGGCTTCTGTTCTGACGCTAACGGTTCGAACCTAGCCGTTCTCCGGCACGCCTTTTTCTTTTAAAAAATTTATTTTAATTATTAACTAACATAAAATTAATTTAAGGTATTATTTAGGTTATTATTAAGGTAAAAAAAAAAGATTTACAATTTATTGGCTATCAACTGGAAATTTATTGGTATAATATTTTGTTCAACCCGGACAAAGTCGGGACGGGCCGCTAGTATAATATAAATTTAATAGCGAGGCATCGTTTGCCATAGTAAACTCCGCTTGTTGCAGGAGCTCCGTGCTAGACAGATACAAAGTTCGTTCTGATGCATTCTTGCACTTAGTGGGCGTACATAGACAAATGGGTGGAGACGTTACGACAAACTTTACATAACAGACCCTGCAGTGCGAATGTCGAAAATGAACGTCGAAGGTGAGAATGTCGACGAAGAGAACATAGAAGAGTGGCTGGAATGCGACGCAAGTGAGTCGGGGTTTGAACGACTGACTGGCATAGAGATAACGAACAAAGCAATGGGGCTGAACGAGAATGAAGACCAAAATAAAAGTGAAGACGAGGCGCCTACGTGGAAGACACACGAAACTGCTTTGCAGCACGTAGACGGATTGCTTCAATATTTAGAGTAACAAGACGACGATGCACATCTGGCAGAAAAAATCATGTTAAGGAAAGTACAATTTAGAATAAAGAAAAGGGGTTTTCAAAGCAAGAAGCAAAAACGAGTGACTGATTTTTTTAAAAACGTGTAACTGAACCCTTTTTGTACATACAGTATGTATGTATTGCTTTTGTTTACCGTTCTTTATATTAGTGATTTAGACATAGAGCAAATGTGTCTGCTGTACTGTACATATGTAAGTATTTTAAAAGTTTTATTGTGTTTTTGTACAATAAAACATAGTTTTTATGTTGAAATATTTATTTTTTCGTGTTTGCAACTGATTTTTAGACATTTTCGGGTTATCCGCGATTTTTGTTATCCGCGGTGCCCTTGACATCCAATTCCGCGGATAATCGGGGCTCTACTGTATATATATATATATATATATATATATATTGCATCAATTGTATACATTGATCGTCGCATTTATTATAAATATATATATGTCAAGGAAAAACGTAAGGCTAAAATATGGGGGGCAATCGCGAAAACTTTAAGTGGGGCTTCAGGATAATTTAATATTTGGCACCGATCGCCATTATTTTCACAGATTTAATTGAAATGCTTCGCTTGAGTTGGGAAAAATAATCCCTTTTTGAGATGTGGCCTTGACGTGTCTGCGGTCAGGCGCGAGTGTATTTTTAGAAGCAGGCATTTGGCGTTCGAGGAGTGAACTATTACATAACATGAATTCGTCTCGGAACATTAGACAGACATCACGGAGCATGCGCGTAGTTTTGCCGCTTGAATATTGACAGAGGATTTGTCAGTGCGACTTTGGGATATCGAACTGACAGGTTGTCCGCGTCAGCCGAGATGAGAGATAGAAAATGGCACAGATTGAATCGGGGAAATTAATAAGAATTTATATAAAGGATTTAGATGTAACTAATTGTTAGTTAATTCCACAGGCCTACAATTGTACTGACTGCATATTTTTAGAGTAAGTAATAAGAGGAGAACGAATTAAGAGGGAGTACGACAGTTTAAGCTCGTCATATATTTATTTTCTTTTTTGGCATTAATTGCATATATTGACCGTTGTATTTAATTTGAATGTACTCCGTAGCGAAGTGCGGGTTTTCAGCTAGTTTGAGATAAGAATCCGAAGACACAAACTACAGTGCGTAGCAGAAGTCCTCTGAGGAATCAGTATGGAGCAAGGTCTGACACGAACAAAAGACTGCATTACCCGAAAAGTGCTAGTGATAATCAATTCACTTGAGATAGACATTAAAATTGCGGAGAGCAGAAATAACACGGTGTTCTGTACATCTCAATAATAAATCTTGCAACAGGATGCTCGTTAATCTATACATTTTTTGGCGCGCATGTAAATCCATTCCCGCAGAACATTCTGTCTCATTTGCCACCCTTGGTTATCACTGTGAGGAGCGATCCCTCTCCCTTGACGAGGCTTAACCACTCCTGGGTCCTTTGCTTTGCGTTATAGGAATGTATCACGCGGTTGACGAGTCCAGACACGGTCTTCAGTCCCAAAATTATTTATTACGCATATACTTATACTGGGACACATCACACATTCTATATATACACATACTAGCTCAAAACCCGCGCTTCGCTACGGAGTACATTCAAATTAAATACAACGGTCAATGTATGCAATTAATTCCAAAAAAGAAAATAAATATATATATTTATAATAAATGCAACGATCAATGTATACAATTGATGAACTATATATATATATATATATATATATATATATATATATATATAAATGGTAAGGGATATTTATTTTTTTGGATAATATCCAATCGTCTGCTGCATTAGAAAGAAAAAGAATATTTTTGTCTATTTAATTGTTATGCACGTGACGATAAATTTATTTAAAGTACCAGATAAAGAAATCACGTGATCGGCATTTAATAAATTTAATTCTAAAAATTAATCTTTAAAAATTCACCAAAAATCAGAAAATCGAGGTAAAGGTTCGAAAAAGATTACATTTTAAAGGAATTTTTACGATCTTTCTCGTGATTTAAATTTTTTAACCCCCAAATTATTATTTTAAAAGCAAACTTGAAAAAAGTTACAAAAAAAACAGCTTAAAAATTTAATTTTAAAATATCTAAGAAGAATTTTTAAAAAATATTTCTTAGTGCACCCCTACACCATAAGAAGAATCGCCATGCAAAATTTCAGCCCTTTAGGTCCAGCGGTTTGGTCTGTGCGTTGTATGTCAGTGAGTCAGTTACGGAACTATTTTGCGTATATAGATTACAATTTATTCTGATCATTAAAAACACGTGCAAGCCACTTTTACGTTCGAGCTCTTCTACACCCGACCTTTCCTCTCGGCCAGCCGGGCCGAGAATGTCCAACCAGTCTGCTTCTACTTCCCGCCAACCGAGTTCCCCCCCCCCCTCGCTCGACCACCTCCAAGCAAGCATTTCCGGTCGGGGAATCAACGGGGGGGGAGAGGAAATAGGATCCATTCCTGACAATCACATACAATATGCTCAGGTTGTTTCTGTTTAGTTTTCTGAGCAAGCCTTGTTTTTTGAAAGGGCTAAAATCTTGAATGGATAGAAGGCACAATGAGATCATGGGAACGCGACTCAAAATGGGGATTTGCTGGCGACCGAATACGCACGCCGAAGAAATACCTCATAGCATTGTAGATTTCATAAAGGTATTTAGAAAGAAAATTTTGAAAGCTTAAAAAAAAAATGCACTTATACAGTTCTGAATGAGAGGCCGTGGCGGCCTTGTGGTACAGCGCGCTGGTTTTCGATGCTGAGGGTGCTCGGATCGAATCCTGGCGAAGCGCCACTAAACTGCCTCCGTTTGTGTCGTCCCTTCATAGGGGGCAATGTTGGTCCGCCTATATGGCGCCCCCATAGTAAAGTGGCCAGCAAAACTGCGGTGAATTATAGTCTTCGCGACAAGTGCCTCCGCATTTAAAAAAAGAAAAAAACAGTTCTAAATGAGCAGAAAAATATAATTCTGTGGATTTTTATGTCTATTAACCTTTACCTTACGGGGGGATAGCATATATCCCAAGGATACGGGCCCAAGAGTGATATATATATATATATATATATATATATAGATAGATAGATAGATAGATACATATGCATATATATATATATATATATATAACCCACTTAATGGCCGTTCTTAGAAAGGGAGCAGGAATTTTCCCGTTCTAAAGAGGGAATCGGAAAAATGGACCCCGTAAGCTAAAGGTTAAAAGCTTTTTTTTCAAACACACTAAAACTTAAAGATTTTTTTTTTCCTGCTCTTAGGTAGATAGATGCAAACAAATGCAGAATACTGAGTTTGATTTTAAGAACACCAATTGATTCGATAAAGAAAAATTATGTCCAACAATTGTGTTTAAATTAATTCACTTTGAAATACGTTTATGAGAATGTAATTTAAAATCATCCTCCTGAATGTTTAGCGGGAAAACATTGTATGCGGAATATGCCTATAATTGTATCCAGTGCTCATAGTTTACAGAACATTTACATGTCGAAATTCAAGGGCATTTTAAGTTATAATTGAAACTTCAAGCGCATATAGAAATAAGTGATATATGCATAGAATTTCAACCTCGATGACTTGATCATTCATTCATAGTTCAGTTGAATAATGGTATGGATCTTCACGACATATCCATCCGTACGTGATTAAGGAGACGTGTGACGGAGTTATTAAAGCTGTAGCCCACTGTTCAGAAACATAGTCAAGATATTTCTCCTGATCAATTGTTATTCTGATCCATATTGCAAATGCTCAGCGGGATTGCTTCATAAGTGTCTGTTGATAGCTAGAGATGTTTCGCGTCAGTGCCTATTGTTTCGAACCGTTTTGTTCGCTATCAATTCGATGACACGTAGGACCATCATTCTGTAATAAAGTTGCGCTGAAAGTGGGAAGAAAATTCAATATTTTAGGTGAGTTCATTGTCCTAAAGTATTTAATTGAGAGTATAACTGATCTTTAAACATTATATTATACTAGCTGAAAACCTACGCGCTTCGCTGCGGAGTACATTCAAATTAAATACAACGGTCAACGTATGCAATTTATGCCAAAACATAAATATATATATTTATAATAAATGCGATGATCAATGTATACAGTTGATGTAAAATATATATCTATCTATATATATATATTTATAAAAAAATCGTAAGGGATATGCATTTTTTTTGGATAATATCCAATCGTCTGCAGCATTAGAAGGAGAAAAAAATATTTTTTATTGTCTATTTAGTTGTTACGCACGTGACGATAAATTTATTGAAAGTACCAGAAAAAGAAATCACGTGATCAGCATTTAATAAATTGAATTCTAAAAATTAATCTTAAAAATTGACCAAAAATCAGGAAATGGAGGTAAAAATTCGAAAAAAATTTCATTTTGAAGGAATTTTTAGGATCTTTCTCGTGATATAAATTTTATAACCCTCAATGTATTATTTTAAATGCAAACGTAAAAAAAGTTTAAAAAACAGCTTAAAAATTTAATTTCAAAAAATCTAAGAAGAATTTTTGAAAAATCTTTCTTAGTGCACCCCTACACTATTAGAAGAATCGCCATGCAAAATTTCAGCCCTTTAGGTCCAGCGGTTTGGTCTGTGCGTTGTATGTCAGTCAGTCAGCCAGTGAATGAATGAGTCAGTTACGGAACTGTTTTATATATATAGATGAACCAGACCTTGAAGGCTTACCACAGCCAAAACTCTTTATTCAGCGTATTTATACTTCATACTCATTTGATAAAACATTATAGTTCAGAGAGAAGCTCAACTTCCACTGGTCAAAGCCAAACACACGAAGATCAATGACAAAATGCTGCTTGAAACGTGATCTGTCTTCTCTATTTTTAGTGTTGAACCAGTACACCTTTTGCGTCTTATAACATTCGGGTAAGTTCGAACATGGATTTGTATTAGACAGCAAAAACTTGTCTCAAATGTAATCAAGGATGATTTTTATAGTATTTTCGGTGCTGATTATGGGAAAAATATTTAAAAATTCCATCACGTACAGTTTTGTTACAATCGGCACGTCTAGTTTTGTCGAATTTGTGTATTTTTTAAAGTAAGGTAGCACTATGAGTTTAGACAAATATTTCCAAAGAAACCGTTATATTTTGCTTACAAACACTTTTAAAAAGTAATGTGAGAAAGTTTTAAGGCGATTGCAATGAAATAGACATTCTTATATATACTGCACAGTCGTACTAAAACTAGTGTAATACGGTTAAAACTGCATCACTTTCCTATTAGTGCTTGTCTGTCGACCTTCCCACCCATCCCTTACTATCTCCTTCAATTGACATCTTTCGTGACAGTGCCTATCTGTCCCTCCTTCCCACCACATTCTAAAAGAATGGTACCACATTCTAAAAGAAATGTACCACATCTAAAAGAATGGTTTGAAAATCTTGAGCTGGTCTTAAACAAAAATTTTATTCAGATCATAAATGGACGGTCTGAGGCGATTTGAAATTCATTTCAATGTTGCTTGGTGTCAGCAGATGGCTACATAAAGTTTCCTTGCTTTCTATGCGAATTGGACAGTCGTGACAGGAAGCAACACTATATAAAGACTAGAAGGTAACCCGTCATTTTGACGTCATAATACTAATAATGACGTCATAATGGAAAAAGTATATGAAAGTTTAAAAATATCCCGAATTTAATCCATACCTTGTAAAAGCAAACCCTTTCATTATTTTTTTTATTTATTTAGCTTTTCATTGGAGTAGTAGACTGCCATCCAGTTTTTTACAGCTCACTACGCGATATGAATACTTGAGCTACTTGATTCATTCACATTCAAGTTTGCTTACTTTCAGAATTCATCGCAAAAGTAAACAGATTTTTAAAAACTGTTAAATATACAGCTAAAAGCATCCAATTTTTTTTAGTTCTGAATGTTTTATAGAAAAATAGGCCGAACAAACGTGATTTGATGGAGAAGATATTAGTTTTTAGGTAAGAAAAAATTCTGATCCACATCTGAAATTGAAATTAAGCCTAACCGGCTGTTTGCTTACTGAGGGCTTCAATTGAAAGATGAGTACAGCCCGGAAGTGTTATACAGAGACAACGGCTATTATATATATAATAGAATGGCCGCTGAGAAAAACCTTGCAGGTTGGAGATAAAAATGTTGAGAGAGAGAGTCTTATAGATCCCAAAAAGGTATTACTTCTACCACTACACATAAAATTGGGTTTGATGAAACAATTTGCCAAGGCATTGCCAAAAGAAGGAAAATGTTTGCATACCTTTGTTTCCTGGGTGATCCGAGGCAAAGATAAAAGGAAAAGTGTTTGTCGGACCTGACATCAGAAAACTAATGAGGGATGTCAGCTTTGAGAAAAAAAAATGGAAACAAAAGAAAAAGCAGCATGGGTATGTTTTAAATTAGTTGTAGCTAGTTTTCTGGGAAACGAAAAGGACCTAAACTACAAGTCAATCGTCGCTGACATGCTGGACAACTTCATGAAGCTGGGTTGTAATATGAGCATAAAAGTTCATTTTCTCCACTCACACCTTGACTTCTTCCCTGCAAATCTTGGTAATGTCAGTGGAGAGCAGAGCGAAAGGTTCCATCAAGACATCAAAGAAGTGAGAAAAAGGGGAAATAAATAAATAAATAAATAAATATATATATATATATATATATATATATATATATATATATATATATATATATATATATATATGTCTGTGTGTGTGTGTAGGAACTGCTTCTAATGGCGAGTCCCCAGTCTTATAGAAATTACTTCTCGGGCGGACGACCACTTTTATAGAAACCTTTCCGCGTACTGCACGGCGGAACTAGACTCTCTTATACTCAGACAGTACTCAATAAAGGACAGAGTCACGCAGTGGCGCACCCAGGATTTTTTCTTGGGGGGTGCCGAGATGAATGAATAAAAATATTTATAATGCAAAATCAATATTTCTACTTTTGGGGGGCAGGGCCCCCTGCCCCCCCCCCCCCTGGGTGCGCCACTGGAGTCACTTCTTTTCCATAATATATTGACATTTAGGAATATTTACAGATGTTGAAGTACGTTACATATACGTTACAGGTCAGGCCGCACCAGGCCTCCACAATCTCAATGGGTTACAGTATCCAACCGTCTGCCGCGAATCAGGAGCCAACGTCATGCCCCCGTCGAGACTGTCTCTCCCGTCGCAGCCGGTCTGCTGCCTTTCGGCACCTCTTGCCAGGTCGGGACCCAATCTCAGTCTTCCCTCAAACACTTTCTCCCCAGTTCGTCTTTCGGAATCCTAGTAGCGCTGTCGTCGCATAACGTACACGGCGACATATAGCTCATAGCCGGAGCCTTGTGATAATACAATTCCCATATATATATATATATATATATATATATATATATATATATATATATATATATATATATATATATATATATATATATATATATATATGCGTGTGTGTGTGTCTGTGTGTGTGTGCGTGTGTGTGTGTATGCGTGTGTGTGTGTATGCGTGCGTGTGTGTGTGTATGCGTGTGTGTGTGTGTGCGTGTGTGTGCTTATTTGTGTGTGTGTGTGTGTGTGCGTATTTGTGTGTGTGTGTGCGTGTGTGTGTGCGTGTGTGTGTGTTCTTGGACCCGTATTCTTGGGATACATGCTATCCCAGCCCGTAAGAAAAAGCTTAAGCTAATTGTTTTACGAAATATTTTAGACACTTCAAAGAATTTAATCGGTTATGTAACCCTATATTTTCGAGTTTATATTTTTAGGGTTATCTAAAAATTTGTATTCCCTCCACACTCATTAACTGCATGATCTTGCTTTGGTGTTATTTTTGAAAATGAGTGCTATTTTTTTTCTAATTACTAGCTTTCAGAATTGGTTGTGAGATATATTTATTGCTGTAGTAAACACATATACAATGATAACTACTGAAATAATTTATATTTATGTGAACAATACCTCTAAATTCTAAAACTGTTGTTCGCTTGCATTTTTTTTTCCACAGGATATTTGCTTAATTAAACATTCTCCTATCGCACTAGGGTCATTTTTTTTTTACATGTCAAAATTTTTGAGCCAGTTATAAACAATTTCTACCAATTGAAAAAGTTCTAGTTGCAAATTTTATCTCCCTCTTTCCAGCTTGTTAAGACTCTTTGAAAGAAAAGAATTTTTTAGCTCTGAAAACTGTTCATTACGCTGCTCCTTATCTTTTCCATTCTGAGCATAATTACTTCTAACAGCACTGTTCCCAAACTTATTCAGATAACTGTCACACACAAAATGCCCTTTCGGTCGATCGCCTTTGAAATGATTCAAAAATGGCAGTGACAAAAAGATAACAGAGAGGTCCTCGTTATTCAAGTTTGCGAAAGTTTTAAGAAGTATTTTTTCTGACAAACCACTTAACCAAAAAATAGGTCACACAAAAGAACTTACAGCTTTTCAGGTCAGAAGTTCAAGCGTCCCAGCACAAATATTGTCAATAACCATATAAATAATACAATACGTATTAGAGATTTCGGCTTTCTAAAGTTATCTTTATCATACTTTCTTTTCTTTTCTTTTTCATTTTTGTTTATCTTGTAGTCATGTCATTTCTTGTCTTTCCTTTTCATATTGTATTCTAAAAATTCATATAAATGTTCATACTTCTGTCTTTTCAAGACAGAATTTCAAGCGTCCAAGCACAAATATAGTCAATAACCATATAAATAATACAATACGTATTAGAGATTTCGGCTTTCTAAAGTTATCTTTATCGTACTTTCTTTTCTTTTCTTTTTCATTTTTTGTTTATCTTGTATTCATGTCATTTCTTGTCTTTCCTTTTCATATTGTATTCTAAAATTCATATAAATGTTCATACTTCTGTCTTTTCAAGACAGAATTTCAAGCGTCCAAGCACAAATATTGTCAATAACCATATAAATAATACAATACGTATTAAAGGTTTCGGCTTTCTAAAGTTATCTTTATCCTACTTTGTTTTCTTTTCTTTTTCATTTTTGTTTATCTTGTATTCATGTCATTTCTTGTCTTTCCTTTTCATATTGTATTCTAAAAATTCATATAAATGTTCATACTTCTGTCTTTTCAAGACAGAATTTCAAGCGTCCAAGCACAAATATAGTCAATAACCATATAAATAATACAATACGTATTAGAGATTTCGGCTTTCTAAAGTTATCTTTACGGTACTTTCTTTTCTTTTCTTTTTCATTTTTGTTTATCTTGTATTCATGTCATTTCTTGTCTTTCCTTTTCATATTGTATTCTAAAAATTCATATAAATGTTCATACTTCTGTCTTTTCAAGACAGAATTTCAAGCGTCCAAGCACAAATATTGTCAATAACCATATAAATAATACAATACGTATTAGAGATTTCGGCTTTCTAAAGTTATCTTTATCGTACTTTCTTTTCTTTTCTTTTCATTTTTGTTTATCTTGTATTCATGTCATTTCTTGTCTTTCCTTTTCATATTGTATTCTAAAAATTCATATAAATGTTCATACTTCTGTCTTTTCAAGACAGAATTTCAAGCGTCCAAGCACAAATATTGTCAATAACCATATAAATAATACAATACGTATTAGAGATTTCGGCTTTCTAAAGTTATCTTTATCGTACTTTCTTTTCTTTTCTTTTTCATTTTTGTTTATCTTGTATTCATGTCATTTCTTGTCTTTCCTTTTCATATTGTATTCTAAAAATTCATATAAATGTTCATACTTCTGTCTTTTCAAGACAGAATTTCAAGCGTCCAAGCACAAATATTGTCAATAACCATATAAATAATACAATACGTATTAAAGGTTTCGGCTTTCTAAAGTTATCTTTATCCTACTTTCTTTTCTTTTCTTTTTCATTTTGTTTATCTTGTATTCATGTCATTTCTGTCTTTCCTTTTCATATTGTAATCTAAAAATTCATATAAATGTTCATAAAAATTCATTTATAAAAATATTCATAAAAATTCATTTTCATTTTGTATTCTATTAATATTTTATTGCATCGTTGTCTATCATTTTCATATCTTGTATTCATGTCATTTCATACGAATACTTGTAGAAAGATATCAGCAGAAACTGATATTTTCAGATGAAACAAATTTCAGTTATTATTTGACTTTACTTGAGAATTTTCTCTCACTTGTTATAAAAAATTATTTCAGCGCAAGTAATTTTGTTTTGGTTGAAATCCGAAAGTTCTCTTCGAAATAAATTAAAAGATTTTTAAAATGAAAATACAGAGAAGGTTTTGCAACGTCAAATTAATATCCCTTATATTTGATTCTCACGATCGCTACATTATGTAGTTTACATCATCTATCTTTTTTTGCGTTTTCAGATTTTTTAAATGCTTCGATTTCGGTTTCCTTCGCAGTCGCCTGCATGTAAAGTGGTTAACGTCTCGCGTTTTCATAAAGTAAGATAGGGTCCGAGATCTGGGTTACGTATGGACGTTCCGATGCTGTTCCCTCATAAGGGAACAGTATTGGTTCAACTATATAGCGCTCCCATAATAAAGTAACCAACAAATTCCCAGCGTTGGATGAGTTAAGCCCGTATGCCGATCAAACACTTACGAGAGCTAAGGTCTCGCAAGGCCCCTCCCTTCCGCAGAGGGGTGAAAAGTGAGATGCAGAACAAACAGTGAGAGCTTTTTCTCTCGTAAATACGAGCGTCAAGTGATCAAAACTTGCGGCTAGTAGGGAGCTCTCGTAGACCAGTCTTATCTCTCGCAAAGCCGGAATAGTCATAGGGTGAAGGATGTTATCCCTTTCTTTAAGCAGGGAATGGATATTACAAAATACGGATAATCCACTTGAGATGGAGTTTTTATTACAAAAATTTAGACTGTGCAAACATGAATTGATGTGTTTATTACATTTTTTCTACAACATCATCTTCAGCATTTATGAGCTCTAAAAGATTATTATTTCTGACTAACAACTTATTTTTGTCTTCCATTACTTTAATTAATGTTTCTAAATTTTGATTAATTTTTAGCAGAATTCCTTGCCGGGATGTTGTTTCGATTTCTTGCACCATAGTTTTTTGGGTTTGAAGAGCCTCAGCTTCAAATTTATTTAACTCGGCTGCTTCTCTTTTTCTTTTTAAGGCTAGATGCCTCCTGCCACGTACTGTTGAACTGTCTGGAAAATAATAAAAAATACATAGTAAATGAGATAGCACATGGAACAGAGCTATTATTTCATACATAAAAATCAACTTAAGTTATTTCATAGAAGTTATTGTCACAGATTATATAGTAAAACTGCAAATGATTATGAAGAAGAGTTCTATGCAGGCATTTACATAAAAGTATGTACGTTACGTAAAACATACAATTGTTTAATTTCTATAAAGTATGGTACTATAAAATTTTTAAATATCTCAAACAATTTCAGTCCGAAATTTATATTTTAAAACTTGTTACAAAAATTTGATTTAAATTTATCAAAATCCAAATAACTTACTTCATGATTGAGAAATATGCCAAGACTTTGTAACTACCACTAAAACAGCAGAAACAATCTTAGGTATTGTAATTCACTTTGAATAACAACAACTTTCTGGGGGGGGGAATTAATTAGTATAAATAGCAAATAATTTTGCTTTAAATTTATTTAAAAAATTCAAATTTTCCAAAAGCATTATGAAACAAACATTCATTTTGTTAGTTTTAATAGCTATTTTTTTTCTCTAGGATTTTTCTTAGTTTTATGATTATTAAATACATAGTTGTATTTAACAATCATAAAGCTAAACATAATTCTGATATATGACTGAGCATTGGCAGTAATCTTTTGAAGCACAATTATTAAATTTATATTAAATTATATTTCATTTAAAAATGAGGTTGTGTCAAATGAAAATAATAAAGTTATTCTTCGATCTAATGTATGCAGTTTAGAAGAGAGTAAGCAGTGGGTTAAACAATTTGGAGAAAATACGAATACAAATTGGAATTCAAGAAATTCAAATCCTTGTGGAGAAAGATTTCTTTGTTCGTAAGTGTAATTTTGATTATTTAATAAAATGATTTTAATTATTTAATAAAGTTAATTACTAATAAAGTTAAACTTGCTGTGTAATTTTTAAATGCAATTTTTCAAAATATTTTATAATCTTTTAGTTGAATAAAGAATGTATGAATGAATAATAAAATTGACTAATATTAATAATACATACTGGCGCTCTCTATTAATCATCTGAAGAAAGATTTGTTTGAATGTCAAGTGAGAGTATGCGTTATAACAGTTTTCATAAACTAAAGAATGAAATTACATTTTTTTTCTTTTTTTAATAAAGAATAAATTAAAATAAGTAATAAAACTAAAAATTTTAATATACTAATTAATAATTTATTTTTAATTTATCCTTATGTTAATTGATTGTTTACCATTTTTATTTTCAGGATAAATTAAAATAAGTAATAAAGCTAAAAAATTTAATATATTAATTAATAGCATATTTTTAATTTATCCTTATGTTAATTGATTGTTTACCATTTTTTTCAGGAAATTATTCATTTGCCATCACAGTTAATACCAGAAGGTGCCGAAAGAAAAAATAAAAGAAGTTTTTCAAAAAATTCTAAATGTCAGGCACATATAAATGTAAAAGTTAAATTAAATACCGCAAAAACTAGAGACAGAGATTCTTTCATAAAAGTTGGTAAAATTTAAATTTTAATTCCTTTTAAGAAAATTATTTACATTATTTAGAGTCTACAAAAATTTGCAATTTGTTATAAATTCTCACCATTGTGTTAACTAACATATAAAAATTGAATTAAATTCGCAGATTTAGGACTTAACATCAGATTAATTAAATCAACCGAATGCAAAGCGGCACTAAGCACAAAATGTATAACTTTTTTTTTTCATTTTTGAACTTTGAACAGAAATTTGCAAATCTTTTGATCTTCCATATATATTTTTATGTACTTTGCATTTATTTTTATACCTGTTACATACATTATTTTTAAACCTGTTGCATTTTAATGCTTTGTATAGAAATTTGTAAAAATTTTATCACCCTTCTATATTTTTGGAGTTTTTTTATACATGTATTATATATATTTTATACCTATTACATGCTATTAAATAAATCCTCAATAACAGGTTGTTTTGTAGTTTATTTATTGATTAAATAAATAACGAATTAAAGTAAAACTATTTTGTAAGTATAAAATATTTAATTCTAATGAACTCATAAATCTTTTTCAAAATCGGCAAAAACACTCTTACAATGCAATTTATGTAAACTGTGTATTGTTATTAATTTTTTTCATGAAACTTGGTACAGCAATCATACACGGTAAATTTACTTTATACATTTTAATTTTTAAAAGTATTATGTGATTCTATTATCTAGTATTATTGAATCCTATAATTCTCTTAAATCCTACTATACCTTTATTATTTCTAATTATCACATTGTATGGGAAAATTTAGCATTACAAAATAATTTAATACACTGTATAATAGCGCATAAATCGAGGTAAAACATTCTGTCTTAAGCAATTAAAGAATCAATTGCAATGTAATGATATTTCATGCGTATGCAGAAAGTAATCTAAATTATAATTATAGAGACAGATGGCGCCACTAAATTTTTACAAATTTCAGAGCAATGACGTTAAGGAACGGTGCGTCCAATCAGCACGTTCTAAATCTCTCCCTACCTGAATCCAAGTGTGGGTAGGAAATATGCTGTCCGGCGCCGAACGGTCTACAACTCTGATAAGGCGGCCACACACACATCTGCACTGCAGAGTATTCAGGGGGAAAACGAGTGATTTATGGGAAGCGTTCTGCAGAGCCCCTCTGCAGCGATCCTCCCCTCAGTCGGTTTTAGCACAGATCATCAAAGAGATTCGAGGGACCTCGGGAGGACCGTGACTAATCGATCCTCAAATGTGTCAACAGATGTCGCGGGGCTGCGTACTGTAGAATTGTCTAGATGTGTGTGACTGCAGCATGACAGTATAAGATAAAGAGAACTCCGCCCCATGACGAAGTCCGATTGACAATGTTCCTATTTTATATCGATATGCTAATGATCATCGTGTTGCACCCGAAACCCCAAGAAGGCTAATGGGAAAACAGATTCAGGAGCGCGGAGATTAAAATGTCCCGCCAAGGGAAAAATTGATAAATAGAGGATGGAAGAGATTTTTGAGGTCGCTCTCGCGTAGCGCCTTCGTTTTTCTAGAAGCTCTTCTATAGAGTCTTCGGAGCTCTTCTAGTTACTTCTAATGCTGCGTTTGCATTCATGTACTCTGCTCTGTTCTGCCTTGGGGAAGCCAGTGATTTATGTTCACTGCGTACTCTGTATATGCGTGGATCGCCTCCTCTTTAGGTCCTGCTACAGAGCATCAAAGATCCCGGGGTCCCGGGGGTCAAATGGTGTCAATGGGGGCGGGGGACACGGCGTGTAGGGTTACCGTGACTAATGTGATGACAGGGGTGGAGGGTCTCCATGCAGAGAACTCTGCATGAATGCATATGCACCATGACAGGGTCTCCAGGTTTCTTTCTTAGAGAGAGAGCAGATATCGATCTTCTTCGATTTTCTTGGAGCTTCGAGCTTCGATCTTGAGAGAGTGTGAGAGGCGAGCCGCCCGCTGCTCTGTGGTGATCTTCAGGGTTTAAAACTAGAATAACCCGGTTGTGAAAGGAGATAGATTCTCCTCTCGGAAATCACGAGACATCGGTCCTAAGTACCAGAGCCTGCGCTTAGATTGCCAGAGAGCCAATAGCTCTATTTCCGGATTGTTCTGTCCGGGGGCACGAACTTGAATTCATTCGTCTGACTTCAACGAGCGGAATTTTTCCCGGACAGTGTATTCCGCATTCGAACCTGAATCCCCGAGGACCTGACCGACGACCTGCAGTGGCGGTGCATCGAGACTTGTAAGGTATACATAAGATTCGATTCACAAGAATCGAACTTTTGAGTGAATGAATTAAAGAAGCTGCTTGAGATATGCTAATTTCGACATATGCGCTTGGTATAAATACCAAGCAGTTTGATTAATACAGGGGTTGAAAAAGGTTTTGTTAAGGTTGATAGATAAGCGAGTTAAGGGAGCTATGAGGAAAGCAGCTCCAGGTTCCAGCATTAAAACTGCTAATACTGAAGTAATTAAGGCGGTAAACAAGAAGTCGTATAAGCACTAGCGCAGGATAGCACCTGCGCTATAATATAACTTATGCGCTATATTATAACTTAATAATAAATACGGATTATGTACTTACCTACATAACTACAAGAAAAAAACTTACTCTTTTAAAACCGCGTTTAAAGCAAATCGCGTCAGTGTTCCATAAATATGTTTCTTTTAGTATGCGCGTCTTAGGTCTTAGTAAAGGCGGTCACCCCCAAATGTGTTGGTGGTTCACGGTCGATCGCGATCGACTTAATGCCCACCCTCGGTATAGAGGGTTAATAGCGGCAAATTCCCGTTGGCAATTTTCCTTCAAATTTTTTCACACAGCGAGGCTTGTTTCGCTAGACTTTTCCCAAAATAAGTAGTCTGGTGATGTCAGATCGGTGTCGTGGTGGCCAAAGCCCCTTTGAAACATCCTGTTGCCGATGAAAAACTTTCCGCCACGCTCCTTGCGATGCGTGGCACGTTGTTGGCATCTTGCTGGAAGTAATCTCGTTCACTCACAATCACCAGTTGATTACCGAAACCGTTTAAAATGTCCAGGTACACTATCGGTATCAAAGAAAATGGGCCTGTGATGCGTAACCTGCCCACTGCGCACCACACACAAACATTTTTTGTGTAATGGAGATGTGCTTGGTGAGTGGCGAAGGGATTTTCCCAGCAGCCCAAATACTGTATTTTGAGAGTTAACATAACACGACAAATGGAAACCACTGTGAAGTCAACCGGAAATCAATGGTATATCGATGCCATCGCCACGTCCCATCAATTTTAAATAAATCAAAAAATGTAATTTAAATGGCAACTTTTGTAATCAGCAGGTCAAAAGCAAACTTTTACTCTTCATTAAATTCGTCCGAGTTGAACTTTCCGTTTTGAAGCTCTGTTTTTCTTTGTAAATTGTTTCATTAACAGCTATATCTTTGTTTCACAATAAAGCTTATTTTGCTGTTAGAGTATACAGCAAAAAACTCTAAAGTTAACCTTAAATTGCTGGCAATCTGAGTGGGAAATATTGCCATCAATTTTGCGAAAAATATGTAAAAAGTAATGGAGTTCGCAGGTCCTGTGATGATCAAGTTTCAAAACATATTGCGACTCATGGTGAAAATGATATGTGTCTGATCTAAAGATTGTTCAATCACATAAGTTGTAGAAGGGTGGTGAAACTAGTAAAGTAGTTTGAGGTAAGCATAGACGATGTCAAGAGAGTTGGACTTAGCGCCATAAACTCTTCGTCTTGAAGTTTAAAAACAATAATCTATTGAAGTAAGGAGGTGAAGAGTTGTATCATTAAATGTGTTTTAAAAATTCTGTTCTTTTCATGAAACATTACACCAGAAATAGTATTCAAACGCGACACTAGTTGATGTAAGCTGTTTTTATAGTAAAATCCATATTAAAAAACAAACATCATTTGCCATCAGAATTAAAGATAAAAAAACAATGAAAATGAGGGAATTTATTTTGCAGTGTAAAACTTTCTAAGCGATCTATTAAAGAAATCGTTTTGAAAATTCAGTGATTAATTTTATTACGTTTAATTTTTAAGTGAATTTCACTTAAATCTTCCTTCTCTGATTGAATGTAATGAAACTGGATTCGGACAAACTCCTTTTCAGAATATTTTTGGATGCTGTATAATGTCTTCGAATATTCTTCAACATCTTTAATCAAATTCATTCCTTTACACCATTAAGAAAGAATGCACATTTCACCCTTTTTGTGCAATTTTCGATTATGTTAACCATACTGGGTGAAGCTTACGGGGCCCATTTTTCCAATTTCTCTTTAGAACGAAAATTTCATACCCCCTTTGTAAGAACGGCCATTAAGGAGGTTATATATATTATATATATATATAATATATATATATTATATAATATATGTATGTTGTAGGTATATATAATATATATATACATATATATATATATAATATATATATATATCTATATATATATATATATATATATATATATAATATATATACATTCAGTCTTAGGCTCGTATTATTGGTATACATGCTATCCCACCCCGTAAGGAAAAGGTTAATAGTCTCTTGTAAATGTATCTTTTTTACAAACGTTACCACGCATATTGGCAAATTCTTTATTACTAACTTGGCTGACAAGAAGTTCCTTTGATGATTCCCAGATTGAAAAATTTTAAATCCGGGTTCTCTAGGAACTATTTGATTGACTGAATTCCCTATTTAATCCACAGTACAGGGGTTTAATTTATTCGTATAGCAATTGACTGAGACGAGACACACGAAATTTCTTCAGAAAACAGCACTTGTTCTATTAAGAGTTTAGCATAAATGGCATGACTCTCTCATTCGTTTACCTCATTTAAAGAATATACTGTTATGAAACAGATCTTTAGTTACCATTGCAGCTGATATTTTTAGAAACTTGTCAGACACTTCGAAAAAGAGTCTGTTCAAATAGAACTTCTCTGCATTTCAATAATTCCTTTACATGGCACTAATCAACTGCAAACTCATTGCAAATCCAAACATTCAATGTTGATCCCTTTCTGAACTGTTTATCAATTGGTTGTAGTTTTCAATAGTCAAGTAGTGGTTTTCAATTTGGTAAGTGTACTATATTCGGGTTTTTTTCCGTTTGATGAATTTACAGAAAATGCTATCTATTTACTCTACACTATCTACAAATATTTTATCTGTGTAAGGTATACATAAGATTCGATTCACAAGAATCGAACTTTTCAGTGAATGAATTAAAGAAGCTGCTTGAGATATGCTAATTTCGGCATACGCGCTTGGTATAATACCAAGCAGCTTGATTAATACAGAGGTTGAAAAAAGGTTGTTAAAGTTGATAGATAAGCGAGAGGGAGCTACGAGGTAAGCAACTCCAGGTGCTATCCTGCGCTAGTGCTTAGGGGGCCCAAAGTTTACGTGGCAGAATTGCTGGTTTGACTCTCTGCTGGTTTGTGAGTATTTGCAAAGTGTATTTCTATTGAATGTTAATATATATTCCGTACAAGTAGTACGTATGCTTATTGCTGTAAAAGCAAATTCTATATGTACAACGAATTCAATAAACATTGTTTCACGTATAAACTGTGTTTGTATCAAATTCATTTAGAGTGCCACTTCAAATTATATACACCCAAGTCTGGGTAGAAGTGAGCTATTTCTCTACATCTGATACACTTCAGACTGCGGAAAATATTTCATAAAAAAAGTTAGAAGCAGAACTTGAAGAATTCGGCCAAAGTAAAATCTTATTTTGATGCATATGAAGAGACATATCTTGTATCATAAAGCTATCTTTCCCTGAATCAAAATATGTTACAAAGTCAGTATACCAGTATATTCACAAAGTCAGAATTTTTTGTCATCCATTTCATTTGAAACTTCCAAAGTATGAAAACGTGTCGTTTAATTTTCACTAGTTTCAAGATTTCTATGCATAAATCCTACCGATCCATCCTAATTCAGACTTGAAGAGAATTCTTAAAAAAAGTGCATTATTTAAGATGCCCATATACGTATTTTAAACGTGTATATGCATTATTATGCATATACATGCTGGTTGTCAGATTTCACTAGCTACCTCTAACACACTCATAAATGCACAGATAGGTTTCCAGACTCTAGGCTTAATGAGACATTAATGAAAAGCATCTTAGAATATCAATCTAATTATATCGCATTAATTTAACGCGATTATAGATGGAATACAATTAAGATTTTACCTAAAGTAGAACAGCGTTTATCTAGCATTAATTGCGAGTATATCAGATAACCCTTTTTTTCTCATTCTTAAAATGATATGGACAAAAGCCAAATCTAGGAAAGCATTATTATGAACAAAAAAATGAGGAAAGATGAAGAATGTATTTAAATTTTGTTTTCAAGTTGGCCGTTTTACGATAATTGGTAATAGAATTTTCCTGCCTATTAAAAGATGAAAGGGGTTTGTCGTGGAAACTAATAAACAAAACTTTCCCATTATGCGAGGTATGTCTAAGTATAAAGTCTTGCTTAGCAAATTTTAGCTAACATTTCAGTAACGGGGAATAAATTTAACGATGCTTTTGCAAACGAGGCTATTCTGAAGCGCCTTCATTTTATTAATGCTTTTTATATTTTAATGGAGCAAAGTTACTTAGATATCGCTAGAATAAACTGTTAAAGCTCTTTACTCTATAACACTTCATGAGTATTCATCAATCTTACATGCCTCCGTATTTTTTGAAGAACGTAACAGCGGTAACGAATCATTCCCACAGTTCATAAAATGCTTAATGATGTTTTTAAAAAAGCAACTGTTTTATGATTGATGATAGGAAATAGTTTAATGATAGATGAGCACCAGAATTCTTTCAATCTACCATTGAAAAAGGAAACCCAAATTTAGAGCTTGTGTAAGTTAAATCAAAGAAAATTTTAAATGTTCGATTTGCAAGCAAAATGCGCACAGACAAAGATAGACGCCGATTTTACAAACAAAGTCGCAGCACTAAATATTGGATCGCAACTAATACTCGAACAGTAATAATCACAGCAGTCGTGCGTACAAACAAAGAAA
>OU015492.1:220512866-220570366 GCA_907164885.2 Dolomedes plantarius | reverse complement strand
AATCGCATTTCCAGGGTCTGTCTTTCGCTTCATTATCATCCCAGCGGGAACATTGAGCATGTGCCCAAGGTTTGCACCTGAAGCACTGATACCATAATTCGTACTTTCCCTCCTCCCCGCAAATAATGCAGTCTTTTTCCAATAATGTTTCAGTATCATAGTCGTCATCCCTCCACATATGGAACTTCTTGGGTGACTCCCAAAAGCACGCATCGGGCCTGACCTGGCCGAAGCCCCCACCTTGGCTTCTTGTGGTGACTCATCAGATGACCAGTAATCCCGTTGACGCATTCTAGTTTTCCTTCTTTTTCTAGTTGTTTTCGGTAAACATTTAGCTTTTCTTTGACGCTGATGTTTCAGCTTTCCTTTTCAATCTTTCCTGTCGTTTCAGTTCCATCAATGGTTTTTCTTTTTTCTTATTTTCAAGATCTGATTAACAGGAGATCCAGAAATGTGGTAAGAAGGCAGCTTCTTCCTTGGTTTCCTGGTTTGTTTTCTTGCTGGCCATCGGAAGTGGAGGAAAAGCTGAGGAAGTGATGGCTGTGGAGTAGGGTTGATGAAATGGTAGGTTCAGCAGGAAAGGCCGATGAAATATGCTGCTGACAAACGGTAGGATAACCTAATTGGTTGTTTTCGACAACATCAGTGGTGTATGAAGCGTGAAAATATTGCTGTCTAGAGGCTCAATGCCAGTAGCTCTGAATCCGTTCACAGCAATCTGGACAGTACCAATTCTAAGGTAGGCTCCTCGTCATCTTACCCCACAACGCCATTTTCGATTTCAACTTGTTTATCACTATCCAAGCTTATCGTAAATAAACTATATCCTACATGATTTTTAACGTTACGAGTTTATTTTTGAGAGAAGAAAAATGGAGGAGGAAAAAATAACTTACCGTAGTCGGGGAATTCCTTGTGCTGTGAAGTTCAAAATTTACAACACAGATTAAAGAAATCCATTTGAGTCGCCACTACTCACAAAACGATCTCAACCTATATTACGTGTAGTGGGCGTCATAACCCAATACTGGAGTCTTAAGAATGCCTGGACTGGTTGCTGCTATCTATGATTCCGTCGGAGAAATACCGAGTTCGTCATCTTATCGCTTCGTCATCTTACCCTACTTTCCCCTACATCTTTGCATAGGAGTGATCCACGCATCTAAACTCGAACGTCATGACGCTTTTGTATATATATATATATCGAATGAAATGTCAAAATGTTCTTGTTTAATGTATCGTCTTGTCAATTTGTCAAGTCTTGTTTATATGTATCGAATGAAATTATATTTTAATTACATATAAATCAGTGAAGTTGTTTAGTAAATTTATATTTATATTCGTTGCTATTGTGACTATACGCTGATAAGCAATTTCAGGCCAAACATTTAAAACAAATTGTATCAATGCATCGAGCACAACCACCACATTAATTAAAATCGAACTTTTGTGCAATTACAATCTGTGTTTCTGAAATCTTGTTTATATTTGTGAAATCAAAATTAAAGTAGTACAAAAATAATAATAATAAACTTAATGAACCACGTTTTCTGATTTTTTGCTCATATTCTTAGTCAAATTGTTATTTTAAGTGTTTTATGTGCAATTATTAGGGCCTGTTCACATAGGAGTCCGTTGCGTTGCGTTTAGGAAAATATGACGTTGAGACGAAAATAAACCAATCATAGGCGTTAAAAATTTCATTGCTAATCGTTTGGTGGCCTACGATTGGTTTATTTTCGTCTCAACGTCATATTTTCCTAAACGCAACGCAACGGACTCCTATGTGAACAGGCCCTTAGTATTATAATTATGTTGCATGCTGCATATTATAGAGGAAAAATGTGAGGGGGGGTCGATGAAGAAAATTATTCTTTTAAAAGGGGTTGATGTAGGAAAAGGTTGGGAACCTCTAAGCCCTTCGAATTTCGTTTTTGTCTCTTTCTTCCAGCTGGAAAAAAGCGTTTCGTACAAATTATCTTTCTAATTTGATTAAAAAAGGACGAAAGTGTTTGAGCTAACATTGCAGCTGAATGAAAAAATATTTGAACAATGTTCAAAGAACATACCTTTTCACTTTAAATAAAGGACTCATATATTTACTCAACATGTTTAGCGGCAGAAACTGCTTCTATGATAAAATGTATCACACTTTCCAGGTCCTGTAAAAACCACATTTTCGTATATCTTGGAGATAAAAGTTATATGCTTGCAGAAAAGCGATGGAATTTTTCGAACCGTAACAGGAAAAGTGTTTGTAGTAAGTTTCTCTATTTATCCCCTTCCCGTTTGCCTCCGGAATATACAATGACTTCAAACAGACGGCTAACGTTTAGGCAGAGAATTTATTGAATCCCCAAAATAAAGACGAATAGCAACAGAAAAAGAAATTTTATTTTGAATGAATGTTTAATTTATAGAAGAATGAGAAGCAAATATGTTCAGAATGCTTCACAATAGATGATAAATATGAGCAGTTTTAACTGAAAACAGCATTAAGTATCATTCAAATTTGATGTACTTTTGTAAAGAATGTACTTTTTGTAAAGAATGATGTACTTTTTCTTTTAACTTACCAAACTGCTTCTAGGCTAGTTTTCTGATAAATATTTTAACTGAAAATTAGTAATGACTGATAACTATGAATTAGTCTATATATAAAAACAGTCCCGTAACTGACTCACTGACATACAACGCACAGACGGAAACCGCTGGACCCCAAAGGGCTGAAATTTTGCATGGCGATTCTTCTTATAGTGTAGGGTGCACTAAGAGAGATTTTTGAAAATTCTTCTTAGTTTTTTTTTAAATTAATTTTAAGCTGTTTTAGTAACTTTTTTAAGTTTGCATTTAAAATAATTATTTGATGGTTATAAAATTTACATCACGAAAAAGATCATAAAAATTCCTTTTAAAATGAAATCTTTTTTGAATCTTTACTTCGATTTTCTGATTTTTGGTGAATTTTTAAAGATTAATTTTTAGAATTTACTTTATTAAATGCTGATCACGTGATTTCTTTTTCTGGTGCTTTAAATAAATTTATCGTCACGTGCATAACAACTAAATAGACAAAAAAATATTTTTTTCTTGCTAATGCGGCAGACGATTGGACATTATTTGTCTATAAAAATATCCCTTACGATTTTTTTTATAACTATATATATTTTTTCTACATCAATTGTATATATTGATCGTCGTATTTATTATAAATATATATATATATATATATATATTGGCATAATTGCATACATTGACCGTTGTATTTAATTTGAATGTACTCCGTAGCGAAACGCGGGGATTCAGCTAGTAATTCACACGAACGCGGTGGCCCAGTTGGCAAAAGCAGCGAGCCAGTGATCTGAAAGTCACTGGTTAGATACCCGTCTCTGACAAATCCACCTCCGTGTACACTAATGGCGGCTGGTGCACGAAAAATCTGCCGTGGCTGCAATGTCCCCAAGTTCTCAAATTTACCTGTGGAGGTGTGGAGTCAGGTGTTCCGGTTCTCGTCACTTGACTCGGTTCTAATGACGGTACCGGCTTGTTGGGGGTAGTGCTGGCCACCTATACGGTTCCCCCCTAAATTAATAGCCAGCAGTCTCGCGGGTTGTACATACAGACGAATGTCTAGAAACAAGTGCCTCCGCGGTTAAAAAATTGGTAATTATAAAAAGGGTTTTTTACCATTCTGCTTGAGAACACAAGCTAGAGAAGAGCTAATAAAATTAAATTAAGAAAACTATAACTTGAAGTTTATAGAATCTTTAGGAGATCCCACCCAGTTTACTAAAACTATAACTTGAAAGTTTATAGAATCTTTAGGTTATCCCACCCAGTGACTAAAACTATAACTTGAAAGTTTATAGAATCTTTAGGAGATCCCACCCAGTTTACTAAAACTATAACTTGAAAGTTATATAATCTTTAGGAGATCCCACCCAGTTTACTAAAAACTATAACTTGAAGTTTATAGAATCTTTAGGAGATCCCACCCAGTTTACTAAAAGTATAACTTGAAAGTTTATAGAATCTTTAGGTTATCCCACCCCAGTTTACTAAAACTATAACTTGAAAGTTTATAGAATCTTTAGGAGATCCCACCCAGTTTACTAAAACTATAACTTGAAAGTTTATAGAATCTTTAGGAGATCCCACCCAGTTTTACTAAAACTATAACTTGAAAGTTTATAGAATCTTTAGGAGATCCCACCCAGTTTACTAAAACTATAACTTGAAAGTTATAGAATCTTTAGGTTATCCCACCCAGTTACTAAAACTATAACTTGAAAGTTTATAGAATCTTTAGAGATCCCACCCAGTTTACTAAAACTATAACTTGAAAGTTTATAATCTTTAGGAGATCCCACCCAGTTACTAAAACTATAACTTGAAAGTTTATAGAATCTTTAGGAGATCCCACCCAGTTTACTAAAACTATAACTTTGAAAGTTTATAGAATCTTTAGGAGATCCCACCCAGTTTACTAAACCTATAACTTGAAAGTTTATAGAATCTTTAGGAGATCCCACCCAGTTTACTAAAACTATAACTTGAAAGTTTATAGAATCTTTAGGAGATCCCACCCAGTTTACTACCTGTCAACTTCTGACATAAGGCGGTGTATCAGTTGACCCTCGGTCAATTGATGAATAGATCTTAGGAACCTACGAGTAATTTTTTAATCCCGGATTAGCATTCGTGTATTTTTGATATCTCTGTATGCATTTAAAATGTATTTTGAAATGCGATGTGCAGTATTTTCAAAAATGTTTTTAATTTTAATTTAATTTGTTTTAAAAATGATTTTAATTTTTTTGCTCTAAACATGTTTAATTTAATGCCTGGTAAATAGTAAATGATAGATATGTTTTAAATTCTAAAAAAAAAAAAAAAACATTCACCATCACAAGCAAAAACGAAATTCGGAAAATATTCTTTCTCTAATCTGTGATTGGAAACACTCTAAAAAGTAAACTTCCCATAGATTTACATTCGGATTGAAGCTTTATGGATTTGGATTCAAATAATGCGTCTCCTGGAACTCAAATATATTTCTGTCTGCGATCCACTGGGATCTCATAGGGATTCAACTCTACGCCGCCAGCAAACGATTTTCTAAGAACGTTAGACATCGTCACAACTACTTTGCTCGCAACTCTGCTGACCCTCCTCACCATTTTACACTTAACCATCACCAATTAATACGGTCACTGCTTGCCTTATCTTCCCTAATTGAATTACCCTAGCTTCCCTTTTATGGTAGCTTGCTCAACCGAAAACTGCTCGAAGTTCCAAGAAAAGAAAAACTGCCAAAAAATATAATTTGTGAGGGTAAGTTAAAAGGGTTAAAAGGTAAAAATAATCTATAGCTCTATATATAAACAATACCGTAACTGACTCACTGACTGACATACAATGCAAAGACCAAACCGCTGGACCTAAATGGCTGAAATTTGCATGGCAATCCTTCTTATAGTGCAGGGTGCACTAAGAAAGATTTTTGAAAGTTCTTAGATTTTTTTAAATTGAATTTTAAGCTGTTTTTAGTAACTTTTTTTAAAGTTTGAATTTAAAATAATAATTTGAGGGTTTTAAATTTTTATCACAAGAAAGATCATAAAACTTCCTTTAAAATGAGATCTTTTTCGAATCTTTACCTCTATTTTCTGAGTTTTGGTGAATTTTTAAAGATTAATTTTTATAATTTAATTTATTAAATGCTGATCACGGGATTTCTTTTTCTGGTACTTGCAGTTAATTTATCGTCACGTGCATAACAACTAAATAGACAAAAAAAAATTTTTTTTTTTCTTGGTAATGCAGCAGACGATTGGACATTATCCAAAAAAATATTAAAATTCAATAAAAGATATTAAGTTCCTCAAACTGTACTATATTAACTATACTATATTATTTAGTATGTCCTATTATATTTAATTTGAATATTTTCTTCTACATTATTTTTTCTATAAATATATCCCTTACTATTATAATTATATTTATAAATACTATTATAATTATATTTATAAATATATTTTTTTTACATCAATTGTATTCACTGATCGTCGTATTTATTATATATATATATATATATATATATATATATATATATATATATATATATATATATATATATATATATATATATTAATATATATATATATTCTATTTGGCATTAATTGCTCAACATTGGCCGTTGTATTTAATTTGAATGTACTCCGTAGCGACAGTGCGGGTTTTCAGCTAGTATATATATAACAGTTCCGTCAACTGACTGACTCACTGACAGATAACGTACAGACCAAACCGCTGGACCTAAGGGTTGAAATGTTGCATGGCGTTTTTTCTTATAATGTAGGCGTACACTAAGAAAGATTTTTGAAAAATTCTTAGATTTTTTTTAAATTGAATTTTTAATCTTTTTTTTAACATCTTTTAAGTTTGAATTTAAAGTAATAATTTGAGGGTTATAAAATTTATATCACGAAAAGATCCTAAAAACTCCTTAAGATGAAATCCTTTTCGAATCTTACCTCCATTTTCTGATTTTTGGTGAATTTTAAAAGATCAATTTTTAGAATTTAATTTATAAATGCTGATCGCGTGGTTTCTTTTCTTTTTGTGATACTTTAAACTAATTTTGCGTCACGTGCATAACAACGGAATAAATTGACAAACAAACTATATTTTTTTCTTTCAAATGCGGCAGACGATCGGACATTATCCAAAAAAATATTAAATACAGTAAAAGAAATGTTCGTCAAACTGTACTATATTAACTGTACTATATTAACTGTACTATATTCTTTAGTATGTTCTATTAGATTTAATCTGAATATTTTCTTTCACAATATTTTGTCTATAAAAATATCCATTACGATTTTATGTATATATATATATATATATACAGTCGGACCTCTATTTAACGAAGTCGCTAAAAATCCCGAAAAAAAGTCGCTATATGGAAAAATTCGTTCAATAGAGATTCATCTTTTACAATACTTTAACCTACTTTAAATACTTTAATTTGCCTTCGATTTTTCAATTTTAATACTTTAATTTGCCCTTAATGGCTCTTCAATATGCCTTCGCCAAATTGAAAAGCCTTTCTGAGTTTTGAAAGACCCAGAGATCAAACATTTTAATCTCGCATTGTGTGTATCCACTTCAAAACTGCCTCATCCACATCTTCATAGACACGTCATTTTGAACAAGAATTCGATTAATCATAATCTTGTATCTTATCACGATTTTTTATTATGGTTGATAAGCTGTTGGAGGAATACCAAATTTTAAAGGATCTTAACGCCTTTATCTTAACGCCTTTATACAATTCATGAAGAATTAAACCATTTTCTTGATGATCAAGTACTTTCGCTTTAACATTTCCAGCTACAAGAACAGAAATAATCAAAACAACTCTGATCAACCAATCTAGGAAAACGGGAGACAAGTTTAAGGACATGGTAAATCCCTTTCAAGGTCATTGATCACCATAAAATGTGTTAAAGAAAGAATAAGTTCAAATTTTTAGAAATATATTGAGAAATATGGAGACAAAATATTGGATCACAAGAACATGTTCGTTTAAATAGAGAATGCACTTCGTTATTTAAAGGTTATTTTACGAAGAAATTTGCAAAATGTTCTGGTTCCAACGAAAGTTCGCTAAATAGAGAAATTCGCAAAATAGAGGTTCGTTAAATGGAGGTTCGACTGTACATATATATATATATATATATATATATATTTGTCATTAATTGCATACATAGACCGTTGTATTTAATTCAACTCCGTGGCGAAGCACGGTTATTTAGTTAGTATAGTAATATTGTACAATTTTCTCCCCACTTTATTACACATGCAGGAAAATACGAAAATCACATTTTATTTGATCTCTATCTAAAGAAAAGAATGCCATTGAAGCTAAAATCCGTAAATCTTACTGTCTCTATTCAAACAAAAACTGACAATCCTGATATGCTATGCAAATATTTGAAATGTCAGGTCACTTTATTGCTTATTTAAAGTCCCTTCACAACGTCCTGGACCCTTTCCACAAAAACTGTGACGACTTACGCAGAATTTTCTACCTTATTTAGTGGTATTCCATCCAAGGAAAACGTCCATCATTATTTGGCGGCTTTTAACAGCCATTTAGAATTCATATTCATTTATCGCGCGCTTATATTTTCTATTGTTGGTCGTTAAGCATTGTTTACATTTTAAATGTCAGGTACAAGAATCAGGCAATTCCCAATTGTATTTTCAGCATATAAATTACGCATAATGTAATAATTTTTTTCCTGAAAGTGTTTCTACGACTTTGACAATGGCGGCAACTATGTTGAAAATAAGGCATTGTACCAGTAAGTCATTTGTTATGTACATTTAATCAATTAAATGTTTTCGAGTTAGTATGCGGCATTGTATCTTTACTTTTCGAAAATGCCTCGTATATCAGAAGTCCACAATCGTTTCCGACAGGGGGGGGGATGCTTTCTACAATTGGATTCAGAATTTGTAACATAATGACTTATTGCTTGCGGTTTTTAAAGGTTTCATACATTTCTGTTTATAGATAACCGGCGGCGTCTGCAACTAAACATTGAGACACTATATGGCTAATGTATGGTGAGAAAATAATTTGGTCGTCGAATGCTTTTTAGCCAGACAATTCTGATTGGATAACAACAGCACAGAACAAAAGCTCCTAGGAAATGAGAATGAAAACTTATACGATATTTTAGGAACACACAGTTTATGTTGTTTGCCAGTGCGGAGCCTTTGTAAAGGAAGACATTAGCACTTTTTCCGCGTGAATCGTTGGTTGCTTTTAGCGGGAGCACCAACACCAGCCCCCGGTGCAACCTCCATTTTGACCAAGCACACGCATGGGCGACACCTGGCGGATCGTACCTTCTTCCACCCACTGATTTCATAGAAGGACTTTCCAATCTAGAGATTTAACGGGACTCTCTCCGACCTTGAAACGGACGTATTTAATGTCGTTCGTCGGATTCAAACTGAGCATTTAAAAGTTTTAAAAAAATGGCATTTAGACTCAGGAATTTTTAAAGTTGTTTAGAATAGTATTTGTGTTTTGGTTAAGTTGTAATGGGGGGTGGAGCTATAGTAATGTTACAATGACGTAACCATTAGGATAGAACTGGCTGCTGTTTCGCCATAACCGTCACTTACGGAATTGGGGTGTGTAGGCACCGATTATATTGCATTAGGATTTTTCTGTGCTTGCTTGTAAGGTGCGTTGAGCCCATACAGTAAGTTGTGTTTGTCTTTTCATTTTCTTCTTGACTAATTGCTTCTTTGGGGGACTCGGGGCCTTGGGATGTCTTTTGGGCTTACCTGCATCCTATTCAGAAAGTTCCCCTTGAGGTAATTGACATGGTTAGGCCCCCTGATGACGTGACCTGTCGATTACCTCTGTCGTTTTATGGTTCAGTTCCGGCTCTTATACAGAATCTTGCCGTTGGTGCGTGGATGCCCAGAGTGCTTGATTTCTGCTTGTTTTTTGTCTATTTTAGTATAATTTTTTATCTATATATGTTGGATTATTTATTTGTTTTTTTCATTATGGGGATATGAAGCTTCTGCGCTATCCTCTATTGAAAATGTTTTCTTTGCAGGATATGTTTTATGTTATAGTGATTTAGCAGTCTATGCTTGAATTTTAATTTTGTTTATTTCTATGGTTTACTTTTTAAATCACTTTGCACACTAGCTCTCACACAAGTTTTTTCTCTTCGGACTTCACTCTTGTCTACAACATAAGAAGTATCTGATTCATTAATCAACCCAACATCTTGCAGTACACTTGAAGCAATAGCAGCCGTAGCGCGATCCGATACGCCATATCGATCACTCGTCACGTATCGGTCACTCGTCACGGCGTGGCATTCGCCCAAACGCCTCGCCTCTCGGTAGTAGGCTACTCTGCTGTTTTTGACGAAGCTGCGCGACCGAATTCCACTTGAATATCAAAGTTTATCTGATATGCTTGGATTTTAAATATATTATTGTAATAGAATTAAACTATAGCATCTCTAAAAGTCGTATGATTAAAATGTACTAAACAGTCAAATTTTGAAATTTTGCAAAACTACTAATTTTACTCATTTTGTACTATGTTGCGCCACCGGAAGATATGAAACAAATGTATAATAAGTGCATATATATTGATTTTACATATTTTTAGTAGTTAATTCATGGTATAGGAACGCAATTAAAACCATCTGGCGTGCTTAAAAAAATTATGAAAAATTAAGGTTTTTCACAATTTTTTGCTAACTTGGATGGCATTGCGCGACCGGAAGACAAATTAATAAAAAAATAATAATAATTAGTGATTTTTTCACGTCTATACCAATGGCAACTTTTGTGCACTCTAGCGATCTGAAATTTAAAAAAAAGTTTTTTTCGAACCACCCTAATGCTTATAAAGGTATTGTTGTACAGAAATTTCTGTATGGGGCCTAGCATTATCGTGTAAAACAAACCATTGCCCAGAATCAAACAGTTCCTTCCTAACTCGCCTTATCCTGTTTCTTAATCGAAAAAGGCACCTCCTTGTAAAAATACTGATTAATTGTTTGATTTTCAGGAACAAAATTCCCTCTGAATTAGTCCTATGTAATCAAAAAAATGAAAAATCCGTGAAAGAACAGAGATTTGAAAACGTCTCGGGTATTAACAGGGCCTCTCAGAGACTTTACGGGGCCTGGGACAAACTTCTGTTGGGGGCCCCAAGACTATTTTTCAGAAGACTATTTTGTAGTAAGAGAAATCTGATTAATTGAAGAATTTTTTTTTATTTTTTTTTTTGGGGGGGCCCTTTTTTTAGGAGATTATTTTGAATTTTGAAGTACGGTACAAGTTTCAGAATTTTCTTTCGGAGGAAATCTAATAAATAAATTTTTTTTAAATTTTTGGGGCCCCCCCGGCAGTTGGGGGCCTGGGATAAAATGCCCCAGTTGCCCCCCCCCCCCCCCCTGGGCGGCCCTGGATATTAAATCAAATGTTACGCGTATTTTGAGAACGGTTAGTTTCGACGCCTATAAACAGTGTTTCGATGACTCGAAGAAACGTTGGAAAAATTGTATAGACTCATTTGGCGATTATTTTGAAGGAGATAAATTTATTTGAAGGTCAGTAATATTTTTATTATTTATAAAAAATTGTCCGGTTACTTTATGGGCGCACCTTGTATTTTCTTACATGCACAATAAGATGTAAGAAATCTACTAGTCCTGAGCTTTTACGTCAAGCCAAGGAACATTTGGGGGACTCCCCGAATAATCGCAAATAAGATTATGTGAGCTTAAGATCTTCGCTTTTGTGAGCTGTTCATACAGACAACTCCCCCTAACGCTTCCCGGCCTGAGGGAGATCTATATTTATGAATTCGGAACTATTTACCAGCGTTCAGTTTTATTATGGATTTCAAAAATTGTTCGCTTCTGTTTGGCGAACTGCACAAATTTATCCCGAATATAATGCCGCGTAAAACATAACTCTGCAGTAATCTATATATATAAAACAGTTCCGTAACTGACTCATTCATTCATTCATTCATTCACTGACTGACTGACATACAACGCACAGACCAAACCTCTGGACCTAAAGGGCTGAAATTTTGCATGGCGATTCTTCTTATGGTGTAGGGGTGCACTAAGAGAGATTTTTCAAAAATTCTTCTTAGATTTTTTTAAATTAAATTTTTAAGCTGTTTTTTTTTACTTTTTTTAAGTTTGCATTTAAATAATAATTTGAGGGTTATAAATTTATATCACGAGAAAGATCATAAAAATTTCTTTAAAATGAAATCTTTTTCGAATCTTTACCTTCATTTCCTGATTTTTGGTGAATTTTTAAAGATTAATTTTTAGAATTTAATTTATTAAATGCTGATCACGTGACTTCTTTCTCTGGTACTTTAAATAAATTTATCGTCACGTGCATAACAACTAAATACACAAAAAATAATTTTTTTTTTCTTGCTAATGCGGCAGACGATTGGACATTATCCAAAAAAATATTAAAATACAGTAAAAGAAATGTTCTAGAAACTGTACTGTATTAACTGTACTATATTCTTTAGTATTCTTTATATTAGATTTAATTTGAATATCTTCTTCTACATTATTTTGTCTATAAAAATATCCCTTACGATTTTTTTATAAATATATATATATTTTACATCAATTATATACATTGATCGTCGTATTTATATAATATATATTGGCATTAATTGCATACATTCACCGATGTTTTTACTTTGAATGTACTCCGTAGCGAAGTGCGGGTTTTCAGCTAGTAAAGGAATAAGGCGAAATATCTCCCATCCTCGGGTATTATATTTCTCCCTCGGGCTGAAATCATGGCTCTGTATCTGTTGCGATCCTTGCAGATATGTGAGTCCACCGATTTCGAGCTCTCGGAAAATCAACAGGGACTTCAAAAGAGATTTTACCAGATACATAAAAGAACTTCACTTGGCCTGCGTCACCTTTATTTCGGTCTGTAATGGCCCAAACTCGAATTTCAATGAACATGTCGTAATTTTCTTACGCTTTTGAAATGCGATATTTTCTAACTTAGAGGAAATGTGGAAAAATACGATTTTGATAAATAAATAGAGAAAAGTCAGGTAACGCATTCCAAATCATGCATTCTCTTTTAAAAAATGTGTCTAATTAGGGGGTCAAATTAGTATTTGATATATTGAAAACATTATTAGTCAAAAATTAAATCATTAGTTGAATTAAATCATTAGTTAAAAAAATTATTTACAATTGAGGCAATTATTTACAATTTTTAATTGTTATTTGAAACTTTCAGAAGAAATGTATTCTTATCTCAACATCAAGTTATAAAATTTCAACAAATAATCTTCAACGTTTAACCTTTTCCTTACGGGGTGAGGTAGCACGAACCCCAAGAATACGGGCTCAAGAATGAATATATATATATATATATATATATATATATATATATATATATATATATATATAATATGTATACATATACATACATGTATACATTTAAATATATATATATATATATATATATATAAATATATATATATATATATATATATATATATATATATATATATATATATATATATATATATATATACATAACCCCCTTAATGACCGTTCTTACAAACAGGGTATGAAATTTCCTGTTCTAAAAAGGGAATCCGTAGCAAAATGGCCCCGTAAGCTAAAGGTTAAATTGATTTTTCATTGTATTTGTATTAATATTTTTCATAAAGTATTAGTATTAACTTAGGAAGTTTTTGAGGAGCATCAAGAGGTGTACCTTTCTCTTTTACTACGTTAAGGATATCGGATCGAATCCCGACAAGCGCCATTCAATACCTCCGTGTCTAGACCCGATATGGGCACGTTAAATCCATAGGCCGGAAAGTTCCTCTATGAGGACAGAGACGGTGGGAGAAGATACGATCCCCCCAGGTGACCCCTTGGTGTTCCTCGGTGAAAAGTGAGGTGGCACTTGGCTCAATCGGACCCGACCCTTGTGGTGCCATTATAAATTGGAGCCGCACCGCTCAGCCCGCTAGCTCGTATGGACCTGGTCTGGAATATTTATTATCTGGAATAATAACAACAACAACATTGGGATATGGTTAATATTTTTTACTATAGTATTTTGTGATGATAATGCTTTTCATTTTTCCTCTCGCTGTAATAGTATGTATTTGTTTTGGAGTACGAATTTTGAGCAAGCGACGCATGTTTAAACTCCAGAAATCAAGTCACCTAGCGGCAGCGGTATGAACTCAGGTGATTAAAGAGAAATTTTGAGAAAACGACGAAATGGAGTCCGGGACACAAAATTCTTCAAATATTCGAGGGAAAAAAATGTATTGCATTAAAAAAAATTCTGCTTTTTTCCTCTGAAAATAGCGTTTAAATCCCGTTTCTCTCTTAATTAGAACAGGAGATATTAATGTTTTTGTTTTACAACATTCTAATGGCAGTCAATCTTTGTTTAAACATTTAAATGCGCTTTTATGTATGGTGGGTTTTTTTTACCATTTCTCGTCTTTAAATCGTTTTAAGTCAAGCACCGTTAAAGATAAATTGTTCAAGTTTGGAACATGTATTTTTTAAATAATTTTACTTTAATTTGGATTTAGCAAATATGAAAAAAATATTTACTTTTGATAATATGATGTTTTAAAAATAAGTTACATCATTTTTTTAAATTCTTACTCTTAGATATTTTTTATTTTTAAAAATTAATATTTTTTTAAATGCTGAATGAAAATTAATACTTTTATATTTCTGTTTAATTAAATGGAAAAAATTTGAAATTCGACAGATAATGTTTCGAGTTATAACGATTTTAAATTACCTCAGTATTTTAAAATTAAATTTTTAAGCTGGTTTTGTAACATTCTTTTAAGTTTGCATTTAAAATAATAATCTGAGGGTTATAAAATTTATATCACGAGAAAGATCATAAAAATTCCTTTAAAATGAAATCTTTACCTCCATTTTCTGATTTTTGGTGAATTTTTAAAGATTCATTTTTAGAATTTAATTCATAAAATTCTAATCACGTGGTTTTCTTTTCTTTTTGTGATACTTTAAATTAATTTTGCGTCTCGTGCATAACAACGATATAAATTGACAAAAAAAAATATTAAAATACGGTGAAAGATAAAATTTAACCTCTGGACTCATTCAGATGGAAGTTTTTAAAGGATTTAATTCAAATTAGTATGTTTTATGGATATTAAACATGCAAATTAATTACATACATTGACCGTTGTATTTAGTTTGAATATTTTCTTCTACATTATTTTGTTTATAAAAATATCCGTTACCATTTTTTTATAAATATATTTTTTGTTTCTTGGGGGCATTAACTGCATACATTGACCGTTGTATTTAATTTAAATGTACTCCGTAGCGAAGCATGGGTATTCAGCTAGTCTATATATATAAAACAGTCCCGTAACTCACTCACTGACATACAACGCACAGACCAAACCGCTGGACCTAAAGGGCTGACATTTTGCATGGCGATTCTTCTTATGGAATAGGGGTGCACTAAGAGAGATTTTTGAAAAATTCTTTTTAGATTTTTTTAAATTAAATTTTTAAGCTGTTTTAGTAACTTTTTTTTAAGTTTGCATTTAAAATAATAATTTGGGGGTTATAAAATTTATATCATGGGAAAGATCCTAAAAATTCCTTTAAAATGAGATCTTTTTCGAATCTTTTTCTGATTTTTGGTGAATTTTTAAAGATTCATTTTTAGAATTTAATTTATTAAATGCTGATCACGTGATTTCTTTTTCTGGTACTTTAAATAAATTTATCGTCACGTGCATAACAACTAAATAGACAAAAAAAATTTTTTTTTGTCCTTGCTAATGCGGCAGACGATTGGACATTATCCAAAAAAATATTAAAATACAGTAAAAGATATGTTCTTCAAACTGTACTATATTCTTTAATATTTCCCATTAGATTTAATTTAAATATTTTCTTCTACATTATTTTGTCTATAAGAATATCTCTTACGATTTGTTTATAAATATATTTTTTGGTTCGTTTTTTACATCAATTGTATACGTTGATCATCGTATTTATTATAAATATCTAAATATATATATTTTGGCATTAATTGCATACATTGACCGATGTATTTAATTTGAATGTACTCCGTAGCGAAGTACGGGTTTTCAGCTAGTCTATATATATAAAACAGTTCCGTAACTGACTCATTCATTCACTGACTGACTGACATACAACGCACAGACCAAACCGCTGGACCTAAAGGGCTGAAATTGTGCATGGCGATTCTTCTAATAGTGTAGGGGTGCACTAAGAAAGATTTTTGAAAAATTCTTCTTAGATTTTTTTAATTAAATTTTTAAGCTGTTTTTTAAACTTATTTTACGTTTGCATTTAAAATAATACATTGAGGGTTATAAAATTTATATCACGAGAAAGATCATAGAAAGTCCTTTAAAATGACATCTTTTTCGAATCTTTACCTCCATTTTCTGATTTTTGGTGAAAATGGAGGTAATTTGGCATTTTTCTGATTTTTTAAAGATTCATTTTTAGAATTTAATTTATTAAATGCCGATCACGTGATTTCTTTTTCTCGTACTTTAAATAAAATTATCGTCACGTGCGTAACAACTAAATAGACAAAAAAAAAATTTCTTGCTAATGCGGCAGACGATTGGACATTATTTTGTCTTTAAAAATATCCCTTACGATTTATTTATAAATATATATTTTTTTCTACATCAATTGTATACATTGATCGTCATATTTACTATAAATATATATATATATATATATATATATATATATTGGCATCAATTGCATACACTGACCGTTGTATTTAATTTGAATGTACTCCGTAGCGAAGTACGGGTATTCAGCTAGTCTATACATAAAAAGGTTATTGTTTGCGTGAAATCTATATCTTCAAAGGTCATACCATAAATTAAACTCGTGAATATCTTCAGAAATGGGGAATTTTCCTTCGCAAATCCTGAGTTATATTGTTTTTATGCGGAGAATGGTACAATCCGATACCTGCATATATCACTGCTTCATAAAATGGTATTATTTTCTACGTATTCTTATTTACGTCTGGCAAGAATCTTAGCTTGAGAGGCAGCCTTTATCTCCTAGGGAATGATCGCTCATAAGGAATCAATATATATTTCGGACTTAAAGAGATGTTTTGAGTCACAAAAACAGAATTTACTGCAACCGTCCTGAAGCTCTGAAATAAAACTCATGTGATAAGATAATTATGATGTATTTCAGAAAACAGGTTGTATAAAGCGACTGTGATGATATATAATACGACGGGTAAAAACGTTATTCATAAAATAACGCGAGGAGAAATCCGTGAACATAGTTGAAGAGGGATATCTTGAAATTCAATGATCAGCTAAATTATTCTGTTCATAATCGTATCACATGACATCATCGTTTACTTCCCCTCATAGCCCTGATGAACATTAAGTAAGAATTTTATTAAGTAAGAATTTTAAGTAAGAATTTCATGTAAGAAATTTAAGACGACAGTAAGAATACGAAAGAATACATTAAGTAAGAATACATTAAGTAATAATTTTAAGTAAGAAATTTAAGATGAGAATAAGAATACGAAAGAGAGAGTAAGAATAAGAAATCGTTTACTTCCCCTCATAGCCCTCATGAACATTAAGTAAGAATTTTCCAAAATGGCGGCACGGAAAAGGATATGCAGGGCATTAAATTATCATTTCGTATTCTTTCTTAATGTTTATCTTAAAATTCTTACTTAATGTATTCTTACTTAATGTATTCTTTCGTATTCTTACTCTCATCTTAAATTTCTTATTTAAAATTCTTACTTAATGTATTCTTACTTAATGTATTCTTTCGTATTCTTACTCTCATCTTAAATTTCTTACTTGAAATTCTTACTTAAAATTCTTACTTAATAAAAGTCTTACTTAATGTTCATCAGGGCTATGAGGGGAAGTAAACGATGATGTCATGTGATACGATTATGAACAGAATAATTTAGCTGATCAATGAATTTCAAGATATCTCTATCCCTCTTCAACTATGCTCACGGATTTCTCCTCATGTTATTTTATGAATAACGTTTTTACCCGTCGTATTATACATCATCACAGCCGTTTTAGACTACCTGTTTTCTGAAATACATCATAATTATCTTATCACATGAGTTTTATTTCAGGGCTTCAGGACGGTTACAGTAAATTCTGTATTTGTGACGCAAAACATCTCTTTAAGTCCGAAATATAAGTTTGCTTTCTCTGTCACCCAAATTCTGCCTGCTCCAATTTTTCAAAAAATATAGTATTCATGTCTATCGCAATACGAAAAGAAGATTCAGCCATATTCAAAATAAAAAATGTATTCTATAAATACGGATAGGACGAAATTTTCCCCATAGACGTCAAAAAATTGAAAATCCAGCTGGGTTTACGAATAAAGTGATTAAAAAAGTTTCCACCTTTGTTTGAATTATTTCCGAATCCGGGATATTTTTCCTCCTGCCTACCGACCTTAGGGGGGAATTCTAAAAATAGAATACAACACGCTTCGGATAGGTCTAACTAGTCTAACACAAGAAAAATAAACGTGAGGAGTGTAGGGGTCTCGCTAGATAATTATATAAATATGTAACCTATTCAATTATGTGCGAGTAAATATATATATATATATGTTGTAATAAATATATTGTGCATTTCTCAAATATGGATATATATATATATATATATATATATATATATATATATATATATATATATATATATATATATATATATATATATATATATATATATATATATATATATATATATATATATATATATATATATGTATACAACCTCTGACAATAAAGTTCGATGAATGAAGTCAGAACGGCCGATCTGGCAACACTGGCGAAACAAAACGGTGCACCTGCGTAGCGGTAGGTGTTGACCATCTGCCCCCACCGTTGTTCAGTTGAGCGTCGTTTGTGTTCCGTGTAAGATTTGTTTTACAAAGTGCTTGTTTAGTGCGTTTGTTCCGTGCGACAAATCGTTACCCATAATTTAGGGATGAGAAAAACGTGTTGCCGTCTTGTGCCACATCACTTGGATGACGATCACAAGCAGGCACGTTTAGAGGCTTCACAGGATTTTGTCGAATCGGCGGATGCGACACTAAACTTTTTGAACTGTATTGTCACTGAGGATGAGTCCTGGTGTCTCAGGTACGACCCTGAAACGAAACGGCAAGGCATGGAATGGCGTTCTCCTGCATCACCTCGTCGGAAAAAGGTCAGAGCAGAAAAATCACACATCAAAACGATGGTCATCACCTTTTTGATAGTCAAGGCATTATCGACAAGGAATTTCTACCTGAGGGAACGACGATGAATGCTGACGGGTACATTGAAATTTTGACCCGTTTCATGAACCGTCTACGCAGGGTACGACCCCAGTACGCACAACAAGGTTCGTGGTTTTTTGTTCACGACAATGCTCGCCCTCACACAGCCAATATCGTCAAACAGTTCCTGGCAAAAAAAGGGGGGGTGCAAATTGAACATCCACCGTACTTGCCAGATCTCAATCCTCCAGACTTCTTCCTATTCCCACAACTCAAACTCGCTTTGAAAGGAAAGAGATTTGACGATATTCCTGACATCCAACGAAACGTGACGAGGCTTTTCGAGGGATCCCAAAAGAAGACTTCTTGCAAAGTTTCCAGAACATGTATAGCAGATGTCAGCGGTGCATAGTTATGGGAGGTGACTATTTCGAAGGACAGTAAGGTAACTTTCGTTAATATTTCATCTACGTTAATGTTACAGAACTATTCACCGAACTTTATTGTCAGACCTTGTATATATCAATTGTACGTGTTAGTGTGTTAGAGAAGTAAGTTTCACGTCTTTCTCGACAAGGTGAATAAAATATCCCATATTCCTGACGCAGTAGCTCGCTTGTTATTGGGTTTAGCAAGAAGGTATAAATGTAAGATTTGCTCAAAATTTTGTCTTCTTTAAGATTGTAACTGCAATCTGAGCTCTAGAACCAACCATTGCCGAGATATTTGAAAAAAAACCCAAAAACGTAAAAGAAATTCGTTGTTTTCGGGCCACAGAAAATTCCGCCGAGGTCTTTCGAATTGGAAAACTTGGTTTTTCACTACTGGACTAAACATATACAAGTAGGAAAAAAAATCTAATACCCGATCTTTTGCGCGGTAAGATGTACATTGCTACTGGGCTAGAAACTAAGGAGAGTTACATCGACCTTACGAATTAAGACGTAGAGTGAAACAGAAACCAGACTTAGAGTCACGTGATGGAATTAGCCAATGGAAGTTAGTGGGTAGGGCGAGAGATATTAATTTAATATTAGACGTGACCTAAGAACGGGAGTGTTGCCTAATGCAGGTGTACTTTTCTTTATTTTTAAGCATTTATTCTTTACTATACCATCCATTCACTTGGCAACGAATTTGTAGTTTGATTGTTTTTTTACTGTACTTGAACTAATTTCTTAAATATAGACCTTGGCCACTACGAACCAAATCAATAGATAGTTTATTTCTTTACATATGTCCCTAGATGACTAAGGGGAGTGCAAAAATTTACGTGATATCCTAAAAAACTGGGAGAAATGAACCCTACCACATTTTGAATCTCAACCAAACTAATTTCATGGCTAAACCATTCCATGACTGCAGAGACTATATGAAGGCTTTATTTGAATAGTGGTCGAACTCCTTGCTTGTTCATTTTGAGATACAGAGCCTTTAAGTCTAATGAGTGCTGAGAAATGACTGCTGAAGTCTGATTTGTGATGCCTTCTGTTGGCAGCAGAAATAAGATGGAGGTGTACCAGTTTTAAAATAAGATAGAAATGACTTGTATGAACATGAAAGTAACTCCATTTGTTTTTAAAGTTGAGTTGGACCACTATTCAAATAAGGCCTTCATATGTCCGTGATTTCAAACCCGTGACGTTCTGCTCGCGGAAAATTCTCTAGCGGGTTGTGTGGACATACGAATAAAGGTTTTGAAATGTTTTCTCTGTGTATAAACTTGAACATAAACTGACTCTTCCTTGAAATGTTAAGCTTAAAGTAGGGCATCAGCTGACATCGCAAATCTCCAATCCCCATTTTAAACATTTGGAAAAAATTTTATGGCAGAATTTTGCTTATCACAGAATACCCCAAGCATATTTTTTATTATTCTGCTATTTTCATTTGAAAATAGGTCTTAAAATTAAATTAAAAAAAAAATTATTTTAAATGAAAAATAAATAGATCTCGCTGTGGAACCTTTAGAACTGTATATCAGCAGAACGTTCTAGTTTAAACACTTGGGAAGCATTTCGTTGCCATTAAATAACCCTGTAAAGTCTATCTCACCTAGCGGGCATTTTCCTACACAGACTTTTAGCCATAGGTTCAGTTTACTTGCCACCAAGTTCTGGCCTAAGTTGTGCCTTTAGATTTTCCAGTCAGATTTTCCGAACCTCTTTGTATTTCCCTTAAATGTAAATTTGTTCTTAACATTTCCGACTTTGCCTCAATGAGAGATGATATTCAACTCTTGAGACATCTGACTTTAGGTCTTTTAAATTCCGACTACGCTGATCATTTTAAAATATTTGCTGACGCTTCTGTTGATTTGGACAACTCCAGAACTGGAGCCCCCTTACTTTATAGAAGACCTGAATGAGACATTTATTTTGCCTTCAACTCCATGCTCTAGTTTGGATGCCGAATTATTGGCACCCAATGCTGCTTTGGTTCGTTGTCTCTCATTGAGAGACAGACCAATTTGTATTTTGACAGATTCATGGCGGCCCTCCAAATCCTCCAACAGGACAAACCTAACAATTACTTCTTTCGTATTCGCGAAATCAGAGTCCTTCTATTGAATTTATGGGACAAAGTTATTACCTTTCCGTGGGTTCCTCCATATTGTGGAGTTCGCGGGAACGACCTTGCTGACAAGCTGGCTAATGGTCTCAAAAAATGGGTGCAGTACCATCTACCAAGTTCACTATCTCTAAGAGCTTAAGTAAATCCAAAAAGATGGCTAGAGTGTTCATCTTGGATAAACACTGGAAACGGTCGTTACTTCTTTCGCTTTCTTAATGACCCAAAGACCTAGCATACTCCAAAAAGGTTTCTAGAAAGGTTGCTACTTTTACAGCCAGAGTTAAAACCGGCCACATACTCACCCAAGCCTACTTAAACAGCTTTCACCTCTCGAATTCAGGAATATGTCTTGTTTGTCAAGTGGAGGAGGAAACATTAGATTCCATCATGTTCCACCGCACTGGAGTGAACTTTTATCATACGCATCTGACCACAAAATGTATTTTCCATTGCATATTGTTTATGTATTGCTGTGTCCTTTTTTATGACTCTTGCTTTTAATATATTTAGAACACGCCGGAAAATTGGAGCTTACACGCCGGACCACATATTAAGATGTAATGTAAATGAAAAATATATAATTTTTTAACTATAGAAGTGACTAATTTAATGCCCATTAATAATAAGTTGCTGAAAAATTTAAACCTGACAACCATCGTCACCTGAAAGATACTTGATATAATTCTATTGTCTTCTATGGACGCCATTCTAAAACATTCAGTCGATAGCCCTTCCATTTATCCATACGACTGAAAAAGTCCCCCAAGTATCAATTCAAATAATTGAATCACTAACTAAGGAGGTTGAAGACTTTTAGAAATAGCCAAGAACAAATTAGGAAGAGTTTAATACAGACAGAATAAACCAAATTAAAAATAAGCTACACCTGAATCGTTACATTTTTGTGTTCCTCACGAAACTCCAATTTCAATTTTTTTGTATCATCGTCTAAAATTTTTGTTTAAAAGAAAACTGACCATTTCAAATATTTTTAACTAGAAGGTAACCCGTCATTTTGACGTCATAATACTAATAATGACGTCATAATGGAAAAAGTATATGAAAATTAAAAAATATCCCGAATTATCTAACAATATTGCATTTAATCCCCACCTTGTAAAAGCAAACCCTTTCATTATTTTTTATTTATTTAGTTTTTCATGCGATTGGAGTAGTAGACTGCCATCCAGTTTTTTACAGCTCACTACGCGATATGAATACTTGAGCTACTTGATTCATTCACATTCAAGTTTGTTTACTTTCAGAATTCATCGCAAAAGTAAACAGATTTTTAAAAACTGTTAAATATACAGCTAAAAGCATCCAATTTTTTTAAGTTCTGAATGTTTTATAGAAAAAATGGCTGAACAAACGGGATTTGATGGAGAAGATATTAGTTTTTAGGTAAGAAAAAATTCTGATCTACATCTGAAATTGAAATTAGGGCTAACCGGTCGTTTGTTTACTGAGGGCTTCAATTGAAAGATGAGTACAGCCCGGAAGTGTTATACAGAGACAACGGCTATTATATATGTAATTTATTTTTTCAGTACATGGATTATTTGCTTATGAACCATTGCATTCGAAAGAGAATATTCATAAAGCGTCAAGGAACTATCAATTATACCTTAAAACAAAACTTCAAATTTCTCTATCAAAAAAAAAAAAAAAACTCGGGTAAGAAACATATCCCGAAAACATCATGTGTCATTAATTTGATAAAGTACCTTTAAATGCAATAACTAAAATTTTTCTCCGAAGAAGTTATCGTTTTTTATCGAGGCGAAAAACCGCAGTGAGTATACGCGTGAGACTTATCAAGTTATTTCAGTCTGAGAATTAGTTTTCGGAAGAATCATAAAATATTGCCGAGAAACGTGAGCATAATAAATTGAGCGGCGCTCCTGACTCTCGCATCGCCCGAAGTTTTCCCATTACAATTAGGTGAATTAACTCTCGGCGAAAAAATTTAGAAAATTAGTAAGGGAAAAGATAAAAAGTTTTATAGCGGCGACATTTATCAGACGGTAATAAGCAATCTATGCAACACATTTTAGGGCCTGTTCACATAGGAGTCCGTTGCGTTGCGTTAAGGAAAAGATGACGTTGAGACGAAAATAAACCAATCATAGGCGTTAAAAATTTCATTGCTAATCGTTTGGAGGCATATGATTGGTTTATTTTCGTCTCAACGCCATCTTTTCCTTAACGCAACGCAACGGACTCCTATGTGAACAGGCCCTTAGTCAAGTGTCCTTAAATACTTTCATGACAATAGAATTATTGGAACTAGTGTCTGTCATACCCTTAGCTTCTCGTACATTTTGGGCTAGAGGTCCTTTTATTTTATTCAGAGAAGGGCTAGAGACTTCTCTGAATAAAATAAAAGGACTAAACTAATTGTAAAAGGAAATGCGACCAATCATATGCCTCCAAACGATTAGCAATTGAATTTTTAACGCCTATGATTGGTTTATTTTCGTCTTAACGTCATATTTTCCTTAACGCAACGCAACGGACAGCTATGTGAACAGGCCCTAAATGCTGCTAAGTAGATCTTTAAGTTTATTCCATAATGGTTAAGAGACCGAGGACCTGAAAGTTTTTCCATCGTTCTTCGGGCAAGCCAGTGCCGAGAGCATTACTAATGGCCTCTAAAAGAAATGAAGAACATGTCGGGATTCGAAACTTTCTTAAATGTGACTGCTTTTTGTCTCCCGCAGGATAAATTAAAACTGAAATTCTGTGAAATAACAGGGGTTATTATATGTGTGTAAATGTATGCTGAAAAATCAGCAAGACGGTGTGACGTACTTGCTGGGGATCAAAAATACAGAAGGTCGTTCGCACTTTATGGAAACGATTTTGCAATTAATTTTTGTCGCTTGCATTTTGAGATTTAAAAATTTGGCAACTTCTGAATAATCGTCTGCTACTACTAAGATGAAACTACGTCAGATTTAGGTGCACTGGATATCTCAAAAATGCAATCTTTCCATTTTTTATATTTCATTTCCTCCGGTATTTTTAGCTTCATACTATTTGCATCTCATAATATTCTCAATTATTCTTTAACTGATACGAAAAGGATATTTCTCTGATTTGCTTGTAAAATACTTGTACAAATTTTTTCCAAGCTGTCCAGCCATTTGTTTACCCGCATTGAGTCGGAATCCGTGGTAGGTAATCATTTTCAAAACTTGATTCTATTCCTTTAAAATCCTATCTACAACTCTGAATGCATCCTGAGTCCGGTGTTTTAAACGATTAAATTGCCTGAATGGCTGAGAGAGAATCAAAAAGAATGACAACATTTACGAACTGATTTACTCTCAGGATAAGGTGTTGGATAGAGAGTCTGACAACCAAGGAAATACCACCAACTTTACAAAAGCTGTTAGTCCTTTATCACTACCCAAGTGGTATGTGAAGCTAAAAGACTGTTAAAGAAACGAGTAACAATACCCTACTGAGCCATTGTGAGTAACAGTACTTGCCTGAATTATCAATGGTTGATTACCGCCAATAACATCAGAAATCTTAATGCTTCTTATCTTCACAGCTCAGCCAAAAATTAATGTTCCCTTTAGTAAAATCTCTCGAAGTCTGGTTGTTTGGTTACCTCAAAGTAGTCTCTCTTAAAGAAACCCAGTTTTATAAGGTCAAGGGCCCGCTTCTTTTAATACCATCGGCCTTAAGATCTAGATCACCAAACGAGAAATACAGCTCATCATATGAAAGTACGTTTATATAGTACATAAAATATCTGTAACTAATGATTTATTCTAAATCTACCTTGAACATCACAGTCTCCGCTCAATGCAGTCTAGGATATTTGCCTTATGCTTCACATCTTGACAAAATGTGTTAACCTTTTCCCTACGGGGTGGGATAGCAAGTAGCCCAAAAATACGGGCCCAAGAATGAATATATATATATATATATATATACATATATATATATACTAGCTGAAAACCCGCGCTTCGCTACGGAGTACATTGAAATTAAATACAACGGTCAATGTATGCAATTAATTAAAAAAATATATATATATATATATTTATAATAAATACGACGATCAATGTATACAATTGATGTAAAAAAAACATATTTATAAAAAAATCGTAAGGGATATTTTTATAGACAAAATAAAGTCCAATCGTCTGCCGTATTAGCAAGAAAAAATATTTTTTTGTCTTTTTTTATTGCACGTGACGATAAATTTATTTAAAGTACCAGAAAAAGAAATCACGTGATCCGCATTTAATAAATTAAATTCTAAAAATTAATCTTTAAAATTTCACCAAAAATCAGGAAATGGAGGTAAAAATTCGAAAAAAATTTCATTTTGAAGGAAATTTTATGATCTTTCTCGTGATATAAATTTTATAACCCTCAATGTATTATTTTAAATGCAAACGTAAAAAAAGTTTAAAAAACAGCTTAAAAATTTAATTTAAAAAAATCTAAGAAGAATTTTTGAAAAAGCTTTCTTAGTGCACCCCTACACTATTAGAAGAATCGCCATGCAAAATTTCAGCCCTTTAGGTCCAGCGGTTTGGTCTGTGCGTTGTATGTCAGTCAGTCAGTGAATGAATGAATGAATAAATGAATGAATGAGTCAGTTACGGAACTGTTTTATATATATAGATATATATATATATATATATATATATATATATATATATATATAGAGGCTGTTCACATATTTTTTAGACGATGTATATTGTATTCACAAAACTAAATTACATAAAATTCTTGTGTTTCAAATGTTCTATTTAACATCCCTTGTTCTGAACTAACTTTCGACACCGCAATTTCCAGGATAATAATGCCTTTAGAAGTGTCAGAAGAGGTATTCTATCCCATTCCTCCTGAACAGCTTTCCAGAGTCCTGTAAGGGTTTTTGGACGACGTCTGGATAATGCAGATTTTAAAAGTTCGAAAGCACAAAAATCCATAGGTGAAACATCGGGAGATTTAGTAGGGATATCAGTGAAGGGTATGGCCTTGATACCAGTTTTTAATTCCATTTCTTTTAGGAAATTTACAGTGGATTTTGATGTGTGACTGCTAGCTTTGTCCTGATGGAGTCTCACAGATTGATGGCACTGTGGGTAAAGCGATGGTATTTCATTCAGAAAAATTGGCGATAAAATATGTTCCTGATAGTATTTGGAGTTAATCTCGACATTTTTTTCCACTCTCTTTATTTTTAACTTGCCATTATAAGAAAAACCAGCAACAATCATGAATCCCTTAGAAAAATTTTCTTTGAATTCTTTGAACCATGTACTTAAATTTTTTTCTCCCCTTTTATGATAATAAATGGCTCTTTTTTTGTTGCAATCATTTAAATACACCCATGATTCATCTATTGTGACAATTGTTTTCCATTTTTCTTTGGATAAATTTGTCATATAGAATTCTGCAGCGTGTCCTGCGTTCAGCGATATGATTTGAAAGAAGACGCTGCACATTGCGTTTTTTCGCTTTCTTAAGATTTAAATCAACGTTTATCATTTTGTTTACAGTGGACACCGAGCATTTTAATGATGTTGAAGCTGTCCTTTGAATAGGGGGATTTTCTTTTAACATTAAACAACGTACCTTTGCAATAGTCGAAGATGTCCGTTTTTTCCTCGGATACTTGTTTGGAATTTTTGTCCCACTTGAGGCTCCAATTTGACGTTTTTTTCCCTTTCTTGTTGACGATATTACCTATCGACGCTTTAGATATCACAAAACCATGACTCTCACATCGTTTTTGGATAACGGAGTATGCATATTTCTCTTCGGAAAGAGCATAAACGTAGCCTTCGAACCACCGCTTTGTTAAAAACGCCATTTTGAATAAAAACAAAACTTTCAAGCCGCAGACGATAATTTTGACTTTTAAAAGCATAGTACAATAGCAATTATTTCTTTTGCAGCAAACGATTTTTTATTACCGCTTACCAAAATCGTCTAAAAATGTGCGAACAGCCTCTGTATATATATATATATATATATATATATATATATATATATATATATATATATATATATATATATATATATAAACCCCTTAATGGCCGTTCTTACAAGGGGGTATGACATTTCCCGTTCTAAAGAGGGAATCGGAAAAATGGGCCCCGTAAGCTAAAGGTTAACTTCATACTTCCATATTTGCTTCACGTTCCCACAGCTCGACTCTCAAATCTCTCAAAAAGTTAAGCTCGTTAATCTGATCTCTCGTTTGAAATGATCCGCCAAAATAATTTTTGTTTCCTGGTCGGAAAAATCAAAAACGCTCCTTAAAAGCCATTTTTCCGCACTGGCGAGAGGTGACATGAGGCATTCGAGAATTGCGAATAATACTTTAGGTAAGAGAATATAAACAAAAACTAATTGGTTTCTGTTGCTTCTAATGCTCCCTCGTTGGAAGTACCAAACCATATAGGCTTCGGGCTAAAGTGTGCGGCTGCGTTTTGCATAGCACCACAGGGGTCGGAGTCCGTCTTAGAAAGTTGCCACCTCAATTTTGACCGAGCACACCCGCATGGAGGAACTTTCCGGTCTACAGATTTAACGTGCCCATATCCAGCCTAGACACGGAGGTATTTAATGGCGCGCGTCGGGATTCGATCCGAGCACCCTCAGCACCTAAAGCTAGCATTGTTTGTAAAATATTAAACCCCTTAGGGGATGCTGCATAAATTCGTTGGAGAAACTTAATAAAATCAACTTGAACTGGCCGAAAAGATTGGTCCTTGCTGTAAGGAAATTAAGCTTATGAAACAAATAGGGAATTAAGCACGAACGACATTCGACATTTAATCAATGGTTTCTATGAAATGTGAATTGAAAAATCAATATATATATATATATATATATATATATATATATATATATATATATATATATGTATATATATATATGTATATATATATATATATATATATGTAAAATATAAACAATAGAAATAAACAAAAAATAAAAATCAAGCATAGACTGCTAAATCACTTTAACATAAAACATATCCTGCAAAGAAAACATAAAACATTTTCAATAGAGGATAGCGCAGAAGCTTCTTATCCCCATAATGATAAAAACAAATAAATAATCCAACAGAGATAGATAAAAATAATAATACGAATATAGACAAAAAACAAACAGAAATCAAGCACTCTGGGGTATGTTGTTTTATGGTTCAGTTCCGGCACTTATACAGAACCTTGCCGTTGGTGCGTGGATGCCCAGAGTGCTTGATTTCTGTTTGTTTTTTGTCTATATTCGTATTATTATTTTTATCTATCTCTGTTGGATTATTTATATATATATATATATATATATATATATATATATATATATATATATATATATATATATATATATATATATGTATGTATGTATATATATGTATGTATGTATATATATATATATATGTATATATATATATATGTATGTATGTACATATATATGTATGTATATATATGTATGTATGTACATATATATATATATGTATATATATATATATGTATGTATGTATATATATGTATGTATATATATATATATATATATATATATATATATATATATATATATATATATATATATATATATATATATATATATGTATGTATGTATGTATATATATGTATGTATGTATGTATATATATATATATATATATATGTATGTATGTATGTATGTATATATATACTGAAGCGGAGTATACCTATACCAACAGTATCGTTTTTAAGTACTGTCATCGCAAAATTTCCATGAATCTCAGCTTGCATTTTGGCTCAATAAAACTAAATACCAAGAAGTTGTTCTACTCTTTACATAGTGGGTTGTTATTCGGGTTTTTTTTATTAATTTCCTTTTATAAGATTTTTCAATTTTCTTCACGTTTTTCAGTCATAATTTAAGTTCTAAAAGCTTAAATTGATTTTCAGGCAAAAAAAGAAATTATTGCATGTCCTTTATTATATTATCCTCTATATCCTTTCTCATTGCAAACTTAAAATTTTAATAGCTTGCTAAGCGAATCGTAAACAAAGTAATAAAAAACATGGCAGCTGTTATATTTATAACATGTAAGATTCTTAATGCAGTAGTTCCACTTACGTTTTTTCTACAAAATATTTATCTTCATTAAATTTTACTTCCTAAGAAAAAAAACCTTTTATTGCGTAGAGCAGTGGTTCCCAACCTTGAGTATTCGTACCAGTACCGGTTAGCGGACAAGCATCTACCGGTACGCAAATGATTTTACAATTTAAAACAAAAATCTATTAAAAATCTGTATTACGAAAAAAGAAAAGAAATGACTATAATAACTAATAATCCATACTTTTTGATATTTTAGTTTGGAATATCTTATCCATTGTTTGTGTTGTAATACTTTATTGGGATTTACCTAATCTCAAAAGATGTCGTCTACACCTGAATATGTTATCTATGACCCATGAAAATTTGGCACTCGCCTGCGAATAATAACTGTGTCTGTAACTGTGTTTGCGAATTATAACTGTGTCTGAGTTCTACTAAAAATTGTGTTTGTGTTTCAAACATCTTTAAATTAATTTACCTAATCTCAAAAGATGTCGTCTACACCTGAATATGTTATCTATGACCCATGAAAATTGGCACTCGCCTGCGAATAATAACTGTGTCTATAACTGTGTTTGCGAATTATAACTGTGTCTGAGTTCTACTAAAAATTGTGTTTGTGTTTCAAACATCTTTAAATTAATTTACCTAATCTCAAAAGATGTCGTCTACACCTGAATATGTTATCTATGACCCATGAAAATTTGGCACTCGCCTGCGAATAATAACTGTGTCTATAACTGTGTTTGCGAATTATAACTGTGTCTGAGTTCTACTAAAAATTGTGTTTGTGTTTCAAACATCTTTAAATTAATTTACCTAATCTCAAAAGATGTCGTCTACACCTGAATATGTTATCTATGACCCATGAAAATTTGGCACTAGCCTGCGAATAATAACTGTGTCTATAACTGTGTTTGCGAATTATAACTGTGTCTGAGTTCTACTAAAAATTGTGTTTGTGTTTCAAACATCTTTAAATTAATTTACCTAATCTCAAAAGATGTCGTCTACACCTGAATATGTTATCTATGACCCATGAAAATTTGGCACTCGTCTGCGAATAATAACTGTGTCTATAACTGTGTTTGCGAATTATCACTGTGTCTGAGTTCTACTAAAAATTGTGTTTGTGTTTCAAACATCTTTAAATTAATTTACCTAATCTCAAAAGATGTCGTCTACACCTGAATATGTTATCTATGACCCATGAAAATTTGGCACTCGCCTGCGAATAATAACTGTGTCTATAACTGTGTTTGCGAATTATAACTGTGTCTGAGTTCTACTAAAAATTGTGTTTGTGTTTCAAACATCTTTAAATTAATTTACCTAATCTCAAAAGATGTCGTCTACACCTGAATATGTTATCTATGACCCATGAAAATTTGGCACTCGCCTGCGAATAATAACTGTGTCTATAACTGTGTTTGCGAATTATAACTGTGTCTGAGTTCTACTAAAAATTGTGTTTGTGTTTCAAACATCTTTAAATTAATTTACCTAATCTCAAAAGATGTCGTCTACACCTGAATATGTTATCTATGACCCATGAAAATTTGGCACTCGTCTGCGAATAATAACTGTGTCTATAACTGTGTTTGCGAATTATCACTGTGTCTGAGTTCTACTAAAAATTGTGTTTGTGTTTCAAACATCTTTAAATTAATTTACCTAATCTCAAAAGATGTCGTCTACACCTGAATATGTTATCTATGACCCATGAAAATTTGGCACTCGTCTGCGAATAATAACTGTGTCTATAACTGTGTTTGCGAATTATCACTGTGTCTGAGTTCTACTAAAAATTGTGTTTGTGTTTCAAACATCTTTAAATTAATTTACCTAATCTCAAAAGATGTCGTCTACACCTGAATATGTTATCTATGACCCATGAAAATTTGGCACTCGCCTGCGAATAATAACTGTGTCTATAACTGTGTTTGCGAATTATAACTGTGTCTGAGTTCTACTAAAAATTGTGTTTGTGTTTCAAACATCTTTAAATTAATTGCATATTATTAATCAATGTTAAATGTATTATTAATAAATATTAAGAAGCTGTTAAGGTAAGTGTATTAAACCTAGGAGATTTATTTAAAAAGATTTTTTATATATCCTAATTTATTTTGTTCTCCATTGCATTTTATTCCCCATTTCAAAATTTTTGGTCTACCGGTACGTCATCAAATTGCTTACAACGTACAGGTACGGTACTATAAAAAGGTTGGGAATCCCTGGCGTAGAGTACAACTGATGAAATTATAAATAATTTTGGCGCTCAAAGAATTTTGGCGCTCAAGAAATCATTCATCTCCCCTCTCATATTGTCCATTTTCTCCAAAAGAATGGAAAAATTTTCCATGAATCTCTAATCAGTCTGATCCTTTTTATTCACTTCGGCTGTTCTGGTTATAATTACTTTCAACGGCTCTGTTTCCGACCCCATTCAGCTGACTGTTTTAGCAATTCTCGCAAACAAAGTACTCCTTCAGTAGATCGTCTTCAAAGATGCTTTAAAACGGCAACGGGAAGAAGCGAGATAACAAACGCTATTATTTAAATTCACGAAACTTGAAAGGAATAATTTTCCTTGTAAAAAAAAAGCCACTTGACCAGCGGAGAATTCACCAACAAAAGAACTTAAGACTTTCCAAGTGTGGAGTTTAAGTGGCCAAACAACTACTGTCAACAAATTAATAAATAATTAATTAAAAAAATAGAAGTAGTACAAATTCAGCTTTTTTCCTCTTATATTTTCAAAATGATATTTTGTCCTGATGGCATTGATGCGGCTGTTTTTTAAAAGATATCAGGGGTGATTAATGACTTACTTCAGATGAAATGAAGTGTGAGATGACTCTAGATTCACTAATTCAGAATTTCTATGTGAATAGATGTTAATAAAGTACTCGAAATACTGAAAGACAAGTCATTTTCACAGAATGCAATCGAATTGGATCTTCAAAGATTGAATGATGAATAAAAATATTTCTCCGTTAATTTGAACCAAAAGTTATAAGCACGCTCAAAATACATATGAAGAATATTTTGAGAGACTCTTAATTAGTAAAATTATGAGGGTCATTAAAAATTCTCTTTTGAAAATCGGAGTTCTTTTAGACTGAATATAAATTAATAGATATGGATTTCTACCCTCTTCATTTATTACAAATTCAGTCTAATAATAACAGCTTTTGTCTATGAATATAAAGACTGAATGATACTAGAAAACAATATGATGTTCATTAGTAAAGGTCAAAGTACAAAGCGCAGGGATAAACCCACATATCGGAGGAACAAAGGGTTTTGAGTTTAAATGTTTTTCAAATGAGAGTAAAAGCGTGAGGGAATAAAAACTTCAGTGATTAGTCCCCGTGACACTTTAATTTCTAGTATTAGAAACATATTTTTTGCAGCATAGAGTTTTATTTCAATAGCAAACGCATTTACCAACACACACACACAGACATATTATATATATGTATATATGTCAAAACATAATTGAGAAGTACGGGGAGGTTTAAAATAGTAAGAATTTAACAATCAATTTAGCAAAGCGCGTGTATTCGGTGAGGAAATTCTACTTTTAGAAGCGACAGTCTAGTCGAAAAGGCGGGCGATTCTAGCGAGAGGGTTTATTTTTAGAATTGTACAGGTTTTTGGCGCGGAGTAAAAGTGAACGTCAGCAGAAATGGACTTCCAGATGCTCGCAGGGAGGGGTCTGCACATGCGCTGGACGGCAAAAACTCTGGAGAAAGTAGGTTTTAGCAGCAGATTGCTGGGAATTCTCGTTGACCGCGGAAGCGCGTGGCTGCGTGCCGAATAAGTTATCAAAATGGCGAAACGGAAAATATACCCTGGAGCGTGGTTAGTTGACGAAAATCAATAAAGAGGGATTAAGAGATCATGAACTGTTGTTTAAGTTGAGTAAATGTAAAACAACAAACTCTCCCACTAAAATACGGACACGATAACTGCATGTAGATGAATTTAACACGGGTGTAAAATAGCATGCGTGTCATATATATATATATATCCTAATAATTTAATTAAACAAAAACTAAGCACACAATCATTTTTTTTTCCTTTTTCTTAGAATTATTTGTAAATTTGTATTTTCAGAAAAAATGTGCATATCAAGTTTGCAATATATAATGCAAGCATTTGAGGCATTACAGGCCAAAAAATATATATATAAATATATATATATATATATATATATATATATATATATATATATATATATATAATTTAATTAAACAAAAACTAAGCACATAATCATTTTTTTTCCTTTTTCTTAGAATTATTTGCAAATTTGTATTTTCAGAAAAAATGTGCATATCAAGTTTGCAATATATAATGCAAGCATTTGAGGCATTACAGGCCAAAAACTATATATATAAATATATATATATATATATAATTTAATTAAACAAAAACTAAGCACATAATCATTTTTTTCCTTTTTCTTAGAATTATTTGCAAATTTGTATTTTCAGAAAAAATGTGCATATCAAGTTTGCAATATATAATGCAAGCATTTCAGGCATTACAGGCCAAAAACTATATGTAAGATCAACATTTGTGAGTATGGCATCTTTTGCTAGGCACTACTCAGCAAGATATACAATGACCTTGGAACATTTAATACATAAAACCACTTAAGAAAGGAAGTCAATTGTTTTGATAGAAGCCTTCATTATTGGACTCAAGAGCTGAAAAAGTACAGGGGGAAGGCGGCGCTCTTTACTATGAACATTCCCCACAACAACATCAAAAAATACTTTCTGCTTATTTTATAACTGATGGCAACGTTGATCTTTATGAAGGGGTGGTATTGCAACATCCATCATTTAGACAGAATTCGAACCTTAATATACGGGCTGATACTTTAATGTGCAAGCCATAATTCTGTTGAGGTGGCTACAATAAGAATGAAATAAATGTAATTCCTTTCAACATAAAATGAAGCTTTTGTTCTTCAAATTTCATTTATTTTTACACCATCTAGAAGTTGTTTTTATTTTAAAGAAGCGAAAAAAAATTAACGTTTTTCAACCTAAAATGTAATTATTCTTCTCAAAATTTTATGAATTTTTAAAACATCCCACAGTTTTTGAGTCACACAGCGACGTCAAAAGGGTATCTTAACGAAATGTAAAAAAAAAAAAACGAATATTTTTTAACTTAGATGGAACCCTTAATTCTTAAAATTTGATATCTTTTCAAAACATCTTGCAGGTTTTTTAATACAGCGATGACTATGATGGTAATAAAACAAGACCACGCATTCATGCTGGAAAAAGTACATTTAAAAACTTTTTATATTTTGTCTTTTTTTATTATTTTTTTTTAATTGTCTCGTTGCTCTTTTTGATTTTTCAAACCACGTTGTAAATATTTTTACAGACTTTTTATTTCTTTCCGACGCAAATTTTAATGTAACATTGTTTTTACCTGTAGCCTCAAAAAAAAAATTATTTTACGCTTCTATGCGAATCTGTTTTCAAGAAAAATTCTAACAAACGTTCCTTCTTATTATTGCGAATAAAAATTACAGGCACCTCTTTAAGGTAATCCGTACATTTTTGAAACGCCTTTTCAGTCAAAAAATCGATTTACCACTTATGCAATAATATCAAAGCCTAATCTTTTATCTTTCTAATTCTGCTTGAATTATGTTTCTATCTTAACTAAGGGCCAAGTCACAGCCATTTTAACAACAGTTGTCAGAGCAACCGGAGGTAGCTTTTTCATTGACGCAAATCATCCTACAGTTAAAGGTTATGTATGAAATGCCTTAAAATTTTAAAGAGTGGCTCTTCAAATGTTTATAAAGGGAATAGCCTACGTTCATCATTGTAGATTAATTGGTTTTTGTTAACATTGGTATAAACTGCAAAGGACCATGAATTTTAAGCAATTTTTCTGTACATCAGCACTTTAAGGGTAGTGGTCACTTTTACGTAACTTTAAAAGTATCATTTTTAGACTTATGTTCGATTGTATGTCTTGCTCATGATTTTTGCTTGATTTACATGAAATATTTTTAGTAACTGCCAATAATACTGTTTATTATAAATGCATTATTTCAAGACAATTAAAAAAAATATTTTTTATGCATAAAAAGTGCATAAAAGTGGTTTATGCATAAAAATGGTTTTTATGCATAATTTTTTTTTTAAATCGAGTATTTTGAAATCAACCACTGCGCGCATTCTGTCAAAATAAATTATTAAGGTACAGTAATAATTGTTTATTATATGTAATTACAATACTTCAAGCAAATAAAATCCAACAACATTTTTGCACCTTAGCATATTTTAATTTTTTTAAAGAATTTTTTATAGCTTTTACTCAGTCATTTTTGAAATTTCAAATTAAAAATAGCACGTACTAAACTGTTTTAATATATTTTAGAATAATATTGTTGGATATTGTTTCCTGAAGTATTGTAATCACATATAGTAAACAATTATTACTGTACCTTAATAATTTATTTTGAGAGAATGCGCACAGTAGTTGACTGCAAAATACTCGATTTACAAAAATTAGTCACTTTTTATGCATAAAAATAATTTTTTTAATTACCTTGAAATATTGCATATATAATAAACAGTATTATAGGCAGTTACTCAAAAAAAAATCATGTAAAACAAGCAAAAATCCTGAGTAAGACGTACAATCGAACATAAGTCTAGAAATGATACTTTTAAAGGTACGTAAAAGTGACCACTCCCCTTAACTGCTACAGGTTCCGAAGTAAACAAAATATTATCTTGAGAATGTGCTTTCCCTAGAGAAAGCTATTATCTTCATTCTCCAACTTACAAAATGATAATATAGTTGTTTATTTTCGATTTATCATGTTTTGCAGAAATTTCAAATTTGTACCCATCGCCCCCCCCCCCCCCTTCAAAAAAAATTGTTGTAATGTAACAGTTCAATATTTTACACCTTTTTCCAAGTTTTAACTGACATCTCATCGTAAAAAAAAAAATCGATAAAAAGATAAAATTTCAAAAAATCACCTTGTATGGATACCATAAATCTAATAGTTTATTCAATGATACATTAGTCTGAGTTCAAAAAGGTCCCGTTTAAAAAGTTCCTTTAAATTCATTAGCGGACATATCCAGTTGAACTGTGATAGATCGTTTCCATATTAGATGATTCAACTCGTTAATGATGCCTGTAATACCCCGACATTCGCAAAGTAACTCAACATTTACGGATGAAAATCCACATTAATACAGCTAACATTACCCGCTCTAACCGAGTAATTAATCTGTCTGCACTTGACAAGAGTATTAAGTGCGGGCACGGAAAGTGCTCTGCGCACTAGTATAGATACCTAGCAAAGTTTAGTTTGCTTTGCGTGACTGCGAGTAGTTACGCCGTCCATAAGGAATTATGAAAGAAGATTGGAGATACGCTTGAGATCATTATTGACTTTTCTTTCGCATGCTGTATTCCTCAATACTTTGCTGTGATCTGGTCATAAAATTATTTTAAATAATAATTATTTTAATAATTATTTTAATAATTATTTTAATAATTATTAATAATTATTAATTTTAATAATTTATTAATTTTTATAATTTTAATAATTAATTAATTTTTATAACTTTAATTATTAATTGATTTTAATAATTTTAATTATTAATTTCAATAATTTTAATAATTATTAATTATTAGTTAGTAATAATTATTTTAATTAAGAAAATACTTTCGGTCCCCTCACTAAAAATTTCATTAACTATCATTTTTTTAATCGTTAGGTTTATTTTTCAGTTAAATTTCGAAGAGTACTACTTGAGAAAAGCATAGTCAGTTGGAAATTATGTACAGTCGGACCTCTATTTAACGAACCTCTATTTTGGGAATTTCTCTATTTTGCGAACTTTTCCTTGGAACCAAGACCATTTTGCGAATTTCTTCGTAAAATAACCTCCGAATAGCGAAGTGCATTCTCTATTTAACGAACTTTTTCTTGTGATCCAATATTTTTTCTCCATATTTCTCAAAATATTTCTGAACATTTCAAACTTATTCTTTCTTTTAACACATTTAACACACTAACTTTCTTTTAACATATTCCGACGCGGATTACAGTTTAAAGAAAATACGCCTGAAGGGGTGCATTGCAAAGATACGAGACGAGACGTATTATGACAGAAAACACTTTTTCAAACAAAAACTCAGACAAATTTATCACTTTTAAATTTAACGATGCATGTGGTAATGTACGCTTAAAATTACTTTCTATAATAATTGCGATAACGTCATTAAAATTTATTAATTTAATATAATTTTTTTAAATTGAAAATACAGTGTATTCCCGGAAAATGTTTTGTTTTATTCTTGTTTTCCTTGCAGATTTCTGTTTCATGGGTAAGATATATAAAATAAATAGACATTAATTTACAAAATAAAGGTGTGATCAGTTACTTTTATTAATAATATTTAGTTTTTATGAATTTAAAATCTCTTTTGTATAGTTTAAAGTATTTTAAAAGGTGAATCTCTATTTAATTACGAATTTTCCATAAAACGAACTTTTTTCCGGGATTTAGCGACTTCATTAAATAGAGGTCCGACTGTATTTAGCTGGTACGTCCGATGATGTCGCAAATCTTCAGTCTCCATGCTAGGTAACTGGGACTTATCTTCTCCCTGTTTAATTTAATCACACACAAAAAAATTTATATTTTTTAAGTCTGTTACCTACACTTGAAAATAGATCTTTTACTGCGAGTTTTTGAAAAATTTTTAGTTTAATTTTAGTATTTTCAAAGCCCTGTTTTAGTTTTGCGTCAACGGGTATCGGTAATTTTATAAACTTTAACAATGGAAAAATTTAAATTTTTTTAAGACTACGTGCCGTTAATATGAATTTCTACATTCATAGTGTGGCGTCACGGTAAAAGTTTAAGGCTAGTCTCCGAGGTTTTCTTAAAAGTTACTACTATTGGATCCATAACAAGAAAGACAGAGTCCTAAATAAAATGCAAAGCCAATTTTAAAAAGAGAAACTTAACGAGGAAATTTATTTACAAACAAAAAATTTAACATTTAAGGTTACAACATATTCAATTTAACCTTTTCCTTACGGGGTGGGATAGCATGCATCCCAAGAATATATATGTATATATATAAATATAGATATATACATACATATATATATATACATACATTTATATATATATACATATATATATATATATATGTATATATATATATGTATATATATATATATATATATATATATATATATATATATATATATATATATGTATATATGTATATGTATGTGTGTAAAGTCCCTTAACAACCGTTCTTACAAAGGGGGCATGAAATTCCCGTTCTAAAGAGGGAGTAAGAAAAATGTGCCCCGTAAGCTAAAGGTTAACTCTGTGCAGATCTACAATGCACGCTCCCGGACTCATACAGTCCCAACACAGGAGCTTAAAAAAAACACGTCCACACAGGGCGGATTCAGTGCGGCGTCTCTCCCTCATAGTCGGCAATCGTTGGTGACAGTTTCTTCATAACGCTGAAACTTTATTACATTCCAGAATCGTTAGGACGATAGCTTAACTGGCTGAATCTGTGGAAAAACGTTTTTTAATCCCCCACGTGTTGAAAACCGGTGGAATCTGGCAAAACTTTCCCTGATTATCACGCAGCTGTGTTTCAAGCACTCTGTGGGGTCTTGGGAAAAAATAAGACCATACTTCCAGTACGCTACAATAGGCATTCATAAACAGATTTTAAAAATATGCAGTTTCTAATATGTCGTTAGAAAAATACTGAGAGGAAGATTTTCCGTAGGTCAACATCAAGATTGAAGATCTCTGATATGAACGACTATGCCATCCTAACAGACTAAAAGACAATTACCTAGCTGTTTTTTTATCAAAAGTTTTTAACATGGTCTGTTATACGCCTCTATTTTGTCTTCAGAAAAGTATTTTAACACTATGAAACTCTCAAAATTTCAAAAGTAATTTTTACTGATTCTTACAAATCTTAAAAATAGAAACTACTGACGAAACAGAGACACAAAACTTCTTAAAATCCACAATATAAACAAAAGGAGGGCTACATATTTCAAACAAATTAATAGTACATCGTCAGGCCAAGGAATATTAGGTGCAATTATCCCTATGATAATTCATAAATGCTGATAGTTGGAATTATCACTATTACTATTCACAATTGGAGTAATTGTCACCATGACAATTCACAATTATTCATAGTGACAATGACCTCTGATCTCCTTGGCCTGTCGATGAACTATTAATTAGTTCATCGTATGAAGACATGCATCATGAAACATGCGGCCATCCCTTTGTTTATATAGTTGTTTTTAAAAAATGTGCCTCTGTTTGCGTTTTCTACAAATTTCCTATAAGGCATATTGTTGGAACTTTATTTGACCCGTTAAAATCTTTTCGCCAAAAAATTTAAAAACATCTCATTGTTTTCTTTCAAATATTCTACGCAGTTTGAAAGACACTGAAGTGCCACTGAATTAGGGATACCTACCTAGTAACAAGTTGGGCTCCCTCTGGCCTTGATAACGGCTGCCACACGACGAGACATAAATTCAACAAGTTTCTGGAAACGTTCCACGGGAATGGCTTGCCAAATATTGGCTAAAGCTGTCCATAATTCAGTAAGGTTCTTTGGTGCTGTGTGATGGCCTTTCACGCCTTGTTCCAAAACATCCCAAAGATGCTCAATAGGATTTAAGTCTGGGCTTCTAGGTGGCCAATTCATGACAGAGAAGTCAGAGGAATGCTCATCCAACCAGCCAGTAGCCAACCGGGACTTGTGAGAGGTACAGTTGTCTGGCTGGAAAACTCCATTACCGTGCGGATAACAGAACAGCATAAACGGATGGAGGTGATCACCCAGCAACTCTACGTACCGAATTGCATTGAGGGAGGTCGGTACACGCACCAAAGATCCCAAACTGTGCCACGAAAAAACACCCCAGACCATGATTGAGCCACCATGCCCTTGTACAGTTCCAGCCAGGCAGGATCCATGGCTTCATAAGACAACGCCCGAGCTCAACCCCAAAGAGGTTTTAAAATGTTGTACACACCTTAGTAAAGAAATGACTTATTAATCTGTAAGTATCACATATTATGAACATACGAATACAACTTAATTTTGAATATTAAAAATAAAACAATAAAAAACAATTAATATATCAATCAATAGCAATCATATAGCAAATAATTCATTAATATCCATCTTACAAAAATATCACAGCATAACTAAGAAATTACGAAAATCAACATTCTCAGCATTCTCTTTATATATAAGCTGAAGTTACAATCCTGATTTCCTCTATGTAACTCTGCTGTCCGATTAATTACATAAATAAAATATACCCTTTATTCGGTTCACATAAATAATAAAATTATAACTCTAAAAAGTGCTAATTATTCTCAAAAAAAAAATAAAATGGACGGGGAAATTTTTTAATCTTGTTTTTAAATTACCTGTCTTATCATAATTAGAAATGCCACTTCAGTAGATAAAGGAGCAAATATAGGAGGATTTTCAGGACGGGAAACTAGATAAACAAAACTTTCTAATTAAGACTCTAACTAAGCTGGCATAAACTTCTTTTAAAGTGTAGATCAATTAATTCAGCTAATATTTCAGAGATAGAAAATAACACTCTTGTTAGAGAGATATTTTAGGTGAAACATGATTTTTTTCCTTCCTTTCAAATGTACAGGTTTTTTTTTGTTGTTAATCCAAGGTTTATCTATATATATAAAACAGTTCCGTAACTGACTCACTGACTGACATACAACGCACAGACCAAACCGCTGGACCTAAAGGGCTGAAATTTTGCATGGCGATTCTTCTAATAGTGTAGGGGTGCACTAAGAAAGATTTTTGAAAAATTCTTCTTAGATTTTTTTAAATTAAATTTTTAAGCTGTTTTTTAAACTTTTTTTACGTTTGCATTTAAAATAATACATTGAGGGTTATAAAATTTATATCACGAGAAAGATCATAAAAATTCCTTCAAAATGAAATTTTTTTCGAATTTTTACCTCTATTTCCTGATTTTTGGTGAATTTTTAAAGATTAATTTTTAGAATTTAATTTATTAAATGCCGATCACGTGACTTCATTTTCTGGTACTTTAAATAAATTTATCGCCACGTGCATAACATCTAAATAGACAAAAAGATATTTTTTTTCTTGCTAATGCGTCAGACGATTGGACATTATTTTGTCTATAAAAATATCCCTTACGATTTTTTTATAAATATATATATTTTTTCCTACGTCAATTGTATATATTGATCGTCGTATTTATTATAAATATATATATATATATATATATATATATATATATATATATATTGGCATTAATTGCATACATTGACCGTTGTATTTAATTTGAATGTACTCTGTAGCGAAGTGCGGGTTTTCAGCTAGTCTATATATATAAAACAGTTCCGTAACTGACTCACTGACTGACATACAAGGCACAGGCCAAACCGCTGGACCTAAAGGGCTGAAATTTTGCATGGCGATTCTTCTTATAGTGTAGGGGTGCACTAAGAAAGATTTTTGAAAAATTCTTCTTAGATTTTTTTAAATTAAATTTTTAAGCTGTTTTAGTAACTTTTTTTAAGTTTGCATTTAAAATAATAAATTGAGCGTTATAAAATTTATACCACGAGAAAGATCATAAAAATTCCTTTAAAATGAGACTTTTTTCGAATCTTTACCTCCATTTTCTGATTTTTGGTGAATTTTTAAAGATTGATTTTTAGAATTTAATTTATTAAATGCTGATCACGTGATTTCTTTTTTCTGGTACTTTAAATAAATTTATCGTCACGTGCATAAGAACAAAATAGACAAAAAATATTTTTTTTCTCGCTAATGCGGCAGACGATTGGACATTATTTTGTCTACAAAAATATCCCTTACGATTTTTTTATAAATATATATTTTTTTCTACATCAATTGTATATATTGATAGTCGTATTTATTATATATATATATATATATATATATATATATATATATATATATATATTGGCATTAATTGCATACATTGACAGTTGTATTTAATTTGAAAGTACTCCGTAGCGAAGTGCGGGTTTTTAGCTAGTATACACATATAAAAATATCTTAAAAGAAGTTTAACAATTGTGGATAAAAAATTTTGATAAATAATGTAGCACAACCACTTTAGTTCCTCAAAAATCCTCCCAATAAGAGACAAATTTTGCCTTTAAATTTCCGTATCATATTTTCTCCGCCTAAGAATTTAAAGGCAAAAATATTCTTAATAATGAATTGCAATCCATTGACTGTCGCTATTTCCTTACAATAAGAAGATAAACGACTTGCACAACAATTTTTTAGATAAAAAAAAATTTACATGCGAAATTGATTACAGATATTTGAAAGAATATTATGAGAAAATTCACGATATTTTTAAAACATGTGCATCAAGCAAAATATTTTAACAAGTTAGGCATAAGAAGTGAAAAATTGCGTAAAGTTATCAAAACTATTTAAAGTTATCAAAATTACTTGAAGCTGTTTCAGCTATTCTTTCGCAACAATGATCAAATGAGCTTTTTATAAATAAGCTTTTAAATTCTAATAGTTAACAGTTCCTTCCACTGTATGACTTCCTTTAATTGATGGAACGTTTATTCTGCGAGAGAAATTGAGCTTCTGAATGCTTTTAGATTGTTTCGGTAGATGGAACAGCTATATGCACCCAAAAATTTATGAGCATACTTGTAATGATACACAACGATAAATCATTATGAAATATAATCGTTGTCAATAACACTTCCTCACATCGCTGGAAATTTCAGTAATTAGAATATTGTCCAAGAGGTTTGAATACGCCAGTTAGATCTTCCCCCCTAATAGGAGGTTGTTACGAGGTTATAAATATTGTGATTCTATCAGTAGAGTATCAATCAAAAATTTCCCAATTTTGTAAAAAAAAAAATTAAACAAGACTCTTATTTAAGGTGACTGCCTACGTTGTAAATGCCATTTTTTTACTATTTTGGTCAATTTTATATTTTGCAAGAATCGTGTCATTCAATCTTTTCTCTTTTCAAAACCGTTTTGATTTTCATTCTACATTAATTAGAAGCAGAGTTATAGCTATTTTTAAAAACATCGTCTGATACAAACTTGAAGTGACAAACGACTTTAAATGCGTTTTTCTCAGAATTATGTTTTTAGCACAAATCTCTACCTTTATCATGATATCTCACATAATAATGCATATAATTTGATAAAAGTTTCAGGAAATGTTTTAGATGCTATTGTCAATGAAATGACGCACAATAATTGATGTATAATAAATAGTTTTTTGTTTGGAGTTGTTTTTATAAGGAAAGGAATGACGAATCGGGGGATAATTTTCATATTGGAACATAAAATTGTCTGTATTATTTTTGCATTTTAAAATTTCTCTTAGATTTTGGGTCATTTTGAAGATAACTGTCATATGTATCATGTGTGAGAAGGAAATTAAAATACTAGCATTAGAATTTTGTGCAGAGTGATAGGCGTTTTAGCTAAATTTCATTAAAAATTACTTCAAATTGACCAATTTATAAAAAAGTATGGTATTTACAGGCAAGTTTTTTTTTTATTTTTTAATGTTATTTTACCATAAAAGAAAAAAAAAATCCTTTAAAAATGATTTTTTTTAAAATTGGCTCCGAACGTAGGCAGTCACCTTAAAAAACTACAAATATCATTAGTCAAGTACATATTCCAGTGATGCCACAGGAAAATAATAAAAATTAAAAGAAATTCGTAGAAACATGAGAAAGTATAAAAATATTTAATTACGGAGAAAAAATACATTTGTCAGATATTGCTACATATGCGTTCCCTTTCATTTTGTTTAGTTTTTACAGTATTTTATTAACATCTGACTCTTTAATTTCTGGATGTATTTAAAATAAAATATGCTATGAATTGCCTTGTTAAAAAAAAATTTTAGTCTGTTTCTTCTCAATTCCTATCCTGACTCATTAAAGCGGCACTAAATCACACACATCAACTATCAGATTCTATTTATACAGAAACTAGCTGAAAACCCGCGCTTCGCTGCGGAGTACATTCAAATTAAATACAACGGTCAATGTATGCAATTAATGCCAAAAAAAATAAATATATATATTTATAATAAATGCGACGATCAATGTATGCAATTGATGTAAAAAAAAATACATATATATATTTAGAAAAAAATCGTAAGGGTTATTTTTTTGGATAATATCCAATCGTCTGCTGCATTAGAAAAATTTTGTCTATTTAGTTGTTATGCACGTGACGATAAATTTATTTTAAGTACCAGAAAAAGAAATCACGTGATCAGCATTTAATAAATTAAATTCTACAAATGAATCTTTAAAAATTCACCAAAAATCAGAAAATTGAGGTAAATGTTCGAAAGAGATTTCATTTTAAAGGAATTTTTATGATCTTTCTTTTGATATAACTTTTATAACCCTCAAATCATTATTTTAAATGCAAACTTAAAAAAAAATTACAAAAACAACTTAAAAATTTAATTTTAAAAAATCTAAGAAGAATTTTTCAAAAATCTTTCTTAGTGCACTCCTACACCACAAGAAGAATGGCCATGCAAAATTTCAGCCCTTTAAGTCCAGCGGTTTGGTCTGTGCGTTGTATGTCAGTGAGTCAGTTACGGAACTGTTTTATATATATAGATTACTAGCTGAAGTACCCGGCATTGCCCGGGATTTTAACAATATTTGTTAACCAAAATCAACACAGTATAAATAACATAGAAAGAGTATATGTGAAATGTTATACACATCTCAGAATTCAGGAATTTCAGCCTTTCATCATTGAAGCACTAAAATCTGAAAAGTAAAAATGTCAAATTGTCTAATGTTTGCTAACCAAAATTAATTTAAAACTAAACACGTTATAAATAACATAGAAAAAAACATGTGAAATCTTATACACATGAATAAAATGAAAACCCAATAAAAAAATATATAAAATTATAATAAACTCCTCAGAATTCAGCTAGATTTAGCCTTTTATCATTTGGGCAAAAAAAGAAGCTGAAATTATAGATTTAGCTGAAATTTCCAATAGAACCATGATATGACTCTAGCGTTGCCTCTTAAAAAATGAAGTGTTTGATTGAGGGCTGCAAACCATTCAACTCCTCTCCACATTAAACTCCTATAAACATCCTCTACATATTAAATTCCTTTTCTCTCCATAATAAACTCCTCAGAATTTTGGTAGATTCAGCCTTTCATGATAGTACCACTAAAACCTGACACATCCTCTCTAGAAATATAAATTTATTAATTACAATAATTAAACTCACTCAAATGTATAAATTACATAAGTTTTTTAACCAACATTTGAATAATTCGTAAATGAAAAAGCATAGGAAAATAAAAATAATAAGAACTTCCGGAATCGAAATTAATTACCCTTAATTTTTAATTAATAAAAAACCAACATAATATGAATAAAAACGATAGTTGTTATTAAAGATAATAATAAAAAAAGCATATGAAAATAATGCTCGCGTATGAAGTTAACTTTATGATATAAAAATAGTAATAATAATATAAACCGCGTGCATAAAATATTTAGCTTTTCAAGCGAAATAAATTAATTTTTAGAAAAAAAACTACTTTTAATCGAGAAATTAAATACATTGCGCAAAGTTTTGATTTTACCAACTTTCTACCCTACAATTTACACCCTACTTCTTTGAAGTTGGGTGTTGAAACAGCCTCTTTGAAAAATTTACACCCTACTTCTTTTAAATAGGGTGTAAATATAAAGTTTTAACAGCGAATTGAATGCCAGTTAAAAATTATTGTTGTTTAAAATCATATGAAAATTACGCTATTTTTAAAGATTATAATAAAAAAGCATAGGAAAATAACGCGTGCGCATGAAGTTAACGTTACGATATAAAGATAGTAATAATAATATATATATATATATATAACAGTTCCGTAACTAACTGACTGACTGACTAATTGACTGACAGACATACAGCGTACAGACCAAACCGCGGGAAATAAAAGGGCTGAAATTTTGCATGGCGATTCTTCTTATAGTGTAGGAGTGCACTAAGAAAGATTTTTGAAAAATTCTTAGATTTTTTAAAATTAAATTTTTGAGTTGTTTTAGTAACTTTTTAAAGTTTGCATTTAAAATAATAATAATTTGAGGATTATAAAATTTATATCACGAAAAAGATCATAAAAATTCCTTTAATATGAAATCTTTTTCGAATCTTTACCTCCATTTTATAATTTTTGGTGAATTTTTAAAGATTAATTTTTAGAATTTAACCTTTTACATGCCACACTATGATCAAGGAATAAAGTACCATATTTTGCTGCGTACCTTTGGTCGATAACTTCCAGGAAGTCGGTCCAACAGGTGTACTCCACTCATTCCTTTATTATATAATTTTATAATGTAAGGTTAAGGAAAATCAACTTTTATTTTAGCTCGGACATATCTTTTTGCTCTTCCTAATGGTTCGTGAGTGATAAAATTTGATGTAATAGTTACAACAAAACTATCGTTCCAATGGCACATATAAACTTCTCCATCGCATCGGTAATCCAACTCTCCACGTTGAAATTTCGATATTTCTTTTGCTGTTTTAAGAGAACATTGTCCCGTTCTGGAATCTCGCACTGTGCCGATTGCCTTGTAGAGAAATAATATGTCAAGAGATGGCGCTGTAAGCCCATCGGTTTGATTTTATTCTCAAATGTTTAGAATTCGCTTGTTCTTGTCTCAATATAGAGTGTTGAATCAGTTGTTAGAATGTAGATTTCTTTGAAAGGGATTAAGATCCCATAATATGTCTATTCTTTCGAATTTAGTTAATGTAGAGGCTTTCCAGCCTATTATTATCTTCTTGTAAATATGTAAATATATTAAATTCATTAAAAAATATGTAAAGATGATTTAAACTTTGCACCACTTTCGTTTTGAAGATTTCTCACTCCTTTGTTTAGTTTCTAGTAGAATATAGTAGTTAAATTTCTTCATGGTGCATCGGTCTCGCGAACCTAATAGTTTAGTATAGAGTAAAAATATTTAGTAATCGTTGTGTGTTCGTGATATTTTCAAGCAATTGGATAGCATTTTATGCGAAAACTGCCAAAGGTAAAGTTTTTGATACTTTATTTATTATGGATGTCAAGGCGTTAAACAAAAGAAGAGCTACTTTACGTTCTTCCATCACGAATATCGTTAAAAATGTTGATAAATTGATTGAAGACCAGGATAAATCAGGATTGGATGATTGTTTTGAACTTTTAAGTTCGAAAGAGATAGAAATTCGGGATTTAGATGAAAAAATCCAAAGTTTGATTAAAAATGAGGATGGTAAATTAGAATTAGATATTGTAACTTCCATGGAATATAGTGATACAATAATAATAACGAAATCAAAAATCAAACGTTATTTCAAGAACGTCGAATCTCAAAAATTGAACTTAAATATTTCTAGCGACTCGCATTCAGAAATCGGAAGTAAAAAAGAAAAAGAATCTGAAAGTAATGTTAAATTACCCAAAATGTCGATACAAAAGTTTTATGGCGATTGTAATGAATGGAGCAACTTTTGGAATTCATTTAAAATTACAATTCATGAAAATACAACGCTTTCAAAAGTAGAGAAGTTCAACTATTTAAAATCGTATTTAGGTGGAAATGCAGCAAGTTCTATTGATGGATTTTCGATTTCAGAATCCAATTATGATTCGGCTGTAGAGATTCTTACCAATAGATTTGGTCAAAGCCAGTTGATAATCAATATGCATATGTCAAATCTCTTGAATTTAAACCCTGTACAAAACTCGAATGATGTAACAAAATTAAGAAAATTGTATGACACAATAAATGTTCAAATTAGAAGTCTTTCCTCTCTCGATGTAAAACAAGAATCCTATTCTAACATGTTAATTCCGGTTTTGTTGAAAACCATTCCCAACGATATTGCTTTGGAGTTCCATCGTACTAATATAGATAGTCGAACTTTTAATTTAGACAATTTTCTCAAATTTTTACGGACTGAGATAGAATCCCGGGAAAAAATCTCCTGTTTGTCGCTTTCTCACAAATCAAAACAACTTCTGGAATCCAAGAACAAATATAACAAATTTGACTCAAAGTATACGTGGAATTCTAATGTTAAAAGAAAAGACTTTAACAAATATTCAAAACAAAAACCGTCGGTTACCACACATGAATTTATTGCGACAACATTACCAAACCGGAAGTGTATTTTTTGTTCTCAGGAACACTTATCGGAAAACTGCGGAGTGTTTACAGTAAATGAAAAAAGAGACATTTTAAAGCAGAGCAATAGATGTTTTTTGTGCACGTCTTTGAAACATAAATTGCATTTTGCCCTTATCGACAAACAAAGGCTTGTAGGATCTGTGGGGGCAAACACTATGAAGGTATATGTTTTAAATCAAACACGGCAGTCAAAAATTCGGAAGCTGATAAATGTGAGGTTTCTTCAATTTCAAAAATTGAAACACAAGTTGAACCACGAAGTGAAAAAATTGTTTCCGCCGTTTCGCATGTTAACAATGTGATACTTCTGCAGACCTGCACGATAAAAATTAAAGCAGGAAAAGAAAAAATGTTTGCCAGGCTCCTTCTTGATACGGGTAGCATGAAAAGTTTCGTCACACGCGAATTAGCTAACAAATTAAATCTCGAAGTAACTAGGAAAGAAAAATTAACTGTTTACACCTTTGGGAACACCACACCTATTCAAAGAAATTATGACGTGGTTAAATTGAGTTTGGAACATAAAAGTTCTTCTGACTCTAGAATAGAAGTTGAATTATTAGTAACGGATCAAATTTCAGGCTCAAACGTTCCGACTCCTAGATTAGAAGAAATTAGACAAATTCGACAACTAAAGAATTTGATACTCGCAGATTCCCTCGATAGTGAAGAATCAATTGGCATTTTAATCGGAGCGGACTATTATTATGATATTGTCATGGGACACATTAAGCGTTTGAATAAAAATCTTGTCGCAGTAGAGACTATTTTCGGTTGGTGTTTACAAGGAAGGGAGAGTCAGAATGAAGTCTCTCTATCATTCAATGTTATTGTAGGGGAAGATCTAATTTCTAAACAAATAACAAAATTTTGGAGTCTAGAAAATTCAGGACTTATTAGTGAAAAAGAAAATTTAGATTCAACCGAAAATGAAGCACTTAAACATTTCGAATCCAATATAACATACGAAAATTCTCGCTACAAAGTTAGATTACCTTGGAAACATGACACTTCAGATTTGAATGATAACTGGGAAATCGCAGAACAAAGGTTCGATCGACTTAGAAAACGGTTTAAAAGAAATCCAGATCTATTTTTTGAATATCAAAATGTAATACAAGATTACTTAAATCAAAATATCATAGAACGAGTAACAGATGTTCAAGGTGAAGAAAACGTTACATTTTACTTGCCACATAGGGAAGTTATACGCGAGAATCGAACCACGAGCAATTACGTATTGTTTTTGATGCGTCATCGCATCCCCCAGGCTCGAATTCTTTAAATGACTGTCTTCATGTAGGACCCAATTTGTACCCTGAGATATTCGACATCCTATTAAGGTTTAGATATAATCCTATTGCATTCACTGCAGACATCAGACAGGCCTTTCTACAAATTCTCATAGATGAAAGAGACCGAGATGTAACTAGATTTCTATTCTCCGAAATTCCCTCTGATGAAACCATCCCCCCTAATATATATAGATTTACTCGAGTGTTATTTGGGATGAACTGTTCTCCGTTTCTGTTGGCAGCGACTATTAGATACCACCTGAAAAAATATAGAGAAGTCTATCCTACAACTGTGGACCTTTTAGATGACAATATTTACGTAGATGACGCAATCGGAAGTCAGCTGACAGTCAGAGAAACTTTGACTACGACTCTAGAATCGATCAAAATTTTCAAAGAAGCTAGTATGCATTTGCATAAGTTTCGTACTAACTCGAAAGAATTACATGAACTGTGGATAAAGGAAGGTATCGTTTCAGATGAAGATCCCGAAACTTTTGATAAAGAAAATCTCCCATTTAAAGTCCTAGGTATGGCGTGGGATAATTCTAACGATCTGTTGTATTTTGATGTTCGAAGTCTATTGTCATTTTTGTCTAAACCTATAGAAACAAAAAGATTTATCCTACAGGTGTTGGGTCGGATTTTCGACCCTCTAGGAATTTTAGGACCCTTCACTGTTAGAATAAAGTGTTTGATACAAAGGATCTGGTCATCGCGTATAGATTGGGATGAACCACTGCCAGAAGATTTAACCTCCCAATGGAGAAACTGGTGTGAGGAGATTCCTCAAATGGCCGAATTTTCTATCCCTCGTCATTACTTTTTCAAATTCTCGAACTTTGATGTCCAAAATATCGAATTACATTGTTTCTCAGACGCAAGCACGAAAGCCTATGGTACAGTTGCCTACTTACGTTTCACAACAAACAATAATGAAATTAAAACTGCCTTCGTTGCTTCTAAAAATAGGGTAGCTCCACTAAAAGCTCTCACTTTGCCTAGATTGGAGTTGATGAGAGCACTATTGTCAGCAAAGTTAAGTAACAATATTTTGAAATCGATAAAGTTAAATATACCTTGCTTTTTTTGGACAGACTCGACAATTGTTTATTTTTGGATCAGAAAACAACCGGCAACTTTCAAACCCTTCGTAAAGAATCGTGTCGAGGAAATTCAAAAATTGACCCCGCCTCAAAATTGGCATTACTGTCCAGGGGTGGACAATCCTGCAGATCTCGTATCTCGGGGAACGAAAATATCTAAATTAACGAATGAACCCATTTGGACCCAAGGTCCACGGTGGCTTCAGCTCTCTCCTGATCTTTGGCCAAAATTAGACCTTACAGACACAATTGACGAAACCAAACTTGAATATCGGAAAAAATCTACTGATGTACATCAGCTTGAATGTACTACCGTAAATATTGATGACCTCTTTGACTTATCAAAATATAGTAATTTAGAGAAACTGTTGAGGGTCACCGCTTGGATAAAACGCTTCGTTTCAAAATTGAGAAAATGTAGTAGTGTTGAGGGAACTCTAAAAACAGAAGAACTATTAGAAGCCGAAAATTTCTGGATTCGGTCTGAACAAAAAACGGTTTTTGCCGAAGAATATAAATCCTTAATAGAAGGTAAACCGATTGACAAGAACTCCCCTCTGTACAATTTTGTCCCATATATTGATGAAAAGGGAATCATGAGATTAGGAGGAAGATTAGAATTTTCTGACTTTACACTAGGTAATAAGCATCCAATAATTCTGCCTAAAAATTCTAGATTGACCTATTTAATTGTACGTAAACAACACGAGAAGACAATGCATGGAGGGACTGCTGCAACTTTGGCTAAAGTTAGATCTCGCTTCTGGGTCCCGAAAGGACGTCAGTTAGTCAAAAAGACTATAAAAAGTTGTTTAATTTGCCAAAAATATTCAGCCAAACCTGCAGACCAGATGACAGCGCCCTTACCTAAAGACAGAATCCTTGAATCACCCCCATTTGCTGTTTGTGGAGTTGATTTTGCTGGGCCGGTTTACGTAAAGAATTCAAAGGATACTCAAAAATCATACATCACATTATTCACATGTGCTGTAACCCGAGCTATACACCTGGAACTAGTTTCAAACATGTCGACAGAATCATTTTTACTTGCATTTCGCAGATTTTTGAGTAGAAGGGGAAACTGTAAAATCATTTATTCTGATAACGCAAAAACCTTCAAGAAGGCTAAAAAAGAAGTTGAGAACTTTTCTAGAATTTTAGAAGATGATGTGTTTAAAAATTTCATTGCCAAAGAGAGAACTCAGTGGAAGTTTATCATCGAGCGAGCCGCATGGTGGGGAGGGTTTTATGAAAGACTCGTAAGATCCGTCAAAAACTGTTTGAGAAAAGTTATAGGAAAAGCGTTGTTGACCTTCGAAGAAATGTCTACTCTACTCGTCGAGGTAGAAACTGTTCTTAATTCACGACCTTTGAGCTACGTTTATAATGAAAATGATGAGCCACAACCCTTGACTCCAATGTGTTTCCTGAACTTTGGACGAACTGATCCTACGTACCCTTTGACTTTCGCTGAAATCATCGGTATCGAAACAACAAGAAAGACTCTCTTAAAAAGAAAACGCTATCAAGAATTGCTGTTAAAACAGTTGTGGAGTAAATGGAAACAGCAATATTTGTTAGACCTTAGAACCGCCCATTCTTTAAAAAATCCTGACTTTCAACCCGAACTAAAATTAGGAGATGTTGTGCTGATTCAAGGAGATAGCAAAAACAAACTGTTACGGAAACTAGGTAAAATCATTAAAGCCGTTCCTGGACGTGACGGTAAAGTTCGATCTTATGAATTAAAAACTGGAAATGGGACTTTGAAACGAACTGCACAACACTTATATCCTCTTGAACTATATTGAACTCTAACGTTTATATATCCTTTTTTATTTTACTTAAATATTGAATTGAATAATTTGAAATGTTCTTTAGTTTATTATTCTTTTAAGTTTGAAGTTTCAAACTTCACTATTTGAATTGTTTAATAATAATTTTCTTTATATTTGCATTTATTTTAATAATAATTCCTATTACTTTTTAATTTGTTAAACGCTTTCCTATTTTATTTTAGATAGAACTTTATGCCTATTATATACTCTAGATATTGAAAAGTATTGTTGATATTGATGTGATTTAATTCAAGTATTAACCTATTGTTTATTCTCTCTTTTTTGCACTGTATTTTTGAAAAATCTGATTGATTAGAAATTTTGCTTTTTAGAAATGGGAATTTTTTGTTCATGATTGTATTGGAGTAGATGAACTCCTATCAGAGTTCAGGTGGGGAGTGTGTAGAGAAATAATATGTCAAGAGATGGCGCTGTAAGCCCATCGGTTTGATTTTATTCTCAAATGTTTAGAATTCGCTTGTTCTTGTCTCAATATAGAGTGTTGAATCAGTTGTTAGAATGTAGATTTCTTTGAAAGGGATTAAGATCCCATAATATGTCTATTCTTTCGAATTTAGTTAATGTAGAGGCTTTCCAGCCTATTATTATCTTCTTGTAAATATGTAAATATATTAAATTCATTAAAAAATATGTAAAGATGATTTAAACTTTGCACCACTTTCGTTTTGAAGATTTCTCACTCCTTTGTTTAGTTTCTAGTAGAATATAGTAGTTAAATTTCTTCAGCCTTAAAGCCTTTGTTAGATAAATCTGTCAGCAGACTGTACGATGTAAAAAATGTTATCGAAAAATATTTTGCGTTTCTCTGGATTGTCAATAAAAGATAATAGTTCGGAGACTTTTTTCTTGATAATGCGGCAGACGATTGGACATTATTCAAAAAAAATATTAAAATAATGTAAAAGATATGTTCCTCAAACTGTACTACATTAACTGTACTATATTCTTTAGTATGTCCTATGAGATTTAATTTGAATATTTTCTTCTACATTATTTTGTCTATAAAAATATCCCTTACGATTTTTTTTATTAATATATTTTTTGTTTTTTTTACATCAATCGTATACATTGATCGTCGTATTTATTATATATATATATATATATATTGGCATTAATTGCATACACTGACATTGTATTTAATTTGAATGTACCGTTCGTTTAGGAACACCTCCTAAACGAACGTTTAGAAGGCGTTAGTTTATGGAATACTAAAAGTTTAAAATAGTGGCGCCATCTGTTGCTCATTTGTGAATCGAGAATCGCATCCTTCAAAAATTCTTGGTTATCCTAATTGTTAGCAATACAATGCCCAGAAATAAATTATTGATGAATGTTTGTTACCCAAAATCAATTTTAAAACTAAACACAGTATAAATAACATAGAAAAGATTTAGCCTTTATCATTGGAGCAAAAAATTCTGGAAAGTAAAACATAAAATATATAAATTTATAATAAACCTACCAAAATCCATTAAAAAACTAAACACAGTATAAATAACATAGAAAAAAAAGCATACGAAATGTTATACACATTAATAATATGAAAACCAATTAAAAATATATAAATGTATAATAAACTCCTCAGATTTCAGCTATATTCGGTCTTTCATCATAAAAAAGTTGAAAAAAAAAATAAAAATAATTTTTAAAAATAATAAAATAAAATAATAATAATAATTTAAAAAATAAAGATAATAATTAAAAAAATAATAAAATAAAAGCTGAAATAAAAAAGCCTTCATAAAAAAGCTGAAAATACAGGTTTAGCAAAATTTGCGCGATCCCGACTCGAACGCAAGTATTACGGGGTACCAAACGAACCATTTTAACGAATACGCCACGATTATACACAATATTGTTGAGTAAAGTAAAAAATATACGCAATCAGTTTTTTGGAAAGTTGCTATGGGTTGGTGAATATACATACATTTATGGAGTAAGAGGAGTTTTAAGTGAGAAATAAGTTAGCAGGATAGAAGCTTAGTCTTTAACTCTTCAATAGACACAAAGACATTAGCTAGGGGGATTGCAGTAGCGATTAAAAAAGATCGTGACACTTAGCGTGGTTGATTCGAATTTTCCATCGCGTGTGAGAGTGTCAATATGCCGTTGGATCCGATTTATTTTAGAGTATAAAATCTGACTTGAAAGATTATTATTTTCATTTATTATTCTGGTTTAATATATAACTTGAAACTTTTTGATTTTATTTATTTTTATCTTTTCGCTCGCTGTTTGTCAGCTAACCCTAACGTGGACGCCATATTCAGAGGAGTGATTCCACAAAGTGTAACAGCTTACAAATTGTTGGTTTTTTATTAATTAAAAATCAACGGTAATTAATTTCGATTTTTGAAGTTCTTCAGACCCTCGGCTGTTTTTAAAGACGCCTGTATGTAAAATTTCACGATCGTTGCTCCTAAACTGTGGATTTCTATACAATTACAGAGATACAAACATTCATTTTTATATATTAGATTTTGAACAAAACTCATGGAATCAATTCAGAAAATTGAAATAGTTGACTTTTCTATTCTACGAAGGAAATTAATATTGAAGACACAGGTGATACTTGTAATAATGGGCCGTAGCTTAACAGGGCATACGAAAATTTCGCCATGCGAAATTTTCTATGCGAAAATCATCGTAACATCTATTTGTAAAATTTACAAGGAGCATTATTGCCGATAGAGAATATAGGAAACGATGAAGTCTTGTTCTCACGGGGAAATGAAAAAGAATACATTTTCTGTCTACTAATATTTGCTTTGTCTATATATAAAAAACAGTTCCGTAACTGACTCATTCATTCATGGACTGACATACAACGCACAGACCAAACCGCTGGACCTAAAGGGCTAAAATTTTGCATGGCGATTCTTCTAACAGTGTAGGGGTGCACTAAGAAAGATTTTTCAAAAATTCTTCTTAGATTTTTTTTACTTAAATTTTTAAGCTGTTTTTTAAACTTTTTTTGACGTTTACATTTAAAATAATACATTGAGGGTTATAAAATTTATATCACGAGAAAGATCATAAAAATTCCTTCAAAATGAAATTTTTTTCGAATTTTTACCTCCATTTCCTGATTTTTGGTGAATTTTTAAAGATTAAATTTTAGAATTTAATTTATTAAATGCCGATCACGTGATTTCTTTTTCTGGTACTTTCAATAAATTTATCGTCACGTGCATAACAACTAAATAAGCAAAAAATATTTTTTTTCCTTGCTAATGCGGCAGACGATTGGACATTATCCAAAAAAATATTAAAATACAGTAAAAGAAATGTCTACAAACTGTACTATATTAACTGTACTATATTCTTTAGTATTCTTTATATTAGATTTAATCTGATATTATTATATATATTTACATCAATCTAATATATTTAATCGATTTAATATATATATTTTACATCAATCGTATACAATCGATAAATCGATCGTCGTATTTATCATATAATATATATATATATATTTGGCATGAATTGCATACATTGACCGTTGTATTTAATTTGAATGTACTCCGTAGCGAAGTACGAGTTTTCAGCTAGTATACATATAAATATTAAATCCCTGCAGCATTATCATTTCCATTCCAAAGCTTCCAATGCACCCGACAACTGGCATAGCAACTGATGCCTTCCAGAGCTGAATCCCTGCCGGTGAATAGGCTGCCATCACAAATTGATAGGCTCGTACCTTCTCCCACCATCATTGACCTCATAAAAGGACTTTCCGTTCTGTGGATTTAACGTGCCGATATCCGACCTAGACACGAAGGTATTTAGTGGAGTGCTCGGGATTCAAACCGAGCACCCACAGCCCGAATCCCAACGTGCTACCACTAGGCTACCTCGAATCCTTATCATTGCCATTCATGAATTTGCTTCTCTTCAAGTACAAAAATAAAGACCGAAGTTGCAAACAGATTTAAATTGAACTGTAAACAATCATACTCAAAGTTGTATTTCAGAACATATTTCCGAATAACAGAGGACATTTGAGATTACGTTTTTCTAACGTCTCTTGATGGCTAAAAATTAAGCAAATTACAACAAATAACAATGAATGTAATATATAATTAGTAATCTCACTAATTGAGGTGAGTTTCAGAACATAAAACCGGGGTACTTTCCTCGGAATTCGCTGTTATTACAAAGACTGCAAGAAAAAAATTTCAATTTTGAAAACAGAGTGGGGAAATTTCCAAATAAAAATATATTTCGCATACTTTACTGTCTCGAAAATAGTCGTGGGGAACAGAGAA
>OU015492.1:220487866-220507866 GCA_907164885.2 Dolomedes plantarius | reverse complement strand
TTAATGAATTAATATTTGAAAAAACTGTATTAACATCAAGTGTCATCCACTACAAGTTTAAAAAAAATGTATTTGAACTTGAGTGGATGAATAAAGAGTATTTTATTAACGATTGAAAATTTGAACAAGATATATATAGGGAGAGTGTGAACGAATAGTAGGAATTGAAAAAGTCAATACTTTCCCACAAAACATAAAATTAAAAAAAACTTAAAGTCCGACGAAGATGAGACATGTCTTACTTTGGTCCCCCCAATTTTTCTGCATCCATTGGTATCGCTCTCGACCCCATACCCCCAGTGGTTTCGGAAGAGATAGATTGACAAGCTTTTACAGCGGCAGCGGGAGTTACTTTTTTTTAGAATAGAGAGATTGAAGCAAATTTTTTCAGGAAAAAAAATTACTGCTTCAAACAAATACATTATTATTTATATCTCCGGTACCATATTTTTAGCTATCAAGTTTTTACCCTCGTTTTCCTTAGACCGATGAATAAATTATTCGTGCACTCATGATGGTTCTTAACTATTCAAAAAAGTTTCTAAGAAACTGCACCGAATATTGATTCACTGACTAGCAGAAGAGAGTGAAATTTTGTATTTTTGCGGTGCTGGAATCTGAGATTTTTAGTTCCCAGCAGAAAAAAAAAATGAACCATTAATAAAGTCGTTTTCAAAATTTTTAATAATATTTAATTTTCCTTCTGCCGTTCAGTATAAAAAAATAACTATATAATGGTAGATGTATTTTTCTTTACTGCTGTTTCCGCGATAATAATTATTTGACTAAGGGCCTGTTCTCATAGGAGACCGTTGCGTTGCGTTAAGGAAAAGATGACGTTAAGACGAAAATAAACCAATCATATGCCTCCAAACGATTAGCAATGAAATTTTTAACGCCTATGATTGGTTTATTTTCGTCTCAACGTCATCTTTTCCTTAACGCTACGCAACGGACTCCTATGTGAACAGGCCCTTAGAAGAGTCTTCAAATTACCAACATTGACCCTAGTGCATCTACATACGCAATTTCATTCCTATAAAATAATATCTCTTCGATTTTAATACACCATACCTGACAAATTAAAAAAGAAATCTTTTGAATATTTCTAACTTAAGGGGACAGTGGACTTTCAAAATTGTGAAATTTGTCCAAAAATTCGATTTTTTTTTTATTTTATTGAATTGTGAAACTACGGACGAGTAGGAATGTGTTGCAAAAAGAATTTTTAATTTCTGTGATTACTTTCCTCGTTATAGGCATTTGTATTTAATTTAGATATTGTGTGGTTGCTAATAGCGATAACTTTAAATGTGTTTTTCTCAAAATAAAAATTTTCATGTCATACGAATATTCAAAATGCTACGGGCGCATTTCTAATTAATGAATGTTTAAAATAAGCAATAAGTTTCATTGTTAATTCTATAAGGTATCCTGTAAATAAAAATGACCATATTATGTGCAAAAGAAATGCGCATGGAACATTTTTAATGAGGCCAATTTTTGATATAATTAATAATTCATAACTCATAAATTATTAATATTTCATCGTTAAATTTTAACCTCTTTTACACATCTATGGTACTAATCACATATTCAAATTTCAAGCAAATCCATTCAAAACAAAAAAAGTTAGGTTTGATGGTCCACTGTCCCCTTAAGCTCAGGGAAAGTTTTAAAACATTTTGGGGATTAGGGAAACGAAGAACCGTGTACAGAGTGCAACATTTTCGTAATTCTGAATGGTTTGTTTTTACATGTAAGGTTTGAATGTTCTAAACGGTTTCTATTTATAGCTATTCCCTTTCTAATGCAGGTCTGATTTTCTAACCCTTGTATTCCTTTCCATTCATTGGTAGTCGTGATTAAACCGTGGTACACAGGCGATTATACTGGATTACAATACGACAAAAGCAGGAGTCGATGGAGTCGATCCAATGTTCAGCTATTACACGGTATCCCGCATATCACGAAGATGGTCAATCTCATTGTGTTTTAGGTTTTTGGACATAATAGGAATCCATTCGCAAGTTGTCCTCACATTCAATAAACCGGACAGTTTTGAAATAAGGCGAATGTATCTGCATTCTTTGGCCTTTAATCTATATATATATAAAACAGTTCCGTAACTGACTCACTGACATACAACGCACAGACCAAACTGCTGGACCTAAAGTGCTGAAAATTTGCATGCCGATTTTTCTTATGGTGTAGGGGTGCACTAAGAGAGATATTTTTGAAAAATTCTTCTTAGATTTTTTAAAATTAAATTTTTAAGCTGCTTTTGTAACTTTTTTTAAAGTTTCCATTTAAAATAATAATGTGAGGGTTATAAAATTTATATCACGAGAAAGATCCTAAAAATTCCTTTAAAATGAAATCTTTTTCGAACCTTTACTTCAATTTTCTGATTTTTGGTGAATTTTTAAAGATTAATTTTTAGAATTTAATTTATTAAATGCCGATCACGTGATTTCTTTTTCTGGTACTTTCAATAAATTTATCGTCACGTGCATAACAACTAAATAGACAAAAAAAATATTTTTTTTCTTTCTAATGCAGCAAACGATTGGATATTATCCAAAAAAATATCCCTTACGATTTTTTTTAAATATATATATATATATATATATATATATATATATATATATATATATATATATATATATATATTCATCAATTGTATACATTGATCGTCGCATTTATTATAAATATATATATTTATTTTTTTTGGCATTCATTGCATACATTGACCGTTGTATTTAATTTGAATGTACTCCGTAGCGCAGCGCGGGTTTTCAGCTAGTTATAAATATATCGCAATATTATGAACATTTTATATCTTGTCATAAAACGCAGAATTATTATTTTCAATCTGAAAAAAAAAGTTCATTACAAAAGGAATAATCAAGATCGAAAGAGACGTTGCACTTTGCCCCACGCACGTCTGCTGGTGTTCCAAAAATTGGCGCACCCGCTGAAGGGTTAATTAGGAGTTTTACGGCACTGAAGGTCATTTGATTATTAAAAGTTTGCAGAATAAGACAGCAATGTTGCTTCACCTGCATGATGCTCCCATAATAAAGCAGACACAAGAGTCGCGAAGTATAAGGGCTAGTGTCCTCGGAACAAGGTCTACAACCCTGGGGGGGGGGGTAAAACTTGAATAAAATAGAAACATTTTTCTCGTTGTGACTGTTATAATGTAATACAGAAAAGGGTTTAATTAAATCAATGATTAGATTTGACATCATAACATATGCTTATAATGTTATAATAATTATTATAATAACATATGCTTATTATTATAATAATTATTATATGTTATAATTATATGTTATATGTTATATGTTATATGTTATAGTTATATGTTATAAATATGTTATAAATATGTTATAAATATGCTATAAATATATGTTATATGTTATAAATATGTTATAAATATGTTAAATATTGTAACATAAATATACTAACATATGTTATACGTTATAAATATGTTATTTTGTAGCCATTGTTTATATATATATGCATTATATATATAAACAATGGCTACATATGCTTATTATAATAATAAATAATAATTATTATATAACATATAATAATAACATATAATAATTATTATAAATATAATTATAACATATAATAATTAATAAAACATATAATATAACTTAATATACAACATATAACATATAATTATAATGTTCATTATGCGTAAACCTCTATTAGCACTCAAGTAACTGATGATATGGAAGATTTTAGTTAATCCTGCAGTTTTTCACCCTAACTGTCTGACTATATCAAGTTACGGGCATTAGACTGATGTTGTCTGTTCACTAGTATAACAGGGGGAATGTCTTTGATGGCCATTTCAAATAGCTGTGCAGAGCACTGTTGTGCAGTCAATAATCGATAATGATCATTATTACACGGTGTACCGGATATGGCGGACGTAATTTCCTATTTATTAGTCCGGTGGCATTGTTGGTCCTAGGATTGACTAAATGGCATCAGCTCATTTCACAAAACCGATTATTAGGCTTTAAATTTTAATAGTAAGTTATCACGGGTATATTATAGCTTATTGAATGCAAGTTTTAGTTGAAAATGTCTCAAACTAATAATTGTTTATTTCCAAAATAAATGTCTGTTTCTTAAATAGAAAAAGAGTCAAGCTTTTGTTTATAGTTTTCTATGAGGATATGAATGTTTTGCTTATTGCATTAATCGTATAAGACTATCAAACATCAATTCTTATGTTCTTGATAAAATAGGCTTAAGATTTGGGTTTCTGCAATTAATTTTTAGGAGTTCTAAGCCATAGTTTAAAATGCAGGTGAAATATTTATTCAAAAAAAAGTTCCGAACATTATCAATAATCCATGGGCTTGCATTTTTGGAAAATAAATTTCTTTAAGGTTTATTGCATGGTCATTGCGTGGTTTGATCAGACTGATTATCTAATGGATATGTTCACAATTTGAATGATTTTTCCTTTCCAGGAAAAGTGTGAAATGTTTCTTAATAACTTTAAAGGAAATTTCGGGTACTGTACATAATAAACTTATTTAATAATGAACGGGATATCTGTTGGAATAAAAATATTAAAAACATTTTATTCACAAACGTAATAAAAATCTAATTTTCCACATATTTTTTTAGTGATTCGACGTTGTAGGTAAAATAAACAATTGAAATACTAAAAATATTTAAATGATTTATATTATCTGAACACAACATTCTTATTGTTTTTGAAATATTAGATACATTTTTTATATTTTATACATATTTTGTATTAAAAATACAGAAACCACCGCTTATAGTGATCACTGGTTATAATAATCAACCGTTTATAAGAATCAATATCGCGAAAACAAAAACAAATGAATTATTTCCATGTTAAAATTTTTGCTTTAAAGAATCAATCCACCGGTTTTAAGAATCAGTTTACACTCTTTGCTTTCCTTTCAATTTTCAAAAAAACCTACTTAAACCCTCAAAAGGGACGAAGTTCTTTCTTTTTTTTTAAGAAAGATTGATAAGATGGGATGGAATATAGTCGTAAAATTCACCCCTTTCTTTATTAGACATAACATAATAGTTTCCCCTTAAACGCTTTACCACAACACTGCCCTATTAGCTTGACCCGGGGGCAACTTTACCCGTCCGAGTAAATCTTCGTCTGAGACTATAAATATTGAAAGAGGTATAAACAGCCTTCTGAAAACTTCGTTACGTCAAACTACCGTAGAAAACTTTTTCTTGCTCCCTTCCTGTAGTTGAAATGTTAAAACTGTTAAGCAGGTATGTTGTAACTTGTAACAAATATTGCATTTTTTTCTTTTCTTACTATAATCATGTGTATCTACTTATAGGTCTAAAAATTAAGTTTTATTTTTAAAACTATAAAAAATAATTTTAATAAAAGATAGTTAACGTAAATTAAAGAGTATTTTATGGTAAATTATCTAATATATGTATATATAAGTGTGTGTGTTCCTGTCCAAAAACCTAAATTTCGGTTATAAGAATCAACCGCTTATAAGAATCAAAAACAGTAATAACAAACGTGATTCTTATAAGCGGAAATCAATGTATATTTATATTATGTTATTATATTATATATATATATATATATGTGTGTGTGTGTGTGTGTGTGTGTGTGTTAGTTAGTTAAATATATAGAGAGAGAGATATTTTCATTAAAAATGCTTTTTTACATACTCAAATATTTAGTATTTGCGACAAATACTATGATATATACTTCTGAAAATCTCGTCAGACATCACTTTAGAGACTTGAGGTATACGTTTTTCGAGAATAAAATTAATGTCCATTGTTTTTCCTTTCCTACGGCCAACCGATGAACCACGAAATTACCTAACAGAAAAGAAAATCATTACTCTTGTTTAGAAATGTTTTGCGTGGCTTTTTCGGAGACGTCTCCTCTCGTAGAAGACAGGGTAATAACAAAAAGCGGGAATAAGCGGTATTCTATTATAACTAAAGACTCAATTTATTACTGCGTTAATAATTGAATAGTTTACTGAAAAATAATCGGTTAAGCGCGCATTTAGTTTTAGTAACAAATTTTATTTATGTTAAAGAAGATTGGAGAAATGAATTTTATGGTTTGCAGTATGAATTATGCATTTTTTATAACCCAGGAAAAGGTAAAGACATTTTCGGCAAAACTATGGTTCTATTCTTCATATGAGCAGGAAACACTTTAGGATGAATAAAAATTACTAGCTTATTCAGATTCTCATTTTGTCAAAAGTGTTTAAATGGTAGATTTTGTTATGTTACTAGAATCCGTTAAACTATGATTTTCATCTCAACCTATATGATTTTCCTCTATGATTTTCATCTATGATTTTCATCTCATATATGAGAGAATATCAAAGATAAATATCCCTCTTTGAATATTTAGCCTAATATGTAAAACTAGGTGGCCCGTACGAAAATTTCATACGCGAATAAAATACGATTCATTTTAAAGCGAGGTTGTTTGTTTGTTGCAGGATGGAAGAAGAACGGGTTCATTTTGTAGCCATTGTTTATTTGTCAAATAACAATGGTGCGTAAGAATAATACAAAACCGATTGCAAAACGCCTTTGGCCACAATATTGGAGGTGAAGCATGACACAAAACAGGGAAACAGGAGGTATGTACATGTCAAAACTTTTGTAGACTATATTAAAAGTTAAGATTGAAACAAACTCGTTGGAAAATGTGATATTTACGTTACAAAACCTGTTTGTACGCACTATTTGGCCGCGCCGTATAGACGCATCCAGGGAAAGAACTCCAGGACCAAAAGTCAATGTCAAACCCTCTTCACTTCTACGGGTTCGCTTTTGGTTCGTTTTGTAATTTGACGTTTGCAATGGTACACAAGTAAATTTTCACACAAGTAGCGTCACAGAGTTCAGTACCACACCAGTGAATATTCAAAGTTTTATTTTCTTTTGCAAGCACAAACGCAACACTAATTTATCTACAAACTTATTTTACAGAATGATATACAAAAATCTAAATAGGTCAATCATCTATATTCTGACTGCTATCTAACAAGGTCTAGTGCGTCTTCTAGGTCTCAATACACCCACGCACTTTACTCGTCTGCCCGACTCTCTCAAGAGCCAACAATCGCAGACTAAAACCCGCACGCCTTCTCTCGCGTGGGCACAAGCAGTATCTGACCACCCTCTGCCTTCTACACGGGGCACCATCAACAATCTCGAATCCCTTATCGAGCCGGGGTCATTGCCCTACCCCCCTGCCTCCTTGAGAAGAGAGTAGCAGGGACAAGACAAAAATTGGTGACGCGGCAGACACGACTTTGATTAAAAAAAAACAATACGATGTGTCATTCTAAATTAACAATTCGTCAGAAACTGAGATCTTAATCTTTAAAATGGTACCTCATTTATCGAGTTTGGTTGAGTATGAAGGGAGAAAAAGGGATCGTCACCAAAAATCACCTTCTAGAAACAATATATATGACACAGTCCATTGATATTGCATTGCAATATCCTCAAAAAGTTCCTACCAGACCCAGGAAGAATTGGTGTAGAATGTAGCTTATATTTCGAACGGAGCCCTCTACGAACACTCCGAACGCGCCCCTTTTTCTCCTGCGCGACGGACGTGGCAGTATTTCCAAAATTCTTCAACCGACGAGTCCTGAAGATGAGTAGAAAATGCAGCTTCAGAAGGTCCGAGGACCGTGAGGCACCAAAGGATGAAGTCTGACTTTGCCTCTGCCTGCAGTGCTTTAGCTGGGCAAAATGGAATGCCTTCACGCCTTGTGGTGACCCTACCAGGAGTATACACTCCCGACGTACTTCGCCCATTCCGCCCAGGAACACTCCCCCGCCACGATAAGGCAGCATTCTGAGCAGGACTCTGAGGACGCCATCTCCGGTAGCGGGATGTACTTCAAGCAGAGGAATGGTATTAGGACATGTCGGAGAAACCCCAACTACTGCTCAGTTTTTCGGGCTGAACTCATAGCTATTGAGGAGGCTTTGAATTATTGCGTCAATGTGGGAGTCAATTCAGACATCTGGATACTGAGTGATAGCCGCGGTTCTATTCAGCACCTGGCTGAATGGTGGAAACATGGTGACAGAACGACAGTAAATATTGTTCGGTAGTTGAGCTGCTGGAGTGTCCATAACAGGATATTTTTTCAATGTGTACCGTCACACATAGATATTTACCGTAATGAGGCTGCGGATGGACTGGCCAAAGGAGGACATCCTTAAGGGTCCTTTTGACGGCAGCTGTCTTTCTTTCTCGGAACTTGCTTCTCGAGTCAAACTTGAAATCAACTCCTCTTGGAGAAAGCCCCCCCCCCCCAAGCGGCCGCAATCGTACATGAGTTGCATGATTGCGCCCGTCCTGGTGCTGCTTTGATTTGGGGCAAGCAGTAGGGGAGAATAGATCGCTCTGGCCAGGCTCCGTAGCGGCCATCTTCGTGCTCTACAGTTTGTGTCGGGCTCTAAAGTTTACCCACTTTGTCCGAAGTGCAGTTTGGCCAAAGTGCAGGCCACTCCTGCCCATATCCTGACATGTATTGGTTGCCAGAGGAGCCAGCTGTACTCCAATCCTGGCGCGGTTCTTCATCTTTTGGAAACTCACAAGTTCATGGACTTTGATCTGATGTTGCTGTCGGTTAAGTGGGATAAGCAACAACATATATGATGACTAGCTGAAAACCCGAGCTTCGCTACGGAGTGCATTCAAATTAAATACAACGGTCAATGTATGAAATTAATGACAAAAAAAATAAATATATATATTTATAATAAATGCGACGATCAATGTATACAATTGATGTAAAAAATATATATATATATATATATATATATATATATATATATATATATATATAAAAATCGTAAGGGATATTTATTTTTTTTGGATAATATCCAATCGCCTGCTGCATTAGAAAGAAAATAATTATTTTTTTTGTCTATTTAGTTGTTATGCACGTGACGATAAATTTATTTAAAGTACCAGAAAAAGAAATCACGTGATCAGCATTTAATAAATTAAATTCTAAACATTAATCTTTAAAAATTCACCGAAAATCAGAAAATAGAGGTAAAGATTCGAAAAAGATTTCATTTTAAAGGATTTTTTATGATTTTTCTTGTGATATAAATTTCATAACCCTCAAATTATTATTTTAAATGTAAACTTTAAAAAAGGTACAAAAACAGCTTAAAATTTAATTTTAAAAAATCTAAGAAGAACTTTTCAAAAATTTCTCTTAGTGCACCCCTACACTATAAGAAGAATCGCCATGCCTAATTTCAGCCCTTTAGGTCCAGTGGTTTGGTCTGTGCGTTCTATGTCAGTCAGTGAGTCAGTTACGGAACTGTTTTATATATATAGATGATGATGGTATTTTTTTAATTTAAAGGTTAGTGTTCAAAAGATAAAAGTAAAAGTAAATAAATAAGGGAGCGCGTACTTGCCATCTAGAAATAAATTAAATTTTTACGTGTCTCGCTAACGTTTTCCCATAGAGTTTACAAAAGAAATTTGTCATTCCGCCACGCACCGACCATTGTTCCCACATCATTTTTTTCTTAGACTTGCACATCTGCATGATAAGACTTATTTTGATTATCCATTAATTATGAGACAAATTAGAAGCTATTCCTTAGCAGCTTGATATAATTTTGTCATATGCAATTCAATTGTGCACATAGAATTGAACAAATAAAATTAAACTCTAAAAAGGCATACCAAAGAAAAATATCACTCATAAAATGTTCTTCAGGGGGGGGTGGAAAATAGATTGTTGTCTAAACAAATTGTTTTGCCATGCAAAAAGAATAATGTACCCGTACGCGGGTGTTGCCAATAAATAAACTCATTAATGAATTCACAGAATGATAATAAAAGCAAAAGATTTCAAAATATAAATGTTCAGTGCGATTGATAATGGTAAATTTTAAAAAGCTAGCACGCGCGCCATCTAGCGGAAGAAAAAATGTTTATAATGTTTATATTTTGACCTTTCTTTGATTTACAATCTGTTATTCTAAATTAACAATTCGTCAGAAGCGGGGATCTTAATCTTTAAAATGGTACCTCATTTATCGATTTTGGCTATGTATGAAGGGAGAAAAGGGGATGGAACAAAAAAACACCTTTTAGAAATAATATATATAGATTTAATTCAATCACTTATTTCTAACAAAACGCATTACATTTTTTTTAGATTTTGAAACTGGCATCTTAGGGCTACACGAAGAAAAACCTATCTCAGAGCCCTCAGTAAATAGACCTATAAAAGTGACAGAATGTATATTTTAAGTTTTCAGTGATTTTCCACATCATATCATACATGGCGGTGTCTGAAAATGTTTTCCATTTAAGGCATCTTGCCCCATCGAAGATTTCCTTGTCGTGAATACACAACGACAAATGCAGTTTACAGCTTCTAGTTGGGAAAACCTTTTGCCAAAGTGCATGCTGCACAGAAAGTTTTCTGGTGATAATATTATAATTTTTATCGACGATAATTTGCAGCTACTCTTTACATCACAAATGCAGAACTCCTAAGATATCTTTAAAGATTTTTGCGCGAAATTTAATGCATTCTTAGGTGAATCTTAACGACAGAAAAGAATTGCTTGGATCCAATTCCATCGGATATTCAAACGTCATCCCAGAGACATATACAATGTCATGTCAGTTTATACTCCACCAATCAGTCGGACGTATTCTTCTGGATTCCACTTTGAGAATGTTGATAATTTGTTGTTAAGTTCCCAAAAGGGGAAATGTTTCAAGTACCCTAATGATTCGCCTGATATTAATCACAGTATTACAATAACCGTAAGGGTACCTACATTCCAGCTTCCTGAAATCCATCTACTCATTTGAATTTTGATCTGCTGTCGTCTTCACTATATATATATATATATATATATATATATATATATACATACTAGCTGAAAACGAGTACTTCGCTACGGAGTACATTCAAATTAAATACAATGGTCAATGTATGCAATTAATGCCTATATATATATATATATATATATATATATATATATATATATATATATATATATATATATATATAATAAATACGACGATCAATGTATAGAATTATACATAATATCTTTTATTGTATTTTAATATTTGTTTGGATAATGTCCAATCGTCTGCCGCATTAGCAAGAAAAAAAAGTTTTTTTTGTCTATTTAGTTGTTATGCACGTGACGATAAATTTATTTAAAGTAGCAGAAAAAGAAATCACGTGATCAGCATTTAATAAATTAAATTCTAAAAATTAATCTTTAAAAATTCACCAAAAATCAGAAAATGGAGGTAAAGATTATTAAAAGATCTCATTTTAAAAGGAATTTTTATGATCTTTCTCGTGGTATAAATTTTATAACGCTCAATTTATTATTTTAAATGCAAACTTAAAAAAAGTTAAAAAAAGAGCTTAAAAATTTAATTTAAAAAATCTAAGAAGAATTTTTTTTAAATCTGTCTTAGTGCACCCCTACACTATAAGAAGAATCGCCATGCAAAATTTCAGCCCTTTTGGTCCAGCGGTTTGGTCTGTGCGTTGTATGTCAGTCAGTGAATGAGTCAGTTACGGAACTGTTTTATATATATAGATATATGCATAGAGATCACTGATGAGAATCCTCTTCAACGTTAGCTGCAGATGATAAACTGGGACTACAGTCTATTTCCGAGATATAGTGGCAGATATTGGGCCTATTTATCATGTCATCGTCTCTGATGAGGAATTTAGAAGACATCTCTACTGCAAGACAGTATAGATTTGGTATGACTGGATTGAGAACGACTTATTACAAAGGTATTCATATTAGAGTGCCTAACTGTCATCACATTGTCAATGCTTAATGCAACTAGATATTATATTAAGGCAGCGAGCATCACTTCACATGGCAGATCTTCAATACCGCTGTTAAGATATGGGGAATTTTCCTCTCTGTAACTTTCTAGTCTCTTTCTAGTCTGCACAATTATTCCTTTAGCAATCTAATATGCAAATGTATATTCTTTTTAATTCTGCACGCTAGGGTATAGAAAAAATTCTCGCAATTTTTAAATATTCCAATTCTTCAGAAATTAATTTTTTGCGTGGAATTAAATTATTGATGCATATAGTTACAAAATTTAACCTTTTTTTTTCAAAATTAAAATAAAATTAAGAGATTTTAGAGAAACACGCACACCGCATCATTTTCTATTACATCATTTTCTGCGTCTATTTTCAAATACAGAAAAATAGAATTCCAGAATATGCATTTACCAATATGTGATTATAAAAATAATATAATATGTGATTATAAAAAAAATATATAACGTAAGATCACTTCTAACGCCCTAAAATGTATGTTACAAGAATTTTTTTTTCTTTTTTATAAAGGGGGGATCATAAATAGATATGAACCTCTCATTTATAACAAAAATGGGAGAATAGGGCATTAAATATTCAAATGAGCGTATCGCTAACAAACAAAAAAAAAAAAAAAAGTAATATATAAAAAAAAAAATTTAAAGTCAATTCCTACTTAGGTCAACAAAGAAAAATTTGAGTGTGAACTAATAGTAGGAATTGAAAAAAAAGGATTGCCTGCCAGAACCTTGCCTACTGTGCGAGATTAGGAGGGAGGGAAAGAGAGAGAAAAAGTTTGTCAGGTTGGGGATTCGATCTCGCAACCTACAGGACGGGAGGAGCCCGCGTTACCGCAGTGCTACCGTTTACACAGTAACAAGAGGGAAATTACTATTCAAGAGCAAGAGACGCTCTAGGTCTAAAACTAAAATTGATTAATTAAATTTAATTAATTAATTAATATTTGAAAAAACTGTATTAACATCAAGTGTCATCCACTACAAGTTTAAAAAAATGTATTTGAACTTGAGTGGATGAATAAAAAGTACTTTTATTAACGATTGAAAATTTGAACAAGATATATATAGAGAGAGTGTGAACTAACAGTAGGAATTGAAAAAGTCAATACTTTCCCACAAAACATAAAATTAAAAGAAACTTAATGTCCGACGAAGATGAGACATGTCTTACTTTGGTCCCCCCAATTTTTCTGCATCCATTGGTATCGCTCTCGACCCCATACCCCCAGCGGTTTCGGAAGAGATAACGTGACAAGCTTTTACAGCGGCAGCGGGAGTTACTTTTTCACCTCCTCAAAAGACCTCCTCAAAAAGATAGGAGACGGACCTAGGAGGAAAGCTGTCGCGAATTTATACTTGCGATTGATCATGATTGCCTGGCGAGACACTGACGCATTGGTGATTTTAGCAACCAAAGCTGTCCCCTTTCTGGTAAGGAAGAGGAAATGGACAAAACACACGTTATTCTTACCTTAATATTTTAATTCATTACTTAAAATTTTAACTACTGAGCACTCCCACCTTGATTACATATACGAGTATCTTGCTTACAGGAGATAAAGTCGACACGACAAAGGTACTCCTCTTCTAAAACACAATTACGACTGCGTCTATTTATTATTTTAATGCAGCACATGTCAGTCGCTGTTGATAATCATGGATCGCTTACGATTTTTTCTGTTTTAAAAAATAAATTTAGAAAATAGATTGCAAAAAAGGAATATAAGAACTAGAAGATTGATGCGGGTATTAGATATAATCGTACGATCTGTGGCTTCATCGCTAAATTAAAAATAATTAATTTATAAAATTTAATGTTACGTTTAATTATTGATTATACTTATTAAATTTATTAATTTTACCATAACGCTTTAAATGAAAATGTTATTGAAATTTTATTGAAATGAAACTTTATTTCTTATTTTACATACCAGATGGCAGTACCAGTCTATTTATAATGTAATTGGGGATGGCTTTTTTTAAAAACTAGATGTGGCAGATCAAGAAATAAATGAAATCCTCCGGAAAAAAAATAGGCATTTTTCTACTGTTTTCTTGAAAATTATGCGATCGTTAAGGGGTTTCAGATCCCTCCATCGATCATTTGGCTGCATTTTCATGGATTCGCACATGTTCAAATCCGCCATGTTTGTTTACTACTAGCTTCCTGCTTCGAAATGCATCATGGGTAATTAGCGGGGTTTTTCCAAGTTCGAAGCAGGGTCGAAATTCCACCCTGCACTTTTCCCTATCGTAGGGAAAAAGCAAGAAACGACCCTGCTTTGACCCAGGGTTTTGGCACATGGTAAACGGCTCTAATATGTGTTGCTTGTGGGTTTTCGAAGTGGAGAGGTAATAAAGTGCAGGATGCCTGAAGATGGGAGAATTGACTTTGTTAATGCATTTTTGCATTTTTGATCTTCCGCATTTGCTCTATTGCATTTTTATATAATGTCATTTGCCCTTGCCATTCGACATTAAAAAAAACATACATTCGAGGACACTGAATATATGTTTTGACCTGCATTTGAATATAGGTCTGAACCTGGTAACTGAAATCTACCCCTACATGGACTGACTTTTATTTATTGACTGGTATTTATAAACGTCATTGCTGATGTATTTACGTTAAATATCCAATTCTACTAGATCAGGAATGTAATAGAATAGTCCAATATCCGTAAATAGAAAATATTGAATACACACATACACATATATATGTGTGTGTGTGCATGCATGCATGCATTGTTATGTAATACATTGCTATGTTTACTACTTCTGCAATCCTCTTAGTAAAATCAGAAATTTCGAATAAGCGTAGAAAATTGCCATTGTTGACAACGACAGTTCGCCAAGTTAAATTTTCAACTAGGTATGGAAAGTTTTTTTTATTTCCAATGGCAAAGGAAAATGACAAACTCTTAGAAGTTAACAAGATTAACAAGGAACATGAAATATAAAAAAAAAGGAACAGTAAGAAAAAAAAGTCAATGTCCCATCAGCAGATGTCGTGCGCTCCAATATCGCTTTACCTCGGAGTCTCCACGCAGAGCCGAGCATCCCAACAAATGGTTCCTGTCCATGATTTCATCTTTCCCACAAAGTGGGCAATTAGGACTCGCAAAAATGCCAATTCGGTGAAGGTGGTTCGCCAGACAGTCATGGCCCACCGTAAGTCTGAATTCCGCAACAGCCTTTTAACGGGGCTTATCTCAAATGTTTTCACCCAAGCTATTCCTCCAACTTCTGGAAGAAATGCGAGAAGTGAGCAATGCTTTCCGGTTTTGTCTCATTAGATTTTTGATATAAAGTTTTATGGAATGGAAAGAGTTAAAAGTATTTGGCTGTTGAAATATTTGAGTGCCCCCATAAATATCACAGTGTCCTGGAATCCATTGGAGTGTTATTTGTGGTCCCTCTGTCTTCAACTTATCTAGAAGAACCCGACAATCTAGGATATTTTTAGAGATGGGTATTGCCCTAGCTCCGATAGCCTGAATGGCATCCTTGGAGTCAGATAGGATAACCACCTTATTATAAAGGTGTCTGGGGACAAGTTGCTCCAGTGCCACATAGATAAGTGCAAGGATCTTTAAGCTGCTTTGAGGCAATTGGCTCTTAGGGAACTATTGGGCAAGGTCCAGCCTGGTAGTTATTTCAACATAGGTCACAGGGTTCTCAAGAAACCCTGGGCAATTCCATCATCGAGTTCCAGTTCTGCTCTTAATTCTAGGACTCTCTGTAAAAAACCACTTTGGGTCTTTAGCTGTCTTGGTACATTTTCATAACAGTTCCAAAACGGTACATTTAGTCCGATTAACTTTTCATAAAGTATAAGAGCCCTCTCTTCGATAATTGACTTAATGGGTCTAGTATTAGTCAGGAGTAGCAGTGAGTCGATGGGAGAAGTCTTCACTTCATCAACGATCAGCCTGAGGGCCTGGTTTTGTATTAATTCCAGTTTATCGATCAGGTTCTCTGGGGCAGAGATAAGAACCTCACAACAATAATTGATAACAGGTAAAATAAATGTTTTATAGGTTTTTTCCAATGTAGTGCGGGCGCACCCCCAATGACAACCAGCCAGGCGTTTAAGGATGTATAGGCGTTTTTCAACCTTTTCGATCACACTTTCAATATGCAGTTTCCAGCTTAACCTGTTGTCAAAGACAACTCTCAGGTATGAGAATCTATCTGTATGCAACAACTCTTGGTCTCTGTAAACCAACTTTGGTCGGATGTTTTGATGCATCAATGAAAAAGTCTGCATTGCAGACTTTCCAAGGTTCACTATCATGTTATTCTCTTCACACCATTCAGATAGAACCCTAAGAGCTCTATTCAAGACCTTTTCCGTCTCTTGCTTTGCATTTTTCTTTGCAGCTTGGGTCCACATAACCAGATCATCTGCAAACAGAAGGCACTCCACTCCGATTGTCCTCAGGGCCAAAATCAGATCATTTATGTAAACATCAAAGAGTGAGCAGCTACTCACTGCTCCTTGGGGGCAATCCGGTCTGGAGAATAAAGCTTTTGGAGGTTGAATGTCCGAAACGGACTTAACAGCTTCTCTGGCCCAGGAATGAAGAAAACCAACGTAGCATTTTACCTTCTACTCCAATTTCCTGGAGTTTCCGAATCATATTTTCTCTCCAGACGGAGTCATATGCAGGGTATGGAAAGTAAGTTCCCGTAAAAAACAAATGAAATGAACTGTAATAATTTGGATTTGCAACTGAATTCCTGCTGTTTTAACGTAGGATTACGTTCTCCCTAACGGTCCTCCGGGAAACAAAATTTCAGACGCTAAAACCACCCGTCGTCGCGAGTTCTAATTTTGGCAGCGCGCAAAACCCAGTCTGTATTTCTTGGGCAAGCAGTAAACAGTTAAACAGAAAAGTACCAAAATGCGTCAAAATTTTGACTGACTGACACACACACACACATATATATATATATATATATATATATATATATATATATATATATATATATATATATATATATATATATATATATATATATATATATATATATATATATATATATATATATATATATATATATATATATATATATATATATATGTATATATATATAATATATATATATATACATATATACATACAAAAGAGGTAAGCAACGATAAGTAATCCTACGTTAATAACCCGCGGTAGTTTCGTTAGAAGAGACTATCTGATATATTTCATATAAATGCTCATATAAGCTGTTAAATATACTGCCAAAATTCTTAATAATATTTTTCCACCTCGATGTATCTGATGAAATAACCTTCCATAGGATACAACAGTAATTAAAACCAAAACTCTTTTACTCTAGACTTTGACGTGTTCAAAATTTGTTTGAAAGGATACCTGTTATCAAAATTATCTTGCTTCATGCAATATACATAATAAAGTTAGGTTTGATAGTAAACATAACTTTTTTATCAGATAATATGTAATTATTAAAAATAGTTTTAAGACAACAAGTATCTCCCGTGCATACTTCTTGCATAAAAGTCATTTGCTTATACATGTGGATTTCTAAGAAATGGATTTTTTTTTAAATGGAATATTAAGGTTTTCCTTTAGAACTCAACGCCGACATATAAGCACATATTCAGTTTATTAAAAGACGACAGTAATGTGAACTAGATTTTCTCAAGACCAGCTATTCTAGAGCAGTTTTTGTTACTCTTCTTTTTATCATATGACATGGCTCGAACTCCCTTTTAGACGATTATCTTGAGCTTTCAAATGCACAGCCTCTAAAAAATGTACGAAATGACATGACACTGATAAATAAAGAAATAACAACAGTACCGGTGTTAAAAAATTTGAGTATGATGCCTATAAATATTATTAAAAAATCACAGTTTTATATGCTAGCGTGTTATATAAAATAATCTAATTTGAAATATCAGTTTTTCAAAAGTACAGTAGTTTAATAGGCTTACAGCATTTTTTTATATTAATTGACGCCGGTTTAAATCTTTTAAATCTATACTAATATATAAAGAGAGAGAGCGGATTTTGTATGGGGAGGGTAATCTCCGGAACCACTGCATCTATTTGAAACCTTCTTTCACTATTTGAAAGGTACATTATTCCAGATGGACATAGGCTATATATTATGTATATCTGATCAGTAGAAAGAAAGTTAGGGGCCTTAATGTTGAGAAGATGCTTCACCTTTACAACTTTTCCTTTGTCAACCATAGTCAAGTAACTATAGCAACACATCAAACGATATTTCCTATATTATCAATAAAATATTTAACATTTGAATTTTAATTGTCAACCATAGTCAAGTAACCATAGCAACACATCAAACTACATTTTCAATTATTATCAGTAAAACATTTAATATTTTAAAGAATCAAGTGGAGGAGGTATTGATAAATACAAAAAGGATTTTTGAAATTAGCAACGTTTAAGGGTTTATTGAAGAAAATTGCATTTGGAACTACGCTTTTTATTGGACATTTAAGATGAAAAAAATTTACAATTTATTGGCTATCAACTGGAAATTTATTGGTATAATATTACAGAACTTTATTTTACTTATAAACTTTAAATTTTTGAATTTATGTACAATTTTATGCACAATTTGCGTAAATCGAACTTGAATTACTGAACTTTAGATAATTGTTCATCCCGGACAAAGTCGGGATGGGCCGCTAGTGAAACAATAAATTTATTCAAGTTTAAACATATTACCATTCAGCTTTGTTTGATAATACTATCATTTTGCTTCGATTTCATATATATCAATCTAACTTCATGCTCAGTAGTATTTTCGCTTGTAATATAGGGTGCGGCAGAAAGAACGTTCTGATTTGGAACGTCAATAACAACAAGTAATATAAAAACAAAATTTTTTAAAGTCAATTCCTACTTAGGTGAACAAAAAAAATATTGAGTGTGAACTAATAGTAGGAATTGAAAAAAAGGATTGCCTGACAGAACCTTGCCTACTGTGCGAGATTAGGAGGGGGGGGGGGAAGAGAGAGAAAAAGTTTGTCAGGTTGGGGATTCGATCCCGCAACCTACAGGACGGGAGGAGCCCGCGCTACCGCAGTGCTACTGTTTACAGTGTAAGAAGAGGGAAATTACTATTCAAGAGCAAAAGACGCTCTAGGTCTAAAAATTAAATCAATTAATTAAATTTAATTAATGAATTAATATTTGAAAAAACTGTATTAACATCAAGTGTCATCCACTACAAGTTTTAAAAAAATGTATTTGAACTTGAGTGGATGAATAAAAAGTATTTTATTAATGATTGAAAATTTAAACAAGATATATATATATATATATATATAGGGAGAGTGTGAACTAATAGTAGGAATTGAAAAATACAAAGCAAGGTAGAGAAAGAAATTTTTTATACCTGAGAAAAGTAAAAAAATTAATTTCTTTATTTTTTATTTTTTATTATTTTATTATTATTATTTATTTAATTTATTTATTAGTTTATTTATTTATACCCTCGAAACGTTCTTCTTGCCGCACGCTGTATTTCTCTACTCGTAACCGCAACAGTGCTTAAGTAATTATCAAACAGAGCGAAAAAAATACACTTCTAATTGATCATAAATTGTACCAAAAGATATCCCATAATTTAAGCCTGGACGTTTCCTCCCAAAGATGCGGGACATCGCATTGATGCCCCCAGAATCCTGAGTTATATTACTTTTATTCGGAAGAGACTTAGCACGGCGGAAGTATTCCAGCCGTTCATGAATCATCGTCTCCTTCGGTGACTTTATTGTCCCTGTTTACGGTGACAAAGGTCTTACGTGGGGATATAATGCACTGTAACCGATAGAGAATAAACAGATTTTTATATATTTTTTTAAAAATTACCTATTTCCAGAATGAACGGCTAAATTTTGGCATCGTAGAAGGTGGTATCGTTTGGTAGGTAAGTATGTATATATATATATATATATATATATATATATACATATATACACTCATGGACAATAAAATTAGCGCACCAAGAAGGAGTCGTCAAAATGAAACGAAATTTTACATACGTAATGACTACTTTGATATAAGTAAAT
>OU015492.1:220477866-220482866 GCA_907164885.2 Dolomedes plantarius | reverse complement strand
GATAGACTTGTATTTTTTCAGCAAATACTCTCATTATAAGGTGAAAAATTCTGCCCTTTCAAAACGAAAATGTGTAAAGTTCAAATGAAAACACAAACGAATGACAGGAAACAAAATTAAGGTTACTGATTGAAAAAGAGTAAAATGATTATCCCTTCTGTTTCCAACGTTTTCTGAAGGATTGACCACAAGTAAAATGTGTTTATCTCAAACGTCACACCTTTCAGAAATAATTCTTCATTTAGTGATAATGTCCGCACTGCTGATAAAATGGTGGAATCTTTTTATGACTAAACATTATTTGATTAGCATTATCATTTTTTTTAATATTTGATTTCAGTTTCGACTTATATTTTTTTTTCATCTTTAACTGGAAATTTCTACGTTGTAAGTCCAACTCAATTAAATTTAAGATCATAATAGAATGGTGAAAACTTGTAAATATAAAAATAGATACATGCGCGCGCGCACACACACACACATGTATATATATTCTATTTAATCATTTTCTGTATTTATGGAAAAAAGAATGTAAGAATAGCAAGAAAATTAAACTTATATTCAAAAGTAACAGAAAGATGATCCAGAGCTAATTATCATATTCATGCACTATAAAAGAAAATGCTATATACAAACGATAATTATCAGGTACAAATCATTTTAATGCTCGATTTACATAATATTTTCCCTTTAGTGTGTAGGAAACGTTTCAAAACAATTTTCTTCAGGATTTCTAAAATATTTTTACTAAAAGAAAAAGAAATAATCATTGTTTTTTGGATAATTTTTACTCCAGGGAAAGTTTTTCCGGGGACGAATCAATAATCTTGAACACAATTTAACATAAAACTAGAAAAAGAAACACTTTTTCAAAATTTCTAAGAGATACTTTGCCAAGAATTTTACTTATATCTTTTTTAAAGGAGAGAAATGAAGAAAAAAAGCCATTCCCAGATAAATAGACCTTAATCACAGATATACAACAGAATAAGAGTAGATAGTTCAGCATAAAAAAATGGCTGCATCTGCCTTTGTAATCTTTTTAGAAACAGACACTTCGTGTTATTTGATTTTAAAGCTCTTTAGTATGAAAAAAGACGAAAAAAAAATAATAATTCGCTTTTGAGAATTTTGTATAATTTATAATTGTGTCCCCTTCCCATTAATAAACAAATGGTGTTTCTCTTGTATATTCTCTATAAATTTCATAATATGTATCCATGACTCCTGAGTGAATACAAGGAAAATGCATGCCTGTCTAGACTATTAAAGATTTCAGGTATTTTAAAATACAGCTAAACTTCTCTAACCAGTCATGGTTTCGAAAAAGAGGGGCTGTTTTGAGGGGTGGTCGTCGAAACAAGTTATATTGGCTCTATGGAGTGTTTAATTGATTTAGAAGAAGATATGGCCGCTCAGAGAGGTGGTCGCCGAATAGGTTTGGTCGACTAGAGAAGTTTCACTCTATATGTTTTTCCCCAACATTTATAAAATAAAAGGAAATTGGAGGATGTGCGAGCACGTACATTTTCTGTTAAGAGCATGCTAATTAAAAGTCCATGTAATTTTAATCGAAAGATCGCTTGATTATAAAACACGTCAACATCGGGAACATTTTTTAACCCTCAAACGGTACATTGGTTTGAGATGAAATAGATAGTACGGTCGGGTCGGTTTCGACCCGATCTCTTTTTTGATGAGGATTTTAGTAGAAATAAGTACACAATAAGCATTTTGCTGTATAACAACATTTATTAATAATACTTAACATGAAATAAAAATCTTTATTTGTAGAAAAAAAGGCCAACGAATTGTAATTTTGCTAAACAAAAATCTCTCTGGCCCTTACATAGAATTTTGTATATATTTGGTCTAATATGTAATTTAGTATTGTACCTTGTTTTAGAAGTTACTGAATCAAATTTCCGAGCACAAAAATGTGAAATAATATATACAGTAACCACCGCTTATAGTGATCAGTGGTTATAAAAATCAACCGTTTATAAGAATCAATATCGCGAAAACAAAAACAAATGTATTATTTCCATGTTAAAATTTTCGCTTTAAAGAATCAATCCACCGGTTTTAAGAATCAGTTTACACTCTTCGCTTTCCTTTCATTTTTCAAAAAAAGCCACTTAAACCCTCAAAAGGCACGAAATTCTTTCTTTTTAAAAAAAAAGAAAGATGGGATGGAATATAGTCATAAAATTCATCCTTTTCTTTGTTAGACATAACATAACAGTTTCCCCTTAAACGCTTTAGCATAACATTGTCCTATTAGCTTGACCCGGGGGCATCTTTACCCGTCCGGGTCCGATTTCACTTTTCTCCACTGACACACAAAAATGGGGACTCTTTTTTCCCACCTCCCACATCCTGGTTGCGGCTTCCTGGATCCTAAAACACATAAACCTTCGGCGAAGTGTCCACTACCACTTTTGCAAACGTGACATTAGTAGATTCAGCACGTTATCGAACCGTGAAACGTAAGCTAGAAGGTGAATCGTCGTCTGAGACTATTAATATTGAAAGAGGTATAAACAGCCTCCTGAAAACTTCATTACGTCAAACTACCATAGAAGACTTTTTCTTGCTCCCTGTTAACTGTTAAGCAGGTATATTGTAACAAATATTGGATACTTTCTTCTCTTACTATAATCATGTGTATCTACTTATAGGTCTAGAAATTAAGTTGTATTTTTAAAACTATAAAAAATAATTTTAATAAAAGATAATTAACGTAAATTAAAGAGTATTTTATGGTAAATTATCTCGTATATGTATATATAGGTGTGTGTGTGCCTGTCCAAAAACCGAAAATTTCGGCTATAAGAATCAACCGCTTATAAAAATCAAAAACAGTAATAACAAACGTGATTCTTATAAGCGGAAATCACTGTAACTGACATTTTTAGCCTTCAAAATCGAAATTAAAAATTAAAAATCTAAAAAAAGAAAAAAAATAACAAGTGATCATCAATAACGTTCTTCAACAAAGACACTCATATTTATAGCAAACTTATAGTTGCAAACGTTCCGACACCTGTTGCAAGACGGGCTGGTAGTGTTCCCTGTCAAGTCGATCTCTTGCAATGAGAGGGGAGAGTACGGGAGGGGGAAAACACACCCTTGGGTCGGATCCGACCCCCAACGTACCGTTTGAGGGTTAATAGAACTATACATTCAAGGCATAGTAATTAGCGCCTTGAACTGTAAAATTTTAAATCTCAGCGAAGTTCATTACAGCCCTGGTAACGCTGCTTAGCTAATGCTAAGTAACATCCGAAAACGTGACTCTTTAAAGGTAAATTCTAATTTACCTATTTTTATGTATTTTCTTTCTGCAATAGTTAATAACTGCCAAAAATGAGAATAAAAAAAACACCCGTTATTTATGATTTATGGTTCAAATAGAAAAAAATATCTTACAAATTTTTCCATCTGTAATAAAAAATCAAGACTTTCATTTTGTGTTATTGTAAAAAATTCCTTCGTAATTTCTTATGTGCTTCGTTACTATCTCGTTAATTTTAAGATGGCAAGCATTTCAGAAGAAATGAGTTTTAAAAAAAAATTTTGGGGGTAAACAAGAAAGCAAAGCCCATAAATTAATGAAATAATTATATTAAGATTTAAAATTTTTTTTTTACCAAAATCCTTTCTTTAAAGCGAATCCGGCCTCTAACTTAATGCAATTTCCTAATTAACTATAAATCCTCTACCGTCATAAAGCCAATAAATAGGAAATTAAGTTTAGAAGAAAAAAAAAGTCGAAAGAAATAGCTTAATAGCTATCGAATTTTGCTAAATGGAAAGTATCATGATGTTTTCAGAAGCTTTTATGGCTCACGTGCTTAGAATTCTAGTACTCCTATTTTATTTCCATCCGATTTTCGATCGCTTCAGATGAGAATTACCTGATTAAAAGGCTAAAAGATTCCGCCCTGATTAAAAGATATTATTTCTATTTGAAAAGCATAATGGCTATATTTACTTAAATACGGAACGCACCATTGCGTACGTTAATAGAACATTAAGTTTCATTGTACGTACTTAATTACACAACATATAATTGAAAACGCAAGGGTTGGTATTCAATAACTGTGAGAGTAACAGCCGAATAGTTCAGTTGCCACAGGTAGAAAAGAAGAGGTAAAGAGGGAGAAAGAAGAGATAGTAGATTTGAAAGAGAGAAAGGAGAGAGGGAAATAGGGAAAACCAGAGAGAGAAAGAATTCCGTTTTCAAGTTTAGGAGATTCTTTAGACCAGTGGTCCCTAATCTTTTGTGGATCAGGGACTACTTGTCAAAAAAAACTATAAAATAAAATAAAATAAATAAAAAAATTCAATTCGATGAGGAACCTCTCCCATCGAAGAATCTATATATTTAAGTTCCTAAGTTATATATATATTTATATATATATATATATATATATATATATATATATATACAGTGGAATCTCGATCGATCGTTTGCTGATCCGTCGTTTTTCCGTATGTGTCGTTCATTTTATCCAGTCCCAACGATCATATTGCTTTGTTATGTTTCCGCATCTATCGTTTTCCCGCATTTATCGCTCATTTCAATCGGTCCCTTGAAAAACGATAGATCGAGATTCCACTGTATGTATATACATATATATATAATGTAAAATATAAACAAATCAAATAAACAAAAATAAAGAGCGATCAAAGACTGCTAAAACAAATTAACTTAAAACCTACCCCAGCAAAGAAAACATAAAAAAACATAAAAATCATAAAACTTTTCAATAAAGGATAGCGCAGAAGCTTCATATCATCATAATGAAAATATACAAATATAACTAAAAATAAAAATTCTTCGAGATATCGAAAAATTCGCGAAATCGAGGTTCGAGTTAGCGAGGTTTGACTGTATATATATATATATATATATATATATATATATATATATATATATATATATATATATATATATATATATATATATATATATACATATATATATATATATA